>SZWC01000008.1:285554-321920 GCA_023375785.1 Penium margaritaceum | reverse complement strand
TCTATAATACTTAGGTCACATTATTATTGTTTCAATGGTGCTTTGGTCACGATTTCAATGTGTCTATGGTGCTTTGGTCACGTCACCACAGTTGCAATGGTACTTGGGTAACACTTTCACTGTCTCTTCTGTGCTTTGGTGGTTGTATCTTTTTTTCAATGGTGTTTAGATAACAATTTAATTGTGCGTGTGGTGCTTTGGTCACTCTTTTGTTTCAATGGTGCTTTGGTCAATCTTATACTGTGTCCATGGTGCTTTGGTCTTAATATCACTCTTTCAATGGTGCTTTGGTCCCACTTTCAATATGTATACCGTGCTTATGTCACGTTATCCCTGTTTGATTGGTGCTTTTGGTCACACTTTCAGTTTGTCTATGGTGCGTATGTCACATTCTCACCATTTCAATGGTGCTTTGGGCACACTTTCATAGTGTCTATGGTTCCTTGGTCACATTATCACTATTTTAATATTGCTCTGGTCACATGTTCACTGTGTCTTTGGTGCTTATGTCACATTATAGCTGTTTTAATGGTGCGTTGGTCACCCTTTCACTGTGTCCATGGTGCTTTGGTCACATTACCACTGTTTCAATGGTAATTGGGTCATACTGTAACTGTGTCTATGGTACTTTGGTCACATTATCACTGTTTACATGGTGCTTTGGTCTCAAATCAACAGTTTCTATGGTGCGTTTGTCACATCTTTATTCTGTCTATGGTGCATAGGTCACATTATCATTGTTTCAACGGTGGTTTTGTCACACTTTCAATGTATATGTAGTTATCAGGTCATATTATCACTTTTTCTACGGTGCTTTGGTGACACGTTTATGTTTGTATGGTGCTTTAGTCCTATTATCACTGTTTCAATGGTTCGTTGGTCATACTTTCACTTTGCCTATTGTGCTTTGGTCACGTTATCACTGTTTCAATGGTACACTGGTCACACTTTCACTGTGTCTTTGGTACTTAGGTCACATTAACATTGTTTCAAGTGTGCTTTGGTCACACGTTGACTATGTCTATGGTCCGTTGCTCACACTATCACTTTCTAATGGACCTTTGGTCGCAATTTCACTATGTCTATGGTACTTTTGTCACATTACCACTGTTTCAATGGTTCTTTGTTCACATTTTTAATGTGTCTATAGTGCTAATGTCACATTATCACTGTTTCAATGGAGCTTTGGTCACACTTGATGTTTGTCTATAATGGTTAAATCACAATTTGAATGGTGCTTTGGTCAAACGCTCACTGTGCCTATGGTGCTTTGGTCCCATTATAAATGTCTCAACGGTACTTCGGTCACACTTTCACAGTGTATATGGTGCTCGGGTCACATGATCACTGTTTTAATGGTGCTTTGGTCACTCTTTCATTGTAGCTTGGGTGCTTAGGTCACGAAATCACTGTTTGAATAGTGTTTTGGTCACAATTTTACATTGTCTATGGTGCTTTCGTCACATTATCATCGTTCAATGGTGTGTTGGTCGCACTTTCACTGTGTTTGATGTGCTTTGGTCACATTATCACTATTTCAATGGCGCTTTGGTCATACTTTCACTGTGTCTTTTGTTCTTTGGTCAGATTATCAGTGTTTAGTGGTGTTTTGGTCACATTACTACCGTGTGTGTGGTTCTTTGGTCACATTATCACTGTTTCAATGGTGCTTTGGTCACACTTTCATTGTGTCTATGATGCTTAGGTCACACTAGCACCTTTTTCAATGGTGCTAAAGTCACACGTTTACTGTGTCTACGGTGCTCAGGTAACATTTTCACTATTACAATGGTGTTTTGGTCAGACTTTCAACGTGTCTATTGTGCTTAGTTCGCGTTATTACAATATGAATGGTGCTTTGGTCACACTTCCACAGTGTCTATGGTGCTTAGGTCATACCATCACTGTTTTAGTGGTGCTGTAGTCCTACTTTCAGTGTAAATATGGTGCTTTGGTCACATTATGACTGTTTCAATGGTGCTGTCTTCACTATCACTGTATTCATGGTGTTTTGATAAAACTAGCAGTGTTTCAATGGTGTTATGGTCAGACGTTCAATCTGTATATGATGCTTAGATCACGCCATCACTGTTTCAGCGGTAATTTGTTAGATGTTCACCGTGGCTACGGTTCTATTGTCGCATTATCACTGACTAAATGGTGCTTTCGTCACACTTTCACTGTATCTATGTTGCTTAAGTCACGTAAGCATTATTTCAGTGGTGTATTGGTCACACTTAGACTGTCCATTTGGTGCTTATGTCACATTATCAATGTTTCAATGGTGTTTTGGTCACACGTTCAGTGTGCCTATAGTGCTTGTGCCACATTATCACTGGTTTAATGGTCCTTTGGTCACATGTTCACTATTTCTATGGTGCTGAGGTCACAAGATCACTCTTTCTATGGTGCTTTGGTCACACGTTCACAGGTTATGTAGTACTTTGCTCCCATTATCGCCGTTTCAATGATGCTTTGGCCACACCTTCATTGTCTTCATGGTGCGTTCGTCACAACATTGCTGTTTCAATGGTACGTTGGTAACATTTTCATTGTTTGTAGGGTGCTTATGTCACATTATTACTATCTCAATTGTGCTTTGGTCACACATTCATTGGGTCTATGGTGATTTTGTCACATTACAAGAGTTTCAATGTTGCTTTGGTCACACCTTCACTATGCCTATGGTGCTTTGGTCGCGTTATCACTGTTCAAATGGTGTTTTGGTCACACTTTCACTGTGTTTATGGTGCTCTGGTAACATTTTTACTGTTTCAATTGTACTTTGGTCACACTTTCACTCTGTCTATGATGCTTATGTCACATCATCACTTTCTCAATGTTGGTTTTGTCACACTTTCACTGTGTCTATTGTGCTCTGTTTACATTACAACTGCTTCAATGGTGCTTTAATCGCACTTTCAATGTATAAATAGTTATATGGTCACATTATCATTGTTTTAATGGTGCCTTGGTCACACTTACATCCAGGCTATGAAGCTTGGGTCACAATATCATTGCTTCAACGGTGTTTTGGTCATATTATTGCTGTTTACATGGAACTTTGGTCACATGTTTACTGTATCTATCTTGCTTTCGTCACATCATCACAGTTTCAATTGTACTTTGGTCAAATTTTCACAATGTCTGTGTTGTTGGGATCACATTATTATGGTTTCAATGGTGCTTTGGTCACACTTCTACTATGTTTATGGTGCTTAGGTCACATTATCACTGTTTCAATGGTGCGTTGGTAACACTTGAATGTGTCTATGGTGCCTTGGTCACATTATCACTGTTTCAGTGGTGCTTTGGTCACACTCTCATTGTGTCTACGATGCTTTTATCACATTTTTACCATTTCAATGGTGCTTTGGTCACACCTTCAATGTGTTTATGGCGCTTTGGTCACATTAACACTCGTCATTTGTGATCTGATCACACTTTCACGGTGTCTTTGGTACTTATATCACATTATGACTGTTTGAATGGTGCTTTGATCACACTTTCATTCTGTCTATGGTGCTTTGGTGACATAACCACTGTTTCAATGGTCCTTTAGTCACAGTGTCACCGGGTCTATGGTTCTTTGGTGTGATATCAATGTTTTAATGATGATGTGGGTACACTATCTTTTTCTCTATGGTACAGCGCTCGCATTATCATTGTTTCAATGGTGCTTTGGTCACAATTTTATTGTGTATATGGTGTTAAGGTCACATTATCATTGTTGCGATGGTAGTCTGGTCACACTTATACTGTGTCTATGGTGCTTTGGTCACATTATCACTGTTTCAATGGTGTTTTGGTCACACTTTCACTGTGTCCATGGTGCGTCTGTCACATTATCACTGCTTTCATGGTTCTTTGGTCACACCTTTAATGTGTTATTGGTGCTTTGGTCACATCCTCACTGTTCAAGGGTGCTTTGATCACAGTTTCACTCTGTCCATGGTATTTGGGTAACATTATAACTGTTTCAATGTTCTGTTGGTCACAGCTTCACAGTGTCTATGGTTCTTTGGTTACATTATCACACTTTTAATTGTGCTTTGGTAATGGTTTCACTTTGTCTATGGTACTTTGCTCACATTATTATTGTTTCAATGGTGCTTTGGTCACAATTTCATCGTGTACATGGTGCTTAGGTCACATAATGACTGTTTGAATGGTGGTTTGGTCACAATTTCACACTGTCTATGGTACTAAGGTCACATAACCTCTGTTTCAATGGTGCCTTGGTGACACTTTCACTGTGCCTAGTCTATGGTGCTCTGGTCACATTGTCATTGTTTTAATGGTAATTTTGTCACACTCTCTCTTTGTCTATGGTGTTTAGGTCACATTATCACTGTTTCAATGGTGCTTTGGTCACTCATATAGTGTGTCTTTGTTGCTTGTGTCACATTATCAGTGTTTTAATGGTGCGTTGGTCACATATTCAGTGTGTCTATGTTTCTTATGTCACACTATCACTGTTTCAATGGTGCTTTGGTCGTACTTTCACTGTCTCTATGGTGCGTTGGTCACAGCTTCCTTGTTTCAATGGTGCTTTGCTAATGCTTCCATTGTGTGTAGGGTGCTTGTGTGACATTCGAGCTGTTTCAATGGTCCTTTGGTCATATTATCGCTGTTTCAATGGTGCTTTGGTCACACGTTCATTGTGTATATGATGCTTATATCACATTATCACTCTTTCCATGGTGCTTTGGTCACAATTTCATGTTGTCTATTGTGCATAGGTTACATAATCACTTTGTCAATGGTGCTTTGGTCACACTGTCACATTGTCCATGGTGCTTATGTCACATTACCACTGTTTGAGTGGTTCTTTGGTCACATGTTTAACGTGTCTATGGTGCTTTGGTCATATGATTACTGTTTCAATGGTGCTTTGGTCAATCTTTCACTGTTTCTATGGTGCCGTGGTCACATTACTACTCTTTAAATGCTGCTTTCGTCACACTTTCATTGTGTCGATGGTGCTTAGGCCACAGTATCACATTTTCAATGGTGCTTTGGTCACACGTCCACTGTGTCCATGGTGTTTTCATCACGTTATCACTGTTTCAATGGTGCTTTGGTCACACTTTCACTGTGTCTATAGTGCTTAAGTCACGTTATGACTATTTCAATGGTGCTTTGGTCGCACTTTCTTGGTGTCTATTGTTCGCAGGTCACATTATCACTGTTTACATGGTGTGTTTGTCACCCCTTTGATGTGTCTGTGGTGCTCTGGTCACGTTATGATTCTTTCAATGGTGCCATTTTCACACAATCACTGTTTCTATGGTGCTTTTGTCACGTCCTCACTGTGTCTATGGTGAGTTGGTCACATTATCACTGTTTTTATGGTGCTTTGGTCACACTTTCACACTGTTTGTGTTGTTTATTTCACATTATCACTCTTTCAATTGTGCTTTGGTCACACATATAGTTTGTCTATAGTGCTTGTGTCACATTATCACTATTTCCATGGTGCTTTGGTCACACTGTCATTGGGTCTACAATGATTTGGTCACGTCATCAATGTTCCCATGGTGTTTTGGTCACACATTTGTGTTTCTATTGTCCTTTTGATACGTTTTCACTGTTTTAGTGGTGCTTTGGTCATACTTTCAACGTGTCTCTGACGCTTATGTTACATTCTCACTGTTTTAATTGGGCTTTGGTCACACATTCACCGTGTCTATGGTGCTTTGGTCACTTATCAATGTTTTGGCAATGGTCTGGTCACACCTTCACCATGTCTATGGTGCTTTAGTCCCATTCTCACAGTTTCAATGGTGTTGTGGTCACACTTTGACTGTGTCCATGGTACTTATGTCACGTTATTACTGTTTCAATGGTTCTTTGATCACACTTGAACTGTGTCTGTGGTGCTTAGGTTGCATTATCATTGTTTCAATGGTACGCTGGTCACACGTTTTTGTGTCTATGGTGCTTTGGTCACATTTCCACTGGTCCAATGGTGCTTTGGTCATACTTTCACTGTGTCTATGGTGCTTATGTCACATTAACACCTTTTTAATGATGCTTTGGTCACATTGTCACTATTGTAATGGTGCTTTGGTCACAACGTTACTGTGTTTATGGTGTTTAAGTGACATTGTCACTTTTCCAACGGGGCTTTGGTCACATTTTCACTGTTTCTATCATGCTTAGGTCATACTATCACAGTTTCAATGGTGTTTTTGTTACAATTATACTCTGTCTGTGGTGCTATTGTCACATCATCACTCTTTCAATGGTACTTTGGTCACACAATCAATGTGTCTACAATAATTGGTCACATTATCACAATTGTAATGGTGCTTTGGTCCCACTTTTACTTTGGATATGGTACGTAGGTGACATCATCACTGTTTTAATGGTGCTTTGGTCGCACGCTTATGTATGTATGGTACTTTAGTTACATGATCACATTCAGTGGTGCTTTGGTCACACTTTCACTCTGTGTATGATGCTCATGTCACATTTTTACTGCGTCAATGGTACTTTGGTCATACCTTCAATGTGTCCATGGTGATTTGCTCACTTATCACATATTTAATTGTGCGTTGGTCATGTATGCGCTGTGTGTATGATGCTCTGGCCACATTATCACTATTTCAATGGTGCTTTGGTCAAACTTTCACAATGTCTGTCGCGCTTAGGTCACATTATCACTATTTCAACGGTGCTTTGGTCACACTTTCACTCTGCCTATTGTCCTTTGGGCACATGATCACTTTTTTTATGGTGCTTTGGTCGTACTTACACTGTGTTTTGGTGGTTTGGTCACATTGTTGTTGTTTTGATGGTCTCCTGTTCATCCTTTCACTAAATGAGGTGCAAATGGGTGCGGTAGACAGATGCAAGCACGAAGGAGCCAAGTGCGTCACTTGGGCTCTGAATGTCAGAATGTTGCAAGTGCTGCTATTGATGGGCGCGGTCTCAAGAAAAAGCGCTGTTGAGTGAGGACAGGATAATGAGCAGAAGCTAGGCGAAAACAATGGCGCAAAGCGGAATGCAAGCAAAAATAATGTAAAGGTAATGGGAAGTGTTCTGGGTGAGATGCTGAATGTGAGACCACTGAGAAGGAAGGATCTTGAGTGTACGCAGTACTTTTGGAGAGAAGGGAGGAAGCTTCCTCAAAGGTACGGGGGTTGTCGATATAAGAGTGAGGTCAATGAAAGGAACTGGGTACAATGCAAGCGCACAGGCGCTAAGTGGCAATGAGAGGCAAATTGACTAAGGATGGCCCAAAGGGCAAGCCTTTGGAGGAATCCAATGGATTGAATTCTCATTGGAATACAAGGAATACAAATAGGTGGAATCCTAACCTAGCGCCCTTTGTCGAGCAGGCACAAGAGTGTGGTGGCGACTTGGGTAGAGAGAAGGACAAGTGCTGCGAGGCTACCAACCAGCTGTGCTAGCCGTACACATAGAGGAGTAATGTCCACAAGGGCCATATCCACAGGTGCGTTTGCCTTGGCCGTTGTTGCACAAAGCCATTGCTCTTGGCAAGGTTCATAAGATGGCCGGTCCTGAGGCTGCATGGACCTGTGGTAGGATTTCCCTGGAGATGAACGTGCACTATCCCTTTATATTTTTCCAGTCACTACAGCCCTCCAAGCGATCTCCAAGATAATTTCGAGCACATAGGCACAGTGGAAGTGTAACCAAAGCACCATTGAAACAATGATAATGTGACCTATGCACCACAGACACAGTGAAAGTGTGACCTAAGTACCATTGAAACAGTGATAATGTGACATAAGCACCATAGACACGGTAACACTGTGACCAAAGTACCAATTAACAATGATAATTTGACCAAAGCACCATATACCATGTGATTGTAACCAAAGCTCCACTGTAAGCGTGATTATGGGACCAGCGCACCATAGACACAATGAAAGTGTAAGTAAAGTACAATTGAAATAGTGACAATGTTTTCAGTAAACCAGTACACCGATAAGCAATATCGTCAAAGGTTCAGGTTTTGGACCAAGCCAGCTTGACCAATGGCCCTCAGAAAACACCCGTTGAGACCAAAACAGTAAATTCAGCCCCTAATAAAGTGGCATGTGTCACCCACTTCCGGCTAGCAGAAAGAATGCGTTGCCCGAATAATTTGACCTGTTCTGTCTGTGTAAAGTAAGGATGTCCATTCCCTCAAAGTTAGCCCATAATCGTCCTCTTCATCCTATTTGCCTTTGGTTTTGCGGCTTCGTCACCGTGTCTTTGCTCTGCTTGCTCTTTTCTCATTTTGCCCTTGCTATCCACTCTCATTCCTTTCCTTCTCGCCCCGTCACCCTCAACCCCTTGCTCTACTTCCATCAACTCGTTACTCCTGCTTGATCTTAACTTTCTCTTACCAACTGCCTGTCCACCTTGCACCTTTGTTAAGTACATCACGTATCATGAAGCTACCTTGCATAGTTATTCGCTACGACTCCCACCTTCTAGCTTCCGTCACGCGGTTAATGTGCTTCTGCATGTCTTTCTTCCTTCTGCCTACTTCTGCCATAGCCATCTCACCTCACTGCATACAGCACCTGGTACCCCGTCGCCCTGTCGTTTCTTTGCTGCTACAATTGCTGCACTCTTGTGTCCAACATACATCTGCCGTCGCCATCACCATTCCACACCTCTTTACTTCAGCTAAGCTGGTGTTAGCATCACTGCTCTGACTACTCCTCAAGCTGGAATGACTTCTCGTCATGCAGATCAAGCCCTGCACCCAATCCGCGTCTGTGGCAGATAGCTAGAGTCATTTCATCAATAACAGCCACAAGTAGCGCTCAAGCCGCCACCTCTGGCCATCTTTGTTGAAGCTTCCTGTCGCCCACAATCTGCCTTCCTGTAGAGGATTCCTTCCTCTGTCTTCCTCCAACTCCCACAAGCGTTCTTGCCTGCTGCAGCTGCCTCATCTGCTTTGTTTACTCCATCCGCATCAGCCTCAACATATTCATATTCTCGAGCTGTACTCCTACACCGCCTCCATCCAATTTTCTATCTTCTGCAACATTCTTTTTGCATCTTCTTCTGCTATGTCCTCTCTGCAGCAGCGCTCTATGTGCCGTTGGGATATCAGCCACCACCAGTCTTCTTCCTCACATTTCGAGCCAACAAGAGAACAAGCCTTCACTCTCCAGACATCCGCGAATATCTCTCCTAATCTCACGACCCCCTCTGCTGCAGCCAAATTCCTCTTGCTGTCAGGATATCAAACACCACCAGTCTTCGTGCCATTCGGTCTCTAGCCAACTGGGGAATAAGCCGTCACTCTCCTCACATCGAAGAAACTGGCTGCCTCTCTCGTGCTTACTCTCGATCACATTATTGCTCCATCGTCCTCCTCCTACCGTCACTCCCTCATCAATCCCATGTACTTCACTCGTAGCCTCGTCTTCATCTCCAGCAGCCTCCTCCTTAACAGCACCAAATATTTGTATGATCATCCTCTGCCTCCTTTGATATGCCTCTGCATCGGCTTCATCAGGGTCATCGTCACCATCGTCAATCTCCATATTGCTCTGCAGCGCACGTGGTGTCAGAAGAATAGAATGAGCATAGACAACAATGGCATAAGCAAGCAGAAGCACGGAGATCGACTGATGCAAGCATGAAGGTAGGAAACGCAGCGATGAGTTAGGCGCGAAAGCTTGTGTAGAAGTGATGTCCTGAGCAGATGTGCAAGGTAGACATGCAGTTGGTGAGAGAAGGTTGAGATCGGGTGAGAACGATGAGTTGATGAGAGTTGAGTGAAGGATTGAGAGTCACAGAGCGAGAAGGCATGAATTGCGAGTGAATGTCAAAGACTGCGTGAGCGAAGAGCGCATGGAGCAAAGACATGGCGGCGAAGCCATGGAACCAAAGTTAACATGATGGAGATAACTGTTCTAGGTTAGTTTGAGGGAATACATATCCTCTGTAAGATACAGCAGAACAAGACAAAAGCAGGGAAACAGCTTCCTTTCTACTAGCCAAACGCGGTTGCGACATGGTCCCGATTATTAGGGGTGGCTCGCCTCTGGGTCCTTGATCGTGACTGACATTCCGTTGGCAGGGTGGTTCCTGTTGGCTCCATGTGGAACCTGACCCTTATTTAGAGTTTGGATTATCCGAGGGATTGTGTTAGTGTTGACTTCGTTTTCCATATTCTGACAGCCTTCCTAAATTCAACACTAGAGAGGATGTGGTGCACAGGTCAGATACAGGGATCGCCAGTTCTCTGAGAAGCCTTCATGTCGTTGCCGGATGAGTGGGTGAAGAGAGTGATGGATGGTGAGGACGAGCTTCTCCTTGAGGAGTGCTTCGACCCAGTCCGTTCCAAGAAGGGATAGAGGATGAAGGAGACCGAGGAGTACCTATTGGATGTTGAACTTGGGGAATTTATGTCTCCCCAACTTGAGTAGATGTGCAACCCTCCATTGACGGTAGTTGGTGGAACCATCTCTTCTCCTGTGCAGAGAGTCCCAGAGGCACTCTACAAGATGAGTAACAATGTCAGTCAGTGCCGTGCTACGTGTGGAACACTCAATGAGGTAGATTGGATTCATTCCTGGTTGAACACAAAAAAGGGTAGTGGCCGCGCTATTGCTCATGGTCTGTTCCAGTGCAGGGAGTGCCGAAAGGAAACATTGATTCATCAAGGCCATCAGGGAAGATAGCCTTGATGATGATGTTTTTCCAAGGGGATACCATCGAGAGCTCATTCTCCTTTGTATGATTCCTTAGAAGGGTGATGAGGAGGGATGAGGATAATGGGGATAGTGCTGGTGCCGAGTGCTAGGGATGCAGGAGTGGAGAACGCTGCCACGGCGCCATGCTCAAAGAGGGCTCGACCAGAGCAAAACCTCCGAGTCTAGGGAGAGTGCGGAGAAGCACAACAATTCAAGCAGTCAAGGCCACGGCTGCATCAGCTTGTTGTACCCGTTAGCTTAATCAAGCAAGGAGACAGGTGGTGTCCGATTCTATTGGCGTGTTGACCGTGCCTTTGTTGTCTTGCTTCATCTACAAAAGCAGGTGCTAATGGGTGTTATGCCCATGTGCGAGAAGGAGGTACTCAGGAAGCAAGAACATCCACTTTTTGTGGATGGTTGACGGCTTGTGTCCCAGTTTGCTCAAGCCCGATGAGCGGAACGACTAGCAGTGTGTCTGATGCTCTAGCGAGAGGGAGTCCTGCTATAGAGAGGTAGCAAGGACGCATGTCACTGTAATAGTGGCGGCGTTACCATGCGAGTCCAGGTGCCAGTGCGGAGGAAGGAGGATGACAGAGTGCCAGATGTATGAATGCAAGAGTTTGAGCGCAGGGGTGGAACCACGTATGCTGAGGATGGATCGGCATTTGTGCAGGCCACCGAAAGAATGGTGGTGTGGCCGGGCAGCTCTGGTGCCAAGCGATGAGAGAGGATTCTTACGGAGAGCGATGAATTGGGCACAGGGGCGAGGCACGTGTGCTGCAAAAGTAGGTTAGGGAGATGCGGCAAGGGGAAGGCTTGGACTAATGCACCATGAGAAATCTGCTACCGGCGTGGGTGCAGGCCACAGGGAGATGGGCACTTGGTACAAGTAGATCCTTGTACCAGTCACAGACGTTGAAAGCTGATGATGGAGCGAAGGCGGATGATGACCACATTTGGACACAGGGGCAAGCGGTGTGCACTGCGGAATTCTTTGCGTGGGCACAGGTCATCGCGAAGCAGGCGATGTGATCGGGCGGATCCTTGTACCAAGCGGAGGACAAAGGCTGATAAAGGCAGGCAGGAATTCGTTGTTTTGATGAAGTGGACACAAGGACGGAACCATGTGCGCTGCGAAGCAATGAGGAGAGTGTAAACTTGCCTGATGAGGCTGACGAGGTCGGTGCAAATGTAGCCTTAAAAAGGTATAGAATGCTGGAAAATGATGAGGGGAGGGTGCGGTGCTGATGAGGACGAGGATACTGAAGATGAAAGTGGTGTATCAAGGAAAGAATATGAGATTGATGGAGGAGCAATCGCTGGAGTCGGATGAAGGAGCATTGAAGTGAGCAGTACTGGACGCGGGCAAGGCAACCTATTGCTCTAATTTCAAGAGAGTAACAGCTTGTTCCCGAGTTGACCCGAGACCGACGGGCTGAAAGACTGGTGGTGTCTAATATCTTGATAGCGAGAGAAAGTTGGCTGCAGCAGAAGAAGTTGGGAGGTGAGCTGTGATGTCATGTTCGTGGATGTCAGGAGACTAACGGATTGTTCCCCAGTTGGCTCGAGACTCGAGCAGGAAGACTGGTGGTATCTGATGTCTGGGCGGCGGATGGTAGTCCGCTGCTACTGCTGACGAGAGGAGGCGGTGCGAGGGGAGAGAGGGTGGCGGTGAGATGGTGGCTCAATACGATAACAAAGATGATGAGGCTGATTTAGATGAACTAGATGAAGCAGATGGAACAAACAAAACAAGCATATATGTCTTTTGAAACTGGAGGAAGATAAGTGAACAACTCGGGTAGACAGGATAGCGGGCGACATGAAGCTTCCAAGAAGATGGCGAAAGGCGGTGGCTCGAGAGCTGCTTGCACCTGTTATCGACATTGTATCACAGAATGTTGACCACGAGCATGGAGCGGGTGCAGGGCTTGATTGGGAGGACGAGAGGTTGCTTCAGCTTGAGGAGCAGTCTAGGTAGTGCTGCTGACATCAAATGCTGGTGAGGTAGAGCGGCGTGAAGCGGCGGCGGCGGTGGCAGATAAATAATTGATCAAAGAGTGCGGCCATTTTAGGAGCAGAGCGACAAATGGGTCAGCGGGTACCAGGTACTGTTGCTTGATGCCTTGATACCATGTCAATGATGAAATGAGCGGAGACGATAATGGCAGAAGCAGTCAAAAGCAAGAAGGCATGCAGAAGCACAAAAACTAAGTTACAGTGATAATGTGACATAATCACAATAGACACAGTGAAAGTGTGAGCAAAGCACCATTGAAACAGTGATAATGTGACCTAAGGACCATAGACACAGTGAAGGTGTAACCAAAGCACCAATGAAACAGTGATAATGTGAACGAAGCACCATAGGCTTATAGAAAGTGTGACAAAAGCACCATCAAAACAGTGACAATGTGACGAAAGCCCCATAGACACATACACGTGTGACCAAAGCACAATTGCAACATTCAAAATGTGACCTAAGCACTATAGGTAGAGTGGTAGTTTGACCAAAGCACAATTGAAATCGTAAATATGTGACCAACGTAACGAAGATTCAGTGAACGTGCGACCAAATCATGTTTTGAACAATGACAATGTGACCTGGGCACTACAGACACATTGAACGTGTGACCAAAGCACCATGGATACAGTGATAATATGACCAAAGAATAATAGACACAGTAAACGTATAACCAAACCACCATTAAAATAGTGATCATGTGACATAAGCACAATACACACAGTGAAACTGTGACCAACGCACAATTGAAATAGTGAGAATGTGAACTAAGCTTTATAAACACAATGAAGGTGTGACCAAGCACCATTGAAATGGTGATAATGTGACCTACGCACTTTAGACACGCTGAACATATAACCAACGGAACATTGAAACAGTTATAATGTGACATAAGCACTGTAGACACAGTGAAAGTGTGGCTGAAGCACCATGGAAACAGGGATCATGTTACCTTACCACTATAGATACATTGAACGTGTCACCATAGCACCTTTGAAACAGTATTTATGTGGCCTAAGAACTATAGACACAGTGGAAGTGTGACCAAAGCACCATTGAAACAGTAATAATGTGACCCAAGCATTCTATAAACAGTGAAAGTTTGACCGAAGTACCATTGCAACACTGAAAATATGACAAAAGCACCATTGAAAAAGTTATCACATGACCAAAGCACTATTGAACTAGTGAGAGTGTGACCAAAATAGCATTGAAACAGTGATAATGTGACGCAAGCACTATAGACACAGTGAAAATATGAACAAAGAACCATTGAGACAGTGATAGTATGACCTTAACACTGTAGACACAGTGAAAGTGTGACAAAGGTACCATTGAAACAACACTGATAAGACCTAAGCACTATATACACAGTAAAACTGTGACCTAAGTAGCATTGAAGCAGTGATAATGTGACCTAAGAACTATTGACATATTGAAAGTGTAACTAAAGCACCATTGAAACAGTGATTATGTGACCTGAGCCCTATAGACACAGTCAAAGTTTAACCATAACACCATTGAAACATTGACAATGTAACAAAAGCACCATTGAAACAGTTATCACATGACCAAAGCACTGTTCACATAGTGAAAGTGTGACCAATGCACCATTGAAGTAGTGATAATGTGACGACATAGGCACTGTAGACACAATGAAAGTGTGTCTATAGACCCAATGAAAACACTATAGACACAGTGAAAATATGAACAAATCACCTTTGAACCATTGATAGTATAACATTAGCACTATGGACATTGTGAAAGTATGACCAAATAACCATTGAAACAGTGATAATACGACCTCAACATTATAGACACAGTGAAAGTGTGATCAAAGCACCATTGAAACAGTGATAATGCGACCTTAGAACAATAAACACATTGAAAATGATATCAAAGCACCATTGAAACAATGATAATGCGACCTAAGGACTATAGACACGGTGAAAGTGTGACCAAAGCACCATTGAAATAGTTATAATGTGACAAAAGTACTATAGGCAGAGTGAAAGTTTAACAAAGCACAATTGAAAAGGTGATAATGTAAACAAAGCACCATCAAAGCAAGTATCACGTGACCAAAGCACGATTGACGTAGTCAATGTATGAACAAAGCACCATTAAAACAGTTATAGTATGATACAAGCACTGTGGATACCGTGAAATAGTGACCAAAGCACCATTGAAAAAGTGATAATGTGACCTTACCACTTTAGACACAATGCAAGTGTGACCAAAGTGCCATTGAAACAGTGATAATGTGACGTAAGCACTATAGACACAATGCCAGCGTGACAAAAGCACAATTGAAACCACATAATGTGACCTACGCATTGTACACACTCTTGAAATGTGACCAAAGCAACATTGAAACAGTTAAAATGTTACATAAGCACTAGAGACACAGTGAAAGTGTGACGAGTGTCCCATAGAAAGAGTGATAATGTAACCATAGTGCTAAAGGGACATTGAAATTGTCACCAGATCACCATTGAAACGGTGATAATGTGACAAAAGGACTATAGTTACAGTGAACGTGTCACAAAAGCACAATTGAAACAGTGATAACGTGACCTAAGCACTATGGACACGGTGAAACGTTGACCAAAGCACCATTGAAACAGTGATTATGTGACTAAAGCACTATAGACACAGTGAAAGTGTGACGAACGCACCATTGCAACAGTAAAAACGTGACTAAAGCAACACAAATACGGTGAATGTGTGACCAAAGCACCATTGAAACTATGATAACGTGACCTAAGCACTACAGATATAGTGAAACTTTGACCAAAGCACACTTGAAACAGTGATCAGGTGACCTAAAAACCATAGACATTGTGAACATGTGATCAAAGCACCATTGAAATAGTCATAATGTGACCCAGGCACCATAGAAAATGAAAGTGACCAATGCACCATTGAAACAATGATAATTTGATCTAAGCACCATACAAAGGTGAATTTGTGAACAAAGCACCATTGAATTACTGATAATGTGACCCCAGCACCATAGACACTTTAAAAGTGTGACCAAAGCACCATTGAAACAGAGATAATGTGACCTGTGAACGACAAAATCAATGAAACTATGACGAATAGCACCATTGAAACAGAAACTTCATAACCTCAGCACTATAGACATAGTGAACGTGTGACCAAAGCACCAATACAAATGCAATATTGGGACCAAAGCATCATAGACACTGTGAAAGTGTAACCAAAGCACCATTGAAACAGTTGTAATATGACCAAAGCACAATAGACACAGGGAACGTCTGAGCAAAGCACCATTCAAACAGTGATAATGTGACCTAGGCACCATAGACACAGTGAAAGTGTGACCAAAGCAGCACAGCAACAGTGAAAATGTGACCAATATACCATATATACGCTGAGAGTGTGACCAAAGAACCATTGTAAGTATGAAAATGTGACTTGAGCACTATAGATACAGTGAACGTTTGACAAAAACACCATTGAAATAGTGATAATGTGACCTAAACACCATAGGCACTGTGAACGTGTGACCAATGCACCATTGAAACTATGATAACGTGACATAAGCACCATAGACAAAGTGAACATGTGACCAAAGCACCCTTGAAACAGTGATAATGTGACCAAAGCACCAGAGACAAAATGAAAGTGTGACCAAGGTACAATTGAAACAGTGATAATTTGAGCTAAGCACCATAGACAGGGTGAAGCTGTGAACAAATGACCATTGAATTAGTGATTATGTGACCTAAGCACCATATACACATTGAACGGTGATAATGTGACCAAAGTGCTTTAGGAACATTGAAACAATGACCAAAGCAACATTGAAACAAAAATCTTATAACCTACGCAGTATAGACACAGTGATATTGTGACAAAAGCACCATTGACACAGTGATAATGTGACCAAAGCACCATAGATACAATGAAAGTGTCACCAACGCACCATTGAAGCAGTGATAATGTGACGAAAGCACAGTAAAAATAGTGAACGTGCGACAAAAGCACCATTGAAACAGTGATGATGTGACCTCAAACCCATAGACACTGTGAAAGTGTGACTAAAGCACGAATAAAACAGTGATAATGCGAACAAAGCACCATAGACAAAGTGAAAGTGTGACCAAATTACCATTGAAACAGTGATAATGTGACCAAAGCACTATAGACATAGTGAAGTTGTGACAAAAGCATTATTGAAATGGTGATAATGAACAAAGCACCATAAACACAGTGAAAGTGTGACCAAAGCACCATCAAAACAATGATAATGTGACTATTGCACTGTACACGCGGTGAAAGTGTGACCAAATAACCCTTGATAATGTTACCTATGCGCTACAGACACAATGAAAGTGAGATCGAACAAACATTGAAACAATGGCAACGTCACCGAAGGACCATAGACATAGTGAAAGTGAGACCCACGCACCATTTAAACATTGAAATAGTGATAATGTGACCAAAGCACCGTAGATAGATTGAAAATGTAAACAAAGCACCATTGAGACAGTGATGATTTGACCAAAGCACCATAGACACATTGAAAGTGTGACCAGAGCGACATTGGAACAGTGAGAATGTGACCTAAGAACCATAGACAAAGTGAAAGTATGACCAAAGCACCGTTGAAACAGTGATGATATGACATAATCACAATAGACACAGTGAAAATGTGACCAAAGCACCATTGAAAATGCAATAATGTGACCAAAGTAGCATAGACACAGTGAAACTGTGACTAAAGCACCATTAAAACAGTGATATTATCACAAAAGCACCATACACACAATAAAAATGTGACCAAAGCACCATAGAAATAGTGATAACGTGACCTAAGAACCATGGACACGGTGAATGTGTGACCAAATTACCATTGCAACAGTGATAATGTGACCAAAGCACCATAGAGACAGTGAAAGTGTGACAAAAGCACCATTGAAACTATGATAATTTGACCTCAGCACTATAGACACAATGAAAATGTGACCAAAGTACCATTGGAACAGTGAGAATGTGACCTAAACACCGTAGACACAGTGAAATTGTAACCAAAGCACGATTGAAATAGTGATAATGCGACCATAGCACCATAGACACTGTGAAAGTTTGACCAAAGCACCATTAGGATAGTGATAATGTGACCAAAGCACCTTAGACACAATGTACGTGTGACCAACGCACCATTCAAAGAGTGATAATGTGACTCAAGCACCATAGACACAGTGAAAGGGTGACCAAAGCACAAGGGGACAGTGAAAATATGACATAAGTGCCATAGGCATAGTGAAACTGTGCCCAAAGTACCATTGAAATAGTGATAATATGACCAACGTTCTATAGACAAAGTGAAAGTGTAACCAAAGGACCATTGAAACTGTGATGACGTGACCTAAGGACTATAGTCACGATGAATGTGTGACCAAAGCACCATAGAAAAAGTGATATTCTGACCTACGCACCATAGACACAGTGAAAATGTGACCAAAGCACTATTCAAACAGTGATAATGTGACCTCAGCACTGTAGACACATCGAAAGTGTTACGAAAGCACCATTTAAAAAGAGATGATATGACCAAAGCACCAAAGACACCGTGAAAGTGTGACTAAAGCACCATCACGATAGTGATTATGTAAACTAAGCACAATAGACACATTGAAAGAGTGACCAAAGTACCATTGAAACAGTGACAATGTGACCTAAGTAGGATAGACATAGTGACGGTGTGACCAAAGCACCATAAGGACTTTGATAATGTCACTAAAGTACCATAGACACAATGAAATGTGACCAAAGCACCATTGAAACAGTGATAAGGTGACCATAGCACCATAGACATAGTGAAAGTAAGACCAAAGCACCATTGAAAAAGTGGTTATGTGACCTATGCACTTTAGACATGGTTAAGTGTGACCAAAGCACCATTGAAACAGTGCCAATGTGACCCAAGCACCATGTACACAATCAAAGGGTGACCAAAGCACATTGAAACAGTGATGACGTGACCTAAGCACCACAGACATAGTGAATGTGTGACCAAAGCACGATTGAAACAGTGAAAACGTTACCAGAGCATAGTAAACACAGTGAAAGCAAAACCAAAGCGGTATTGAAACAGTGATTACGTGACTTAAGAACTGTAGACACAATGAAAGTGTGACCAATGCACAATTGAACCATAGACACAGTGATCATGTGACTAAAGCACTATTGAAACGGTGATAGTATGACCCAAGCACTAAAGACACAATGAAAGTGACCAAAGCACCATTGAAACAAAGGTAATGTGACCGAAGTACCATAAACACAGTTAAAGTGACCAGAGTACCATTAAAATAATGATAACATGACCTAACCCCCATAGACACATTGAATGTGTGACCAGAGCACAATAAGAAAAGTGATAGTGTGACCTAAGCACCATAGATACAGTGAAAATGTGACCAACGCACCATTGAAACAGTGATAATGTGATCTAAGCACTACATACAAAGTGAAAAAGTGACCAAAGCACCATTAGGACAATGATCATGTGTCCAATGCACCATATACACAGTGAAATGTAAGCAAAGCACCATTGAAATAGTGATAATGTGACCCTAGCACCATACTCATGGTGAAAGTGTGACCAAAATACAATTGAAATAGTGCTGATGTGAACTAAGCACCATAGACATGGTGAATGTGTGACCAAAGCACCATTGAAAAAGTGATAATGTGACCCATGCACCATAGACACTGTGAAAGGGTGCCCAATGCAAGATTGAAACAGTGATAATGTGATCATAGCACCATACACATAGTGAAAGTGTGACCAAAGCACCATTGAAATTGTGCTGATGTGAACTAAGCACCAAGTAAATGTTGAAAGTGTGACAAAGGCACGATGGAAACAGTGATAATGTGACCAAAGCACTATAGACACAGTGAATGTGTGACCGGAGGCACCATTGAAACAGTGATGACGTGACCTACGAACTAACGACACAGTGAAAGTGTTACCAAAGCGCCACTGAAACAATGATATTATGACGTAAGCACCATAGACTCTGTGAAAGGGTGACCAAAGCACTATTGACACATTGAGAATATGTCCTACGCACTATTGACATAGTGAAAGTGTCACCAAAACACCATTATAACAATGATAATGTGACCTACTGAAAAAGGACACAGCGAAACGGTGATCAAAGCACCACTGGACAGTGATAATGTGACCTAAGCACCATATACATAGTTAAAGTATGACCAATGCACCATTAAGATTGTGATAATGTGAACTTAGCAGCATTGACACATTGAAAGTGTGACAAAAGCACCATTGGAACAGTGTGATGTGACCTAAGCACCATAGACACAGTGAAAGTGTGACCAACGTACCATTAAAACAGTGATAATGTGATCTAAGCACTATAGACACTGTGAAAGTGTGACCAATCCACCATTCAAAATGCGATAATGTGACAAAACCAGCATAGACAAAGTGAAAGTGTGAGCAAAGCACAATTGAAACGGTGACCAAAGTACCATTTAAACAGCGAGAATGTAACCTTAGCACCATAGACACAGTGAAGGTGTGACCAAATAACCATTGCAACTGTGATAATGTGAATAAAACACCATAGATACAGTGAAAGTGTGACCAAAGCACTATTGGAACTATGATAATGTGACCTAAGCACTATACATACAGTGAAAGTTTGACCAAAGCATCATTGAAACAGTGACAATGTGACCTAAACACCATAGACACTGTGAAAGTGTGACCAAAGCACCATTGAAACAGCAACGGTTTGACCTAAGCACCATCGACAACGTGAAACTGTGACAAAAACACCATTGAAACAGTGATAATGTGACCAAAGTACCATAAAAAAATGAAAGTGTGACCAGGGCACCATTGGAACAGTGATGATTTAAGCTGAGCACCATAAACACAGTGAAAGTGTGAATAAAACATCATTTAATTAGTGAGAGTTTTATCTAATCACCATAGACACATTGAAAGCGTGACCAAAGCACCATTGAAAGAGTGATAATATGACATAAGCACTATAGACATAGTGAACGTGTGAACAACGCAACATTAAAACAGTGGCAATGTGACCTAAGCACCATGGGCATAGTGAAAGTGTGACCAAAGCACCATTGAAACAGTGATAATGTGACCTAAATACCATAGAAATCGTGAACGTATGACCAAAGTACCAATGGAACAGTGTTAATGTGATAGAAGCACCATAGACAAAGTCAAAGTATGACCAAAGCACCATTAAAACAGTGATAATGGGACCTAAGTACGATAGACACATTGTAAGGGTGACAACCACACCATTGAAACTGTGATAATATGACTAGCACACCATAGACATAAAAAAGTGTTACAAAAGTACCACTGAAAAGTGAAAATGTGACCAAAGCACTATAGACATAGTGAACGTGTGACCAAAGAATTATTGAAACAGTGATAACGTGACCTAAGCACCAAAGACACAGTGAAAGTGTGACCAACGATCCATTCAATAATTGATAATGTGACCAAAGTACCACACACACAGTGAAATTGCAACCAGTCGCCATTGAATCAGTGTTCATGTGACATAAGCACCATATACACAATGAAACTGTGACCCAAGTACCATTGAAACGGTGATAATGTGACCTAAGTAGCATACATAGAGTGAAAGTGTGACCAAAGCACCATCAAAACAGCGATAATGAGACCTAAGCACCATAGACACAGTGACAGTATGACCAAAGCACCATTGAAACAGTAATGATATGAAGAAACCACGGTAGACACAGTGAAAATGTAACCAAAGCACCACTGACACAGTAATAATGTGACCTTAGAACCATAAACACAGTGAAAGTGAGACTAAAGAACCATTGAAACAGTGACAATGTGTCCTATGTAGAAGAAACACATTGAAAGTGTGACCAAAGCACCGTTTAACAGTGATAATGTGACCTCAGAACCATATACACTGTGAAAGTATGACCAACGCACCATTGAAATACTTAAAATACAACCAAAGCACCATAGACAGAGTGAAGGTGTGACCAAAACCACGATTGAAACAGTGATAATGTGACCCGAGCACCATATACAGTGGAAGTGTGACCAAAGCACCATTGAAACAGTGATAACGTGACCAAAGCTCCATAGAAACATAAATGTGTGACCAAAGTTCCATTGAAACAGTGATAATGTAACTTAAGTACCATAGATACAGTAAATGTTTGAACAAAACACCATTGAAACAATGACCATGTGACGTAAACACCACAAACACAGTGAAATTGTTCGCAAACCACCATTGAAACATTGACAATGTCATAAAAGCACCATAGACGTGTAAACGTGTGACCAAAGCACCATTGAAACATTTATAACGTGACCTAAGCACCATAGACACGTTCTAGTGTGACAAACACACTCTTGAAATAGTGATAATGTGACCATAGTCCCATAGGCACGGTGAAGGTTTGACCACGGCACCATTGCAACAATATTAATGTGACCTATAGAGAAAGTTTAACACAAGTACCATTGAAACAGTGATAATGTGACCTAACCACTTTAGATATAGTGAAAGTTTGAAACACAGCTAATGTGACTTAAGCACTATAGACACAGTGAAAATGTGAGAAAAACACCACTAAAACAGTGATTATATGACCTTCGCACTATAGACACAATGGAAGTGTGACCAAAGCATCTTTGAAATAGTGATGATGTGACCTAAGCACTATATGCACAGTGAAAAAATGACCTAAGTACCATTCAAATAGTGATAATGTACCCAAAGCACCATTGAAACACTACTCACCTGACCAAACCACCATTGAAATAGTGATTATGTGACTTAAGGACTATATACTCAGTGGAAGTGTGACCAAAGCACCCTTGAATGAGTGATCATGTTACATACGCACAATAGACAGAGTGAAGGTATGACCAAAGCACCATTGAAACAGTGATAACATGACCTAAGCACTATAAACACAGTGAAAGTGTAACCAAAGCACCAATTAAACAGTGATAATGCAACCTCAACACCATTGACACAGTGAAAGTGTAACCAAAGGACCACTGGAGCAGTGATAACGTGACATACGCATTATAGACATACTGAAAGTGTGACTAAAGCATCATTGAAACAGTGATAACATGACCTAAGCACTATAGACATAGTGAACAAGTGACCAAAACACCATTGAAACAGTTACAATGTGACCTAAGCACCATAGGCACACTGAATGTGTGTCCAAAGTACCAATGAAACAGTGATATTGTGACCTAAGCACTATAGACACAATGAAAGTGTAACAAAAGTGCCATTACAACAGTGATAATGTAACATAAGCACTATACACACACTCAATGTGTGCCAAAAGCGCCATTTAAACAGTGATAATGTGACCTACGCACTACATACACAGTGAAATTGTGACCAAAGCACCATTGAAACAGTGATTATGTGACCAAGCACCAAAGGCACTGTGCAATTCTGACCAAAGCACCATTGAAAAGGTGATAATTTGATATAAGCACTATGGACTAAGTGAAAGTGTGACCAAAGCACCATTGAAACAGTGAGTATGTGACATAAGCACTGTAGATATTGTCAAAATATGACCAAAGCACCATTGAAACAATTATGATGTGACCTAAGCACTGCAGACACAGTGAGAGTTCGACAAAAGCACCATTGAAACAGTTGTAATGTAACATAAGCACTATAGATACAGTGAACGTTTGACCTAAGCACAATGAAAGAGCAATAATGTAACCAAAGCACCATTGTAACAATCATTACGTGAACAAAGTACTATTGACATGGTGAAACTTCAACCTAAGCACCTTTGAAACAGTAATATTTTGACATAAGTACTATAGTCACAGTGAAAGTGTGACCAAAACACCATTCAAACAGTGATTATGTGACCTAAGCAATATAACCACAGTGATGTTATGACCAAAGTACCATTGAAACAGTGATAATGTGACCTATGCACCATAGTCAGAGTGCATGTGTGACCAAAGCACCATTGAATTAGTGATAATGTGACCTTAGCACTATAGGCACATTGAAAGTGTGACCAAAGCACCATTGAAACAGTGATAATGTGACATAAGCACTATAGTCACAGTGAAACTGTGACCAAAACACCATTGTAACAATGAAAGTTTGACCTAACCAACAGTGATAATGAAACCAAAGCACAGTTAAAACAGTTATCATGTGACCAAAGCATTATTGACATAATGAAACTTTGACCTAAGCACCATTTAAACAGTTGTAACGTGATCTAAGCATTATATACACAGTGAAGGTGTAACCAAAGCACCATTGAAATACTAATAATGCGACTAAAGCACTACATACACGGTGAAAACGTGACCAAAGCACCACCGGAACCGTGATAATGTGCCGTAAGCACTACATACACAGTGAGAGTGTGACCAAAGAACCATTGAAATAGTGATAATGTAACCAAAGCACCATTGAAAAACTTATCACGTGACCAAAGCACCATTGAAATAGTAAGTGTGACTGAAGGACTATAGACTCGGTGGAAGTGTGACCAAAGCACCATTGAACAATAATAATATGACCAAAGCACTGTAGACACAGTGAACGTGTGACGAAAGCACCATTGAAACCATGCTAATGTGGCCTATGCACCATAGACACGGTGAAAGCGTGACCAAAGCACCATTGAAACAGTGATAATGTGACCTAAGTACCATAGACATAGTGAATATGTAACCAAAACACCATCACAATAGTGACAACGTGACCAAAGTACCATGGACACATAAAAGTGTGACTATAGCACCATTGAAAGAGTGATAATGTGAAATAAGCACCATAGACACAGTGGAAGTATGACCAAAACAACGTTGAAACGGTGAAAAAGTGACGTAAGCACCATAGCCACACTGAAAGTGTGACCAAAGTACCATTGAAATAGTAATAATGTGACCAAAGCACCATAGACATAGTGAAAGTGTGACCAAAACACCATTGAAAAAGTGATTACGTGACCTAAGTACTATAGACACACTGAAAGCGAAGCCAAAGCACCAATGAAACAATGATAATATGACCAAAGCAACATGGACATAGTAAACATATGACCAAAGCACCATTGAAACCATGATAATATGACCAAAGGACCATAGACAGAGTGATCATGTGAATGAGTACCATACACAATGTGAAAATGTGACCAAAGCACCATTGCCACTGGAGCGACAACATTGTAGCCAAAGAACCATAAACACCCTGAAAGCATGACCAAAGTACCATTGAAATAGTGATAATGTCACCAATGCACCAAAGACACAGTAGAAGTGTGAATAAATTACCATTGAAATAGTGATAATGTGACGTAAGCACCATAGATACAATGAAAGTTAGACCAAAGCAATGACGTAACCCTGATAATATGACCAAAGCACCATAAACAAAGTGAATGTGTTACCAAAGCACCATTGACCCCATGATAAAATGACCAAAGCACCATAGACACAGTTAAATTGTGACAGAAGCACAACTGAAACGGTGTTAACATGACCAATGTACTATAGACACAGTGAAAGCGTGATCAGAGCACCATTGAAATTGTGATAATGTGATCAAAGCACCATAGGCTCAATGAAAGTGTTACCAAAGCACTATTTAAGGAGTGAAAGTGTGACCAAAGCGCCACTGGAACGACCAAAGCGTCCATTATTACTGTTTCAATCGTGTTTTCTTCAAACGTTCACTGTGTCCATCATGCTTATATGACATTATTTATGTTTTAATGGTGCTTTGGTCACACTTTTATGCGTCCATGGTACTCTGGTCACATTATCAGCATTTCATTGGTGCTTTGGTTAAACTCTCACTGTGTCTATGGTGTTTATGTCACATTGTCATTGGTTTTGTGGTACTCTGGTCACACATTCACTGTGTCTATGGTGCGTTTGTCCCGTTATCACTTTTTCAAGGGTTCTTTGCTCACACATTCACATTGTGTATGGTACTTTGGTCACATTATCACTGTTTTGATGGTGCTTTGGTCACACATTCACTGTTTCTACAGTGCTTTGTTCACATTATTATTGTTTCAATGATGCGTTGGTCACACTTTCGCTCTGTCTATTGTGCTTTTGTCACACTATCACTGTTTAAATGGTTATTTGGTCACACTATCACTGTGTCTTTGGTGCTTTGGTGACATTCGCACTGTCTTAATGGTGCTTTGGTCACACTAACACAGTGTCTATGGTGCTTAGGTCACATTATCACTGTTTCAATGGTGCTTTGGTCACACTTTCATTGTGTCTATGATGCTTAGGTCACATTATCACGGTTTGAATGGTGTTTTGTCACTCCTTTATTTATCCACGGCACTTTGCTCATATTATCACTATTTCGATGTTGCATTGCTCACACTTTCACTGTGTATATGGAGCTTAGGTCACATCATCACTGTTTCAATGATTGGTGATGCCTTTCTTATATCCACGGTGCTTTGGTCACATTATCACAGTTTTAATGGTGCTTTGATCACACTCTCTCTTTGTCAATTGTGCTTTGGTCACATTATTGCCATTTCCATAGTGATTTGGTCACACTTTTGCTATTTCTATAGTGCTCAGGTCACGTTAGCACTGTTTCACAGATGACTTGGTCATACGTTCACTGTGTATATAGTGCTTAGGTCACATTATCACGGTCCCAATGGCGGTTTGGCCACACTTTATCCGTCTCTTCGGTACTTGGGTCACATTATCACTATTTCAAAGGTGCTTTGGTCATACTCTCACTGGTTCTATAGTGCTATGGACACATTATCACAGTTGCAATGGTACTTTCATCACACTCTCACTGTGTCTATGGTGCTTTGGTCACATTTCCACTTTTTTCAATGGTGTTTTGGTAACAATTTCACTGTGTATGTGGTACTTTGGTCACATCATCGCGGTTTCAATGTAACTTTGGTCACCCTTTTATTGTACCTATAGTGCTTAGGTCACATTATCACCATTCCAGTGGTCATTTTGTCACACTTTGACTGTGTCTACAGTGATGTGGTTACATTATCACGGTTTCAATGATGATTTGGTCACACTTTCACTGTGTCTATGGTGCTTAGGTCACATTATCAATATTTCAATTGTGTGTTTGTCACAGTTTCACTGTGAATATTGTCATTTGGTCACATTATCACTGTTTTAATGGTGTTTTGGTGACCCGTTTACATGTATATGGTGCTTGGGTCACATTGTTGCTGTTTCACGGGTGCTTTGGACACACGTTCATTGTGTCTATTGTGCTTTGGTCACATTATCACTATGTCAATGGTGCTTTGGTAACACTTTCACTATGTCTATGCTGCTTAGGTCACATAATCACTATTTCAATGGTGCTTTGGTCACACTTTCACGGTGTGTATGGTGCTTAGGTCACGTTATCAATATTTCAATGGTGCTTTGGTCACACTTTAACTGTTTTTATGGTTCTTATGTCACATTATCACTGTCTCAATGGTGCATCGGTCACACTTTCACAGTGCCAATGGTGCTTTGGTCACATTATCCCTCTTTCACTTGTGCTTCGGTCACACATTCACTATGCCTCTGGTGCCTTGGTCACATTATCACTGATTCAATGGTGTATTTGGTTACACTTTCTTTTTGTGTGTGCTGCTTTGGTCACATCATCACTGTTTCAATGGTGCTTTGGTCACACGCTTACTGTTCCTGTAGTGCTTAGGTTACATGATCACTGTTTCAATGGCTCTTTGGTCTTCCTTTTACTATTTATATGGTGCTTTGGTCACATTATCACTGTTTTAATGGTGATTTTCTCACACTTTCACTGTGTCTATGAAACTTTGGTCACATGATCACTGTTAAAATGGTACTTTGGTCACATTTTCACCGTGTCGATTGTGCTTACATCACATCATCATTGTTTCAATGGTGCTTTCGTCACACCCTCACTATATAGGGTACTTATGTAAAATTATCACTGTCTCAATTGTGCTTTTATCACATTTTCAGTCCGTGTATGGTGCTTTGGTTACATTATCACTCTTTTAATGGTGCTTTGGCCACACTTTCACTCTGTTTATGGTGTGTTGGTCATATCATCAATGTTTCAATGGTGCTTTGGTTATACTTTCACTCTGTCTATGGTGCTTTTGTCGTATTATCACTATTTTAATGGTGCTTTGGTCATAATTTCTTTGTGGCTATGGTGTTCTGGTCACATTAGCGCTGTTTTAATGGTGCGTTGGTCACACTTTCACCCCTTTTATGGTGCTAGGGCCACATTATCACCTTCTTAGTGGTACTTTGGTCACACATTCACTGTTTTTATAGTGCTTAGTTCACATTATCACTTTTTCAATGGTGCTTTGGTCACACTATTACTGTGTCTATGGTGCTTAGGTCACGTTATCAGTGTTTCAATGGTGCCATTGTTACAGCTTCACTGTGTCTATGGTGCTTAGGTCACATTGTGATTGTTTCAATGGTGCTTTGAGCACGCTTTCACAGTGTCTATGGTGTTTGTTTCACATTATCACTATTTCAATGGTGCTTTGGTCACACTTTAATTGTCTATGGTGCTTATGTTACATTATCACTGTTTCAATGGTGCGTTGGTCACATTTTCACTGTGTCTATGGTGATTGGTCACATTATCACTCTTTCAATGGTACTTTGGTCACACATTCATCATGTCTCTGGTGCCTAGGAAACATTATCCCTGTTTCAATGGTGCTTTGGATACACTTTATTTGCGCCTATGTTGCTTTGCCTACATTATCAGTGCTTCAATGGTGCCGTCGTCACATGTTTACTCTGTCTATAGTACAACGGTCATATGATCACTATTTCAACGGTACCGTGGTCAACCTTTCACTTTGTCTATAGTGCCTATGTCACATTATCACTGTTTTAATGGCAATTTACTCACACTTTAACTCTGTATATGGTGCTTTGGGCACATTGGAATTGTTTCAACATTGATGTGGTCACACTTTCACTATGCATATAGTGCTTAGGTCACTTTCATCACTGTTTCCATGGTGCTTTTGTCACACGTTCAGTGTGTCTATGGTGCTTTGGCCACATTATCACTAGTTCACTGATGCTTTGGTCACACATTTACCGATTCTGTAGTGTTTAGATAATGTCATAATTGTTTCAATGGTACTTGGGTCACACGTTTCCTTTGTCCATGGTGATTTGGTCACATCATCAATTCTTTTATGGTGCTTTGGTCACACTATCACGGTGTATATGGTGCTTATATGACATTATCACTAATTCAATGGTGCTTTGGTCACACTTTCATACCATCTATGATGTTTGGATCACATTATCACCATTTCAATGGTTTTTTGTCACACCTTTGTGTATCTGTAGTGTTTTGGTCGTATTATCACTATTTGAATGGTGCATTGGTCACATTTTCACTGTGTATATGGTGCTTAGGTCACATTATCACTCTTTCAATTGTGCTGTGGTCACACTTTCACCATGTCTATGTTACGTTGGTCACATTACTTCCATTTCAATGGTGCTTTTGGTCACACTTTCCATGTGTCTATGGTGGTTTAGTCATATTATCGCCTTTTCAATTGTGCTATCGTCACACTTTTGCTGTTTCTATGGTGCTTAGGTCCCATTATCACCGTTTCAGTGGTGATTTGGTCATACTTTAAGTGTGCATATAGTGCTTGGGTCACATTATCATGGGTCCAATTGTGGTTTGGTCACACTTTCTCCGTGTCTACGGTCCTTATATTGCATTATCACTATTTCAATGGTGCTTTGGTCATACTTTGTCTGTGTCTATGGTGCTATGGTCACATTATCAAAGTTGCAATGGTACTTTCATCATACTTTGACTGTGTTTATGGTACTTTGGTCACATCACCGCGGTTCCAATGGTGCTTTGGTCACACTTTCAATTTATATATAGTTCTGAGGTCACATTATCACCATTTTCATGGTCCATTGGTCACACTTTCAATGTGTCTACAGTGTTTATGTTACAATGTCACGGATTCAATGGTGCTTTGGTCACACTTTCATCGCGTCTACGGTGCCTATATCACATTATCACTATGTCAATGGTACTTTGGTCACAATTACATGTGTATACGGTGCTTAGGTTACATTATCACTGCTTCAATGGTGCTTTGGACAAACCTTCACTGTGTTTATGGTGCGTTGGTCATATTATCAGTATGTAAATGGTGCTTTGGTCACACTTTTACTGTGTCTATGCTACTAGGATCACATTGTCACAGTTTCAATGGTGCCTTGGTCACACTTTCACGATGTCTATGGTGCTTACGTGACATTATCACAATTTCTGTGGTGCTTTGGTCACACGTTAACTGTGTCTATGGTGCTTAGGTCACATTATCGCTGTTTCAATGGTGCTTTGGACACATTTTCACTGTGTCCATGGTGATTTGGTCACATTATTACTCTTTCAATTGTGCTTTGGTCACACGTTCACTGTGTCTAAGCTGCCTTGGTCACATTTCCACGTTTTCAATGGTGCATTGGTTACACTTTCTGTGTGTCTCTGCTGCTTTTGTCACATTATCACTATTCCAATGGTGCTTAGATCACTCGTTTACTGTGTCTATAGTTCTTATGTCACATGGTCACTATTCCATTTGTACTTTGGTCACCTTTTCACTTTGTTTATAGTGCTAGGGTCACATTATCACTGTTTTTATGTTGATTTTCTCACACTATCACTCCGTCTATGATGCTTTGGTCACGTTGTAATTGTTACAAGGGTACTTTGGTCGCACTTTCATTGTGTCTATGGTACGTAGATCACATCATCACTGTTTCATATGTGAGCTGGTCACACTTTCACTATCTATGGTACTTATGTCGAATTGTCACTGTCTCAATGGTGCTTTGGTCACATATTTACTATGTATATGGAGCTTTGCTCGCATTTACATGGTTTCAATGGTGCTCTAGTCACAGTTTCACTGTTTCTATGGTGCGTTGGTCACATTATCACTGTTTGAATGGTCCTTTGGTCACACTTTCACTGTGTCTATGGTGCGTTCATCATATTGTCACTGTTTCAATGGTGCTTTAGTCACACTTTCATTCTGGATATGGTGGTCTGGTTACATTATCATTGTTTCAATGGTGCTTTGGTCATAGTTTCACCTTTTCATATGGTGCTAAGGTCACATCATCATTGTTTTAGTGGCACTTTGGTCACATTTTCACTGTATATATAGTGCTTAGGTCACACTATCACATTTTCAATGGTACTTTGGTCACACTATCACTGTGTCTATGATGCTTTGGTCACATTCTCATTGTTTGAATGGTGCTTTGGTCACAGCTTCACTGTGTCTATGGTGCTTATGTCACATTATCACTGTTTCAATGCTCCTTTTAACACACTTTCACTGTGTCCATGGTGTTTTGTCAATATTGTCAGTGTTTCAATGGTGCTTTGGTCACACTTTGACTCTCAGTGGTGCATATGTCATATTATCACTGTTTCAATGATGTGTTGGTCACATTTTTACTATGTATATGGTGCTTTGGTCACTTTATCACTCTTTCAATGGTACTTTGGTCACATATTTACTGTGTCTCTGGTGCCTTGGTCACATCATCACTGTTTAAATGGTGCTTTGGTTACACTTTCTATGTGTCCATGCTGATTTGGTCGAAGTATCACTATTTATATGTGGCTTTTGTCACACTTTTACTGTGTCTATAGTGCTTAGGTCACATTATCATTGTTTCAAAGGTACTTTGGTCACCCTTTCACTGTTTCTATAGTTTGTAGGTCTTATTCTCACTGTTTTAATTGTGATTTTCTCACACTTTCATTGTGTCTATTGTGCTTTGGTCACTTTATAACTATTTTAATGATGCGTTGGTCACACTTTCACTGTGTCTATAGTACTATGGACACTGTCGTCACTATTTGCGTTGTGCTTTTGTCACACATTCACTGTGTATATGGTGCTTAGGTCACATTATCAATGTGTCAAAGATTGGTGAAACCTTTACTATATCTATGGTGCTTTGGTCACATTCTCACAATGTCAATGGTGCTTTGATCACACTTTCACTGTGTCTATAATGCTTTGGTTACGTTTTCACTATTTAAATGGTGCGTTGGTCATACTTTCACTGATTCCATGGTACTTTGGTCACATTATTGCCGTTTCAATGGTACTTTGGTCACACTTTCACTGTGCTTATGGTGCATTGGTCACATTATTCCCATTTCAATGGGGATTTGGTCACACTTTCCCTTTTTCTATGGTGCGTATGTCACATTATCTCTATTTGAGTGGTGCTTTAGTCACACATTTACTGTGTGTATAGTCCTTATGTCACATTTTCACAGTTTCAATGGTGCTTTGGACACACTTTCTCTGTGTCTATGGTGCTTAGGTCATATTATCACTATTTCAATGGTCCTTTGGTCATGCTTGCACAGTGTCTATGGTGCTATGGTCACATTATCACAGTTACAATAGAGCTTTCATCGCACTTTCACTGGTTCTATGGTGCTTTTGTCAGATTGTCACTCTTCCAATTGTGCTTTGGTCACACTTTCACTATGTCTTTGGTACTTTGGTCACATCATCGCCATTTCCATGGTGCGTTGGTCACACGTTTACTATGTCTATGGTGCCTTTGTCACATTATCACCATTTCAGTTGTAATATTGGTCACACTTTCACTGTGTCTATAGTGCTGAGGTCATGTTATCTTGGTTTCAATGGTGCTTTAGCCACCCTTTTACTACTTTTATGGTACGTATGTCACATTATTCTCATTTCAATGGTGCTTTGGTCAAAGTTTCACCATGCCTATGGTGCTTATGTAACATTATCATTGTTTCAATTGTGTTTTGGTGAATTGTTTCCATGTGTGTGGTGCTTAGGTCATATTAACACTGTTTCAGTGGTGCTTTTGACACACCTTCATTGGATCTATGGTCCTTTGGTCACATGATCACTAAGTTACTAGTGCTTTGGTCACACTTTCATTGTGTCTATGCTGCTTAGGTCACATAATCACTGTTTCAATAGTGCTTTGGTCACACTTCCAAGTGGTTGCAAGTGGTTGCGAGTGGTTGCGAGTGGTTGCGAGTGGTTACGAGTGGTTGCGAGTGGTTGCGAGTGGTTGCAAGTGGTTACAAGTGGTTGCAAGTGGTTGCGAGTGGTTGTGAGTGGTTGGGAGTGGTTGCGAGTGGAAGTGAGTGGTTGCGAGTGGTTGCAAGTGGTTGCGAGTGGTTGCGAGTGGTTGCGAGTGGTTGTGAGTGGTTGCGAGTGGTTGCGAGTGGTTGCAAGTGGTTGTGGGTGGTTGCAAGTGGATACAAGTCGTTGCGAGTGGTTGCGAGTGGTTGCGAGTGGTTGTAAATAGTTGCAAGTGGTTGCGAGTGGTTGCGAGTGGTTCTGAGTGGTTGTAAGTGGTTGGGAGTGGTTGCGAGTGGTTGCGAGTGGTTGCGAGTGGTTGCGAGTGGTTGTGAGTGGTTGCAAATGGTTGTGAGTGGTTGGGAGTGATTACGATTGGTTGCGAGTGGTTGCAAGTAATTGCATGTGGTTGTGAGTGCTTCTGAGCAGTTGCGAGTGGTTACGAGTGCTTGCAAGTGGTTTTGAGTGGTTGTGAGTGGTTGCAAGTGGTTGCGAGTGCTTGCGAGTAGTTGTGAGTGGTTGCAAGTGGTTGCAAGTGGTTGCAAGTGGTTGTAAGTGGTTGCAAGTGGTGGCAAGTGGTTGTGAGTGGTTGCAAGTGGTTGAAAGTGGTTGTGAGTGGTTGCGAGTGGTTGCGAGTGGTTGCAAGTGGTTGCGAGTAGTTTCGAGTGTTTGCAAGTAGTTGCGAGTGGTTGTGAGTGGTTGCAGGTGGTTGCGAGTGGTTGCAAGTGGTTGCGAGTGCTTGCGAGTAGTTGCGAGTGGTTGCAAGTGGTTGGGAGTGGTTGCAAGTGTTTACAAGTGTTTGCGAGTGGTTACAAGTGGTTGCGAGTGGTTGCGAGTGGTTGCGAGTGGTTGTGAGTGGTTGTGAGTGGTTGTGAGTGCTTGGGAGTGGTTGCGAGTGGTTACCAGTAGTTGCGAGTGGTTACGAGTCGTTGCGAGTGGTTGCGAGTGCTTGCGAGTGGTTGCAAGTAGTTGCAAGTGGTTGCAAGTGGTTGCAAGTGGTTGTGAGTGGTTGCGAGTGGTTATGAGTGGTTACAAGTGGTTACAAGCGGTTGCGAGTGGTTGCGAGTGGCTGCGAGTGGTTGTAAGTGGTTGCGAGTGGTTCCGAGTGGTTGCGAGTGGTTGCGAGTGGTTGCGAGTGCTTGCAAGTGGCTACACATGGTTGTGAGTGGTTGCAAGTGGTTGCAAGTGGTTGCGAGTGGTTGCGAGTGGTTGCGAGTCGTTGCGAGTGGTTGCGAGTGCTTGCGAGTGGTTGCAAGTAGTTGCAAGTGGTTGCAAGTGGTTGCAAGTGGTTGCGAGTGGTTGCAAGTGATTGCGAGTGGTTGCAAATGATTGCAAGTGGTTGTGAGTGGTTGCGTGTGGTTGCGAGTGGTTGCGATTGGTTGCGAGTAGTTGCGAGTGGTTGCCAGTGGTTGCGAGTGGTTGTGAGAAGTTGCGAGTGGTTGCAAGTGGTTGGGAGTGGTTGCGAGTGGTTATGAGTTGTTTGCGAGTGGTTTTGAGTGGTTTTGAGTGGTTACGAGTGGTTGCGAGTGGTTGCAAGTGGTTGCGCATGGGTGCAAGTGGTTGCGAGTGGGAGCGAGTGGCTGTGAGTTGTTGCGACTGTTTGGGATTAGTTGCGAGTGGTTGCGAGTGGTTGCGATTGATTGCAAGTGGTTGCAAGTGGTTCTGAGTGGTTGCCAATGGTTGTGAGTGGTTGCAAGTGGTTGCAAGTGGTTGCGAGTGAATGTGAGTGGTTGTGAGTGGTAACGAGTTGTTGCGGGTGGTTGTGAGTAGTTGCGAATGGTTGCAAGTGGTTGGTAGTGGTTGTGGGTGGTTGCGAGTGATTGCGAGTGGTTGCAAGTGGTTGCAAGTGGCTGTGAGTGGTTGCGAGTGGTTACGAGTGGTTGCAAGTGGTTATGAGTGGTTGCGAGTGGTTGCGAGTGGTTGTGAGTGGTTGCCAGTGGTTGCAAGTGGTCGCGAGTGGTTGCGATTGATTGCGAGTGGTTGTGCAGGGTTGCGAGTGGTTGCAAGTGGTTGCAAGTGGTTGCGATTGAGTTTGTGTGGATGCGAGTGGTTGCGAGTGGTTGCGAGTGGTTGCGAGTGGTTACGAGTGGTTGCAAATGGTTGCGAGTGATTGCGAGTGGTTGCGAGTGGATATGAGTGGCTGCAAGTGGATGCGAGTGGTTGCAAGTGGTTGCAAGTGGTTGCAAATGGTTGCAAGTGGTTGCGAGTGGTTGCAATTGGTTGCGAGTGGTTGTGAGAGGTTTTGAGAAGTTGCGAGTGGTAGCAAGTGATTGCGAGTGATTGCAAGTGGTTGTGAGTGGTTGCCAGTGGTTATGAGCTGTTGCGAGTGGTTGCGAGTGGTTGTGAGTGGTTGCGAGTGGTCACGAGTGGTTGCGAGTGGTTGTGAGAGGTTGCGAGTGGTTGCAAGTGGTTGCGAGTGGCTGTGAGTGGTTGCGAGTTGTTGCGAGTGGTTGCGAGTGGTTGCGAGTGGTTGCAAGTGGTTGCGAGTGGTTGCAAGTGATTGCGAGTGGTTGCAAGTGGTTGCAAGTGGTTGCGATTACTTGGGAGTGGTTGCGAGTGGGTATGAGTGGTTGCGAGTGACTGGGAGTGCTTGCGAGTGGTTGGGAGTGGTTGCAAGTGGTTGTGAGTGGTTTCAAGTGATTAAGAGTGGTTGCGAGTGATTGCGAGTGATTGCGAGTGGTTGCAAGTGGTTGCAAGTGGTTGCGATTACTTGGGAGTGGTTGCGAGTGGGTATGAGTGGTTGCGAGTGACTGGGAGTGCTTGCGAGTGGTTGGGAGTGGTTGCAAGTGGTTGTGAGTGGTTTCAAGTGATTAAGAGTGGTTGCGAGTGATTGCGAGTGATTGCGAGTGGTTGCAAGTGGTTGCAAGTGGTTGCGATTACTTGGGAGTGGTTGCGAGTGGGTATGAGTGGTTGCGAGTGACTGGGAGTGCTTGCGAGTGGTTGGGAGTGGTTGCAAGTGGTTGTGAGTGGTTTCAAGTGATTAAGAGTGGTTGCGAGTGATTGCGAGTGATTGCGAGTGGTTGCAAGTGGTTGCAAGTGGTTGCGATTACTTGGGAGTGGTTGCGAGTGGGTATGAGTGGTTGCGAGTGACTGGGAGTGCTTGCGAGTGGTTGGGAGTGGTTGCAAGTGGTTGCGAGTGGTTGCAAGTGACTGCGAGTGGTTGCAAGTGGTTGTGAGTGGTTGCGAGTCGTTGCGAGAGGTTAGGAGTGATTGCGAGTGGTTGCGAGAAGTTGAGAGTGGCTGCGAGTTCTTGCGAGTGGTTGGGAGTGGTTGCAAGTGGTTGCAAGTGGTTGCAAGTGATTGCGAGTGGTTGCAAGTGGTTGTGAGTGGTTGCGAGTCATTGCGAGTGGCTACGAGTGGTTGCGAGTGGTTGTGAGTGGTTGCTAATGGTGCTGATTGGTTGTGAGTGGTTGCAAGTGGTTGCGAGTGGTTGCA
>SZWC01000008.1:247713-271100 GCA_023375785.1 Penium margaritaceum | reverse complement strand
ACCAAAGTAGGCATATGTACTGCCTTTGACCAAAGAAATCCGCTGTGTGTGGTCAATGTTGACAACTCATAATACGAGTCACAAATGGTCAGAGGGGGAAACAATGGTTTGGGAACACTAGGTATCAACTAGAAAGCACAGGGACCTTCAATAAGTAGTGGCATGGTGTGGCTACCATGTACAATGACCAACCAAAGTAGGCATGTGTCACTGACTGTGACCAAAGAATGTCACTACGTGTAGTCAGCTTTGACAACTCGTAACACGAGTCATAAATGGTCAGAGGGGGAAACAATGGTTTGTGAATAACATTTATTGATTAGCAAGTACAAAGACCTTCACTTTGTAGTGGCACAGTGTGGCTACCATGCACAGTGACCAACCAAAGTATGCATATGTCACAGACCATGACCAAAGAATTTCACTTCCTGTGGTCAACGTTGACAACTCACAACAAGAGTCACAAACAGGCAAAGGGGGTAACAATGGTTTCGGAACACTGGCTATCAACTAGAAAGCACAAAGACCTTCAGTACGTAGTGACACGGCATGGCAACCATGTACAGTGACAAACCAAAGTAGGCATATGCTACTAACCATGACCAAAAGAATTTCACAGTGTGTGGTCAACGTTGAAAACTCATAACACGAGTCACAAATGGATAGAGGGGAAAACAATGGGTTGGGAACGCTAGTTATCAACTAGCAAGTACAAAGACCTTCAACAAGTAGTTGCACGGTGTGGCTAGCGTGCACAATGACCATCCAAAGGATGCATACGTCACTCACAATGACCAAAGAAGTCCACTATGTGTGGTCAACATTGACATTATATAACACAAGTGACAAACGGTCAGAGAGAGATACAATGGCTTGGGGACCCGATGTATCGACTAGAAAGGACAAAGAACTTCAATACATAGTGGCAAGGTGTGGCTACTATGCACACCAAATAACCAAACTAGGCATATGTGACTGATCATGACTAAAGAATTTCAGTATGGGTGGTCAACGTTGACAACCCATAACACGACTCACAAATGGTCAGAAAAAGAAGCAATGGTTCCGGAATACTTGTTTTCAGCTACCAAGTACAACGACCTTCAATAAGTAGTAGCATGGTGTGGCTACCATGCACAATGACCGACCAAAGTAGGCATATGTACTGCCTTTGACCAAAGAAATCCGCTGTGTGTGGTCAACGTTGACAACTCATAATACGAGTCACAAATGGTCAGAGGGGGAAAAATGGTTTGGGACACCAGGTATCAACTAGCAAGCACAGGGACATTCCATACGTAGTGGCATGATATGGCTACCATGTACAATGACAAACCAAAGTAGGCATGTGTCACTGACCATGACCAAAGAATGTCACTATGTGTGGTCAACTTTGACAACTAATAGCACAACTCACAAATGGTCAAAGAAGGAAACAATGTTTTGTGAATACTAGTTATCGATTACAAAGTACAAAGGCCTTGAATATGTAGTGGCAAAGTGTGGCTACCATGCACAGTGACCAACCAGAGTATGCATATGTCACTGACCATGACCAAAATAATTCACTTCATGTGGTCAACGTTGACAACTCACAACAAGATTCACAGATAGTCTGAGGGGGTAACAACGGTCTAGGAATAGTGGCTATGAACTTAAAAGCACAAAGGCCTTCAGTACGTAGTGACATGGCGTGGCAACCATGTACAGTGACAAACCTAAGTAGGCATGTGCCACTAACCATGACCAAAAGAATTTCACTGTGTGTGGTCAACGTGGAAAACTCATATCACGAGTCACAAATGGTCAGAGGGGGAAACAATGGGTTGGGAACAAGAGTTATCAGCTAGCAAGTACAAAGACCTTCAACAAGTAGTGGCACGGTGTGGCTAGCGTGCATGGTGACCAACCAAAGGATGCATACGTCACTGAATATGACCAAAGAAGCGCACTATGTGTGGTCAACATTGACAACTCATAACACGAGTAACAAACGGTCAGAGGAGAGATAATGGCTTGGGAACCCTACATATTGACTAGAAAGGACAGAGACCTTCAATACGTAGTGGCACAGTTTGGCTACTATGCCCACCGAACAACCAAACTAGGCATATGTCACTGACCATGACCAAAGAATTTCAGTATGGGTGGTCAACGTTCACAACCGATAACACGAGTCACAAATGGTCAGTGGGGGAAACAATGGTTTCGGAATATTAGTTTTCAACAAGCAAGTACAACGACCTTCAATAAGTAGTAGCATGGTGTGGCTGCCATGCACACTGACCGACCAAAGTAGGCATATGTACAGCCTTTGACCAACGAAATCGCCTGTATGTGGTCAACGTTGACAACTCATAATACAAGCCATGAATGGTCAGAGGGGGAACAATGGTTTGGGAACACCAGGTATCAACTAGCAAGCACATGAACCTTCAATAAGTAGTGGCACCGTGTGGCTACCATGTACAATGACCAACCAAAGTAGGCATGTATCACTGACCATGACCAACGAATGTCACTATGTGTGGTCAATGTTGACAACTCATAACACAATTCACAAATGGTCAGAGGGGGAAACAATGGTTTGTGAATACCAGTTATCGATTAGCAAGTACAAGGACCTCCAATATGTAGTGGCAGAGTGTGGCTACCATGCACAGTGACCAATCAAAGTAGGCATATGGCACTGACCATGACCTAAGAATCTCACTTCATGTGGTCAATGTTACAACTCACAACAAGAGTCTCACGTTGTCAGAGGGAGTAACAATGGCTTGGGAACACTGGCTGTCAATTAGAAAGCACAAAGACCTTCAGAACGTAGTGACACGGCGTGGCAACCATGTACAGTAACAAACCAAAGTAGGCAAATGCCACTAACCATGACCAAATGAACTTCACAGTGTGAGGTCAACGCTGAAAACTCATTACACGAGTCACAAATGGTCAGAGGGGGAAACAATGGACTGGGAACACTAGTTTTCAACTAGCAAGTGCAAAGACCGTCAACAAGTAGTGGCACGGTGTGGCTAGCGTGCACAGTGACTTATGAAAGGATGTATACGTCACAGTGTGTGGTCAACATTGACAACTCATAACAAGAGTCACAAATGGTCAGAGGGAGAGACGATGGTTTGGGAACCATATGTATTGACTTGAAAGGACAAGGACCTTCAATACGTAGTGGCACGGTGTGGCTACCATGCACACCGAACAACCAATCTATTCGTATGTCACTGACCATGACCAAAGAATTTCAGTATGGACGGTCAACGTTCACAACCCATAACACGAGTCACAAATGGTCAGAGGGGGAAACAATGGTTCCGGAATATTACTCTTCAACTAGCAAGTACAACGACCTTCAATAAGTAGTAGCACGGTGTGGCTACCATGCACAATGACCAGCCAAAGCAGGCATATATACTGCCTTTGACCAAAGAAATCCGCTGTGTGTGGTCAACGTTTACAACTCATAATACAAGTCACAAATGGTCAGAGGGGGGAAAAATGGTTTGGGAACACCTGGTGTCAACTAGCAAATACACAGACCTTCTATAAGTAGTGGCGCGGTGTGGCTACCATGTACAATAACCAACCAAAGTAGTCATGTGTCACTGACCATGACGAAAAAATGTCACTATGTGTGGTCAACTTAGACAACTCATAACACGAGTCACGAATGGGCAGGGGGGGAACAATGGTTTGTGAATACTAGTTATCGATTAGCAAGTACAAAGACCTTCAATACGTAGTGGCACAGTGTGGCTATCATGCACGGTGGCCAACCAAAGTATGCATATGTCATTGACCATGACCAAAGGATTTCACTTCATGTGGTTGACGTTGACTACTCACAACAAGAGTCACAGATAGTCAGAGGGGGTCACAATGGGTTGCAAACACTGGCTATCAAGTATAAAGCACAAAGACCTTTAGTACGTAGTGACACGGCGTGGCAACCATGTATAGTGACAAACCAAAGTAGGTACATGCCACTAACCATGACCAAAAGAATTTCACAGTGTGTGGTCAACATCAAAAACTCATAACACAAGTCACAAATGGGCTGAGGGGGAAACAATGGGTTGGGAGCACGAGTTGTCAACTAGCAAGTACAAAGACCTAAGTGCTATATGTACTGTGAAAGTGTGACAAATGGACAATTGAAACAGTGATTATGTGACCAAAGCAGCATAGTCAAATTGAAACTGTGACACAAGCACCATTGACACAGTGATCATGTGACCAAAGCACTATGGCAACGTGAAAGTGACACCAATTCACAATTGAAACAGTATAAATGTGACCTAAGCATCATGGACACAATGAAGGCCTGACCAAAGCACCATTGAAACAGCGATAATGTGACCTAAGCACCATAGATATAGTGATAGTGTGACCAATGCACCATAGACACATAAAAGTGTGACCAAAGAACCATTAAAACAGTGAATCATTGATCAAAGGAAGCTGCACTGTGAAAGTGTGACAAAAACACCATTGACACAGTGATAATGTGATCTAAGCACCATGGGTACAGTGAAAGTGTGACCAAAGCACCATTGAAGTGGTGATACTGTGACCAAAACACATTAGACACAATGAGCGTGTGACCACAGCACCATTGTAACTGTAATAATGTGACCAAAGTACGTTAGACCCAGTGAAAGGGTGACCAAAGCACCGTTGAAACAATGAGAATGTGACATAAGCACCATAGAAATATTGAAAGTGTACCCAAAGAACTATTGAAATAGTGACAATATGACCAAAGGACCATAGAAAGAGTAAATGTATGACTGGAGCAGCAATGAAACAATTATAATGTGACCTACGCACTATACACAGAGTGAAACTGTGACCAAAGCACCATTGAAAGAGCGATGATGAGACCGATGCACCATTAACACATGGAAAGTGTGACAAAGTACCATGAAGACAGTGATAACATGACCAAAGCACCATGTCAATGTGAAAGTGTGACCAAAGCACCACTGAAACAGTAAACAATGTGACATAAGCACTATAGACAAAGCGAAAGTGTGACCAAAGCACTAGTGGAACAGTGATCATGTGACCAAAGCACCATAGACACACTGAAAGTATGACCAAAGCATCATTGGAACAGTGATAATGTGACGTAAGCACCGTAGACATTGTGAATATATGACCAAAGCCCTTTGGAACAGTGACTATTTGACCAAAGCACCATAGACACAGTGAAAATGTTACTTAAACACCATTGAAAAGGTGATAATGTGACCAAACCACCATATACATAGTAAAAGTGTGACCAAAGTACCATTGAAATAGTAATGATGTGACCAAAGCACCATAAACACAGTGAGAGTGAGACCAATGCACCATTGATACAATGCTAATGTAAACAAAGAGCCATAGACACAGTAAAAGTGTGAATAATTCATAATTGAAATAATGAAAAAGAGACCTAATCACCCTAGACACTGAAAACATGACCAACGCACCATTGAACCAATGATAATGTGACAAATGTAGCATGGACCTACTAAAAGAATGACCAAAGCACCACAGAAATAGTTTTAAAGATATATAAACACCATATACACAGTGGAAATATGACATAATAACCATTAAAACAATGATAGTAGGACCAAAGCACCATGGACATAATAAAAGTGTGACCAAATCATCATGGAAACAGTGACAATGGGACCTAAACACCATAGACACAGTTAAAGCGTGACCAATGAACCAATGAAACAATAATGATATGACATAAGAACCATAGACACGGTGGAAGTATGACCGAAGCACCATTGAAAGATTGATAATGTGACCAAAGTACCATAAGCACAGTTATGGAGAGGCCAAATCACGATTGAAACAATCATAACGTGACCTACGCACCATAGACACAGTGCAAGTATAACCAAAGCACCATTGAAACAGTGATAATGTGACATAAGCACAATAGACACAGTGAAACAGTGACCAAAGCATTATTCAAACAATGATAATGGGACCTAAGCACCAAAGACACAATCAAAGTGTGATTAAACCATTATTAAAATAGTGATAATATGACATAAGCACTATAGACACAGTGAATGTGTGACCAACGCACAATTGAACTGTGATAATGTGACAAAGGCACCATAGACAAAGTGAAAGAATGACCGAAACACCATTGAAACAATGATGATGTCACCAAAGCACTATAGACATGGTGAATTTTTGACCAAAGCACCTTCAAAACAGTGATCATGTGACCAAAGCACCATAGACACAGTGAAATTATGACAAAAGAAGTGTTGAAACAGTGATAATTTGACCTAAGCACCATAGACCCAGTGAAAGTGTGACCAGAGCACCATTGCAAAAGTGATAATGTGACCTAAACACTCTGCACACCGTAAACGTGTGAGAAACGCATCATTAAAACAGTGATAATGTGACCTGCTATCCATAGACACTATGAAAGGCTGACCAAACCACCATTGAAACAATGATTATGTGACCAAAGCATGATAGACCCAATTAAAGTGTGACCAAAGAACCGTCAGAGCAGTGATAACGTGACATAAGCACCATAGACACAATGAAAGTATGACCAAGGCACTTTTGGAATAGTGATAATGTAACATTAGCACCATAGACATGGTGAAAGTGTGACCAAAGCTCCATTAAAGCAATGATAATATGACCTCAGCATCCCAGACATTGTGAAAGTGTGATAAAAGCATCATTGAAAAGTGACAATGCGACAAAAGGACCATAGATGAAGTGAAAAGCTGACCAAAGCACCATTGAAACCATGATACTGTGACCTAAGAAGCAAGTACACAATGAATGTGTGACCAAAGCACCGTTGAAACAGTTATAATGTGACGTAAGCACAATATGCACAGTATAAGTGTGATCAAAGCACCATTGAAACAGTGATAATGTGACGTTAGCAAGATAGACACAATGAAAGTTTGACAAAAGCACAATTCAGACAATGATAATGTTACAAAAGCATCCCAGACACAGTGCAAGTGTGACCAAAGCACCATTAGAACAGTTATCATGTGACCAAAGCAATATAGACAGTTTGAAAGTGTAACCAATTGACCACAAAAACTGTGATAACAATACCTTAGCACAATAGATACATTGAGAGTGATCAAAGCACCATTCAAACAGTGATAATGTGACCATTGCACCATACAGACAGGGAATGTGTGACCAAAACACCATTGGCACAGTGATAATGTAACCAACAAAACACATGCACATTGAAAGTCTGACCATGGCTCCATTGAAACGGTGATAATGTGACCTCAGCACTTTAGACGTTGTGAAAGTGTCACCAACACACCATTGAAATAGTGATAATGTAACCAAAGTACCACAGACACGTTGAAACTATAACTAAAGAACAATTGAAACAGTTTTCATGTGACTTAAGCACCGTGGACACACCAAATATGTGAACAAAGAACAATTGAAACAGTGATAATGTAACCAAGACCATAAACACAATGAAGGTGTGACCAAAGCACCATTGAAACAGTGATGATGCAACCAAAGCACCATATACACAGTGAAGGTGTGAGAAAAGCACCATTGAAATAGTGATTAATTGACCAAAGCTCCATAGCAAATAAAAATGTGGCCAAAGCACCATTGAAACAATGACAATGTGACATCAGCACCATAGGCACAATGACAATGTGACCAGAGCACCATTGAAACAGTGAGAATGTGACCAATGCGCCATTGACACTCAAAAGTGTGACCAAACCACCAATCAACAAGTGAAATTGTGATTCAAGCACCATAGACACATTGAAAGTGTGACCAAAACTCCATTGAAACAGTGGTAGTGTGACAAAACCACAACACACACACTATGAAAGAGTGACCAAAGCACCATGAAAAGATTGATTACGTGACCTAAGTATGACCAACACAGTGAAAGCGTGACCCAAGCACCATTGGAACAATGATAACATGACCAAAATACCTTACACATTGTGAAACTGCAACCAAAGTATAACTGAAACAGTAAAAATGGGACGTAAGCATCATAGACAGTAATGTGTTACCAAATAACCACAGAAACAATGATAATGTGACCAAAGCACCATAGACACAGTGACAGTGTAACCAAAGCTCCATTGAAAACAATGACAACGTGACCTACTCACCGCGGACAGAGTGAAAGTGTGACCGAAGCACAATTGAAAGAATGATAATGTGACCAAAGCACCATATACACGCTGAAAGTGTGACCAAAGCACCATTGAAACAGTGATAATGTAACTTAGCAACGTAGACATAGTGAACATGTGACAAAAGCACCATTGAAGTGTGATAATGTGACCTAAGCACCATAGACACAGTGAAAGTACATCAAAAGCACCACTGAAACAGTGATAATGTGACCAAAGTACCATACATACATAAATATGTGACCAAAGTACCATTTACTCATAAATGATATGACCTAAGCACCACAGACATAGTAAAAGTGTGCCAAAAGCACCATTAAAACAGTGATAATGTGACCAAAGCACCATAGTCAGAGTGAAAATGTGTCCAAATTACCATTGAAACAGTGATAATGTGACCAAAACACCATAAACACAGTGGAAGTGTGACAAAAGAAGTATTGAAATAGTGAAAACCTGACCTAAGCACCATAGACCTATTGAATTTGTGACCATAGCACCATTGAAACTGTAATAATATAAAACAATCACCATAGACATAGTGAATGTGCGACCAAAGCACCATTGAAACAGTAATAATGTGACTTGAGCATCATAGACACAGTGAAAATGTGACCACAGTACCATCAAAGCAATGACAATGTGACCAAAAGCACCATGGACAATGTGAACGTCTGACCAAATCACCATTGAAACTCTGATATTGTGACCTAAGCATCATACTCACATGAAACGTGTGACCAAAGTGCCATAGAAACAGTGATAATGTATTTAACGCACCATAGACACGCAAAACTGTGACCAAACCACAGTTGAAATAGTGATAATGTGACCTAAGCACCGTACACACTGTGAAATTGTGATAGAAGCGCCATAAAAATGGTGACAATGAAACCTAAGCACCATCGACACAGTGAAATGGTGACCAAAGCACCATTGAAATAGTTGTAATCTGACCAGAGCACCATAGACAAAGTGAAAGTTTGACCAAATCACCATTGAAACAGTGAAAATGTGACCAAAGCACCATAGATACAGAAAATGTGTGATTAAAGCACCATTGAAACAGTGTAATGTCACCAAAGCACAAAAGACACAGTGAAAGTAAGACAAAAGCACAAATCAAACAGCAACAACATGACGAGAGCAGTATGCCAACGTGAACGTGTGACTAAAGCACCATTGAAACAGTAATAATGTGACCTAAGCACCATAGGTAAAGTGAAAATGTGACAATAGCACCATTGAAATAATGATAATGTGATCAAACTACCATAGACATTGTGAAACTATGACAAAAGCAGCATTGAAGCAGTGATAATGTGACCAAAGCACCATGGCAACGTGAAAACGTGACCAGAGCACCATTGAAGCAGAGATAATGTCACCTAAGCACCATAGACATAGTGAATGTGTGACCAAAGCACCATTAAAATAGTGATGATGTGACCTAAGCACCATAGATACAATGAAAGTGTCACCAAAATACCATGAAAACTGTGATGATGTGACCTAAGCATTGTACATTGAGGGAAAGTGTGACCAAAACACCATTAAAACTGTGAAAACAAGACCAAAGCACCTTGCACACAAAAAATGTTTGACCAACGCACCATTGAAACAATGTAAATGTGTCCTTAACGCCATAGACACGGTAATGGTATCTTAAAAGAACCATTGGAACGGTGATAGAGTGACCTAAGCATCATATACAGAGAAAACTTGTTACCAAAGCACCAGTGAACGAGTGATAATGCAACCAAAGCACCACTGACCCAGTGATAATGTAACAAAAGCACCATAGATAAATAAATGTGACCAAAGCACCATTGCAACAGTTATAATGTGACCGTAGCACCACAGAAACAGTAAAAATGTGACCAAAGCACCATTAAATCCTTGACAATGTGACCTAAGCATCAGAGACACAGTGAAACGGTGACCAAAGCACCATTGAAATAGTGATAATGTGACCAAAGCACCAGAGACATAGTGAAATTGTGACAAAAGCACCAGTAAGACAGCGCTAATGTGACCAACGGACCACGTTAACATGAGAGTGTGACAACGGCACCACAGAAATAGTAATAATGTGACCTACGCACCATAGACAAAGTAAAAGTGTGACTAAAGCAATACTGGAACATTGATAATGTGGCCTAAGCACCATAGACACAGTGAAAGTGTGACAAAAGCATCATTGGAACAGTGATAATGTGACCTAAGCAACATAGATACAAGGAAAGTGTGACTAAAGCACCATTGAAACAGTGATAATGTGACCAAAGCACCATAGACACAGTAAAAGCATGACCAAAGCATCAGTGAAACATGATAATCCGATAAAAGAACCAAAGAAACAGTATAAATGTGACCAAAGCACACTTGAAATAGTGATAATGTGACCAAAGCATTATGGAGAAAGTGAAAGTATAACCACAGCACCATTGAAACAGTGATGATTTGATAGAAATGCCATAGACATTGTGAAAGGTAACCAAAGCACAACTATAACAGTGATTATGTGACCAACGATCCATAGACACAGTGAAGGTGTGACCAAAGTACCATTGAAATAGTGATCATAACACCTAAGCACCGTAGACACAGTAAACATGTGACCAAATCACCATTGAAGCAATGATAATGTGACCTAAGCACCATAGACACAGTGAAAGTGTGACCAAAGGACCATTGAAACAGTGATAACATTACACAAGCACCGTAGACGCAATGACCATGTGATAAAACTATTCTTGAAACAACAATAATGTGACCAAAGCACCATTGACATAGTCGACATGTGACCAAAGGACAAGTGAAACAGTGACATTGTGACCTAAGTACAATAGAAACAGTAAAAGTGTGACCAATTGACCATTGAAACCATTGATATGACCAAAGCATCATATACACATAAATGTGTGACCCAAATACCTTTGTGTCGGTGTTAATGTGTCATAAGCACCATAGATACAATGAACGTGTGACAAACTAATCATTGCACTAGTGATAATGTGACCTAAACACCATAGACACAGTAAAATTGTAACCAAAGCACCATTAAAACAAGTATAATGTGACAAACGCATCATATACACAACAAAAGTGTGACCAACACCCAAGAGTGATGACAAGGCCTTAGCACTAAAGATACAGTGAAAGTGTTTCCAAAGCACCATTGAAATGGTCATAATGTGACCATACCACCATAGACACAAAAACGTGACCAAAGCATCATTGGAATAGTTATAATGTGACCTAAGCACCGTAAACATGGTGATTGTTTTACAATAGCACTTTTTCAGCCTTGATAATGTGACATAAGAACTATAGACACAATGAGTGTGACCTAAGCACCATTGAAATAGTGATAATGTGTTCAAAACATCATAAACACAGTGAAGGTGTGACCAAAGCACCATTGCAACAGTGGTAATGTGACCAAACCACCATAGACAAAGAAAACGCGTAACCAAATCACCATTGAACGGTGATGATGTCACCACCAAAGTGCCAAAGACATAGTACAAGTGTGACCAAAGCGCCGTTGAAACAGTGACACTGTCACCTAAGGAACAGAGGTAGAATGAGAGTTTGACAAAAGCACCATTGAAACAACAATGACGTAATCAAAGCACCGTAGACAATGTGAAAGTGTGACCAAAGCACCATTGAAGTAGTGATAATGTGACCAAAGCACCATAGACACAGTGAAAGTATGACCAAAGCATCCTTGGAAGTATGGTAGTGTGACCAAAGCACCATAAACACAATAGAAATGACACCAAAGCAACAATGAAATAATGAAAACGTGACCTAAGTATCATAGACACAGTGAACATGTGACCTACGCAACATTTAGACAGTGGTAATGTGACATAAGCACCATAGACACAGTTAAAGGGTGACCAAAGCACCATTGAAATAGTGAGAATGTAGCCAAAGTACTATATACACTATAAATATGTCACCAAAGCACTGTTGAAATAGTGCGAATGTGATCGAAGTGCCATAGAAAGTGTGAAAGAGTGACCATAGCATCATTGAAACGGTGGTAATGTGACCAATCCACCATAGACATGGTGAAAGTATAACCAAAGCACCATTGAAACATTGATGATGTCACATAAGTACCGTATACACAGTGAAAGTGTGACCAAAGAACCATTAAAAAAGTGATAATATGACCTAAGCACCATAGACACAGTGTAAGTGTGACCAAAGCACCATTGAATAAGTGATAGGGTAGCCATAACACCATAGACACAATGAAAATGACACCAAAGCAGCATTGAAACAGTGATAATGTGACCAGAGCATCATAGACATTTTGAAAGTGTGACCAAAGCACCATTGAATAAGTGATAGGGTAGCCATAACACCATAGACACAATGAAAATGACACCAAAGCAGCATTGAAACAGTGATAATGTGACCAGAGCATCATAGACATTTTGAAAGTGTGACCAAAGCACCATTGAAACAGGCATAGTATGACAAAAGCACCATACACACGGTGAAACTGTGACCAAAGCACAATTGAAACCGTTTAAATGTAACATAGGCGAGTTGTTGTGAGTGGTTGCGAGTGGTTACAAGTGGTTGCGAGTGGTTGCGAGTGGTTGCGAGTGGTTACACATGGTTGCGAGTGGTTGCAAGTGGTTGCAAGTGGTTGCAAGTGGTTGCAAGTGGTTGTGAGTGGTTGCAAGTAACTGCGAGTGGTTGCGAGTGATTGTGAGTGGTTGCGAGTGTTGCCACTAGCTGCGAGTGGTTGCCAGTGGTTGCGACTGGTTATGTGTGGTTGCGATTGGTTGCGAGTGGTTGGGAGTGGTTGCGAGTGGTTGCGAGTTGTTTCCGAGTGGTTGCGAGAGGCTGCAGGTGGTTGCGAGTGGTTGCAAGTGGTTGCGAGTGGGAGCAAGTGGTTGCGAGTGGCTGTGAGTGGTTGTGAGTGTTTGGGATTGGTTGCGAGTGGTTGCAAGTGGTTGCCATTGGTTGTGAGTGGTTGCCAGTGGTTGTGAGTGGTTGCAAGTGGTTTCAAGTGGTTGCGAGTGGTTGCAAGTGGTTGCTAGTGGTTGCGAGTGGTTGCGAGGGGTTGTAAGTGGTTACGAGTGGTTGCGAGTGGGTGCGAGTAATTGTGAGTAGTTGCGAGTGGCTGTGAGCGGTTATAAATGGTTGTCAGTGGTTGCGTGTGGTAACGATAGGTTGCGAGTGGTTGCGAGTGGTTGCAAATGGTTGCGAGTGTTTCTGAGTATTTGCGAGTGGTTGTAAGTGCTTGCAAGTAGTTGTGAGTGGTTGTGAGTGGTTGGGAGTGCTTGCGAGTGCTTGCGAGTGGTTGTGAGTGGTTTCGAGTGGTTGTGAGTGGTTGCAATTGGTTGTGAGGGGTTGCAAGTGGTTGTGAGTGGTTGCAAGTGGTTGCAAGTGGTTGCGAGTGGTTGCGAGTGGTTGCGAGTGGTTGTGAGTGGTTGCAAGTGGTTGCGAGTGGTTGCAAGTGGTTGTGAGTGGTTGCAAGTGGTTGCAAGTGGTTGCGAGTGGTTGCGAGTGGTTGCGAGTGGTTGTGAGTGGTTGCAAGTGGTTGCGAGTGGTTGCGAGTGGTTGCGAATGGTTGCGTATGGTTGCGAATGGTTGCAAGTGGTTGCGAGTGATTGCAAGTGGTTGCACGTGGTTATAAATGGTTGCGAGTGGTTGCGAAAGGTTCTAAGTGGTCGCAAGTGGTTGCGAGTGGTTGCGAGTACTTGCAAGTGGTTGTGAGTGCTTGCAGGTGGTTGCGAGTGGTTGGGAGGGGTTGTGAGTGGTTGCGAGTGGTTGCGAATGGTTGCGAGTGGTTGCATGTGGCTACAAGTGATTGTAAGTCGTTGTGAGTGGTTGCAAGTGGTTGCAAGTTGTTGCGAGTGGTTGCAAGTGGTTGCAAGTGGTTGTCAGTGGTTGGGAGTGGTTGCGAGTGGTTGCGAGTGGTCTTGAGTGGTTGCAAGTGGTTGCAAGTTGTTGCGAGTGGTTGCAAGTGGTTGCAAGTGGTTGTCAGTGGTTGGGAGTGGTTGCGAGTGGTTGCGAGTGGTCTTGAGTGGTTGCAAGTGGTTGCGAATGGTTGCGAGTGGTTGCAAGTGGTTGGGGGTGGTTGCGAGTGGTTGTGAGTGGTTTTGAGTGGTTCCATGTAGTTACAAAGGGATGCAAGTGGTTGCGAGTGGTTGCGACAGGTTGAGAGTGGTTGCGAGTGGTTGTGAGTGGTTGCAAGTGCTTGCAAGTGGTTGTGAGTGCCTGCAAGTGGCTGTGAGTTGTTTGGAGTGCTTGATTGGATGCAAGTGTTTGCGAGTGGTTGTGAGTGGTTGCGAGTAGTTGCGAGTGGTTGCGAGTTATTTTGAGTGGTTGCAAGTGGTTGCGAGTAGTTACGAGTGGTTGCGAGTGGTTACGAGTGGTTGCAAGTGGTTGGGAGTGGTTGTGAGTGGTTGTGAGTGGTTGCAAGTGGTTGCGAGTAGTTACGAGTGGTTGCGAGTGGTTACGAGTGGTTGCAAGTGGTTGGGAGTGGTTGTGAGTGGTTGTGAGTGGTTGCGAGTGCTTGCAAGTGGTTGTGAGTGGTTGTGAGTGGTTGCGAGTGGTTGCGAGTGGTTGCGAGTGGATCCAAGTGGATACGAGTGGTTGCAAGTTGTTGCAAGTAGTAGCAAGTGATTGTGAGTGGTTGCGAGTGCCTACAAGTGTTTGGTCGTACTTGCAAGTGGTTGTGAGTGGTTGCGAATGGTTGTGAGTGGTTGCAAGTGGTTTTGAGGGGTTGCGAGTGGTTGCGAGTGGTTACAAGTGGATGTGCGTAGTTGCGACTGGTTGTGAGTGGTTGCGAGCGGTTGCGAGTGGTTGCAACTGGTTCTGAGTGGCTGGAAGTGGTTGCGAGTGGTTGCAAGTGGTTGTAAGTGGTTGCAAGTGGTTGTGAGTGGTTGCGAGTGATTGCGAGTCGTTGCGAGTGGTTGCGACTGGCTGCGAGTGGTTGAGAGTGGTTGTGAGTGGTTGCGAGTGGTTGCGAGTGGTTGCAAGTGGATACAAGTAGTTGCGAGTGGTTGCGAGTGGTTGCAAGTGGTTGTGAGTAATTGTGAGTGGTTGTGAGTGGTTGCGAGTGGTTGCGAGTGGTTGCAAGTGGTTGCAAGTGGTTGCGAGTGGTTGCGAGTGATTGCGAGTGGTTGCGAGTGGTTGCGAGTGGTTGCCAGTGGTTGCCAGTGGTTCCAAGTAATTGCAAGTGGTTTCAAGTTGTTGCGAGTGCTTGCGAGTCCTTGCAAGTGGTTGTGAGTAATTTTGAGTGGTTGAGTGGTTACAAGTGGTTGCGAGTGGTTGTGTGTGGTTGCGAGTGGTTGCGAATGGTTGCGAATCATTGCGAGTGGTTGCAAGTGGTTGCGAGTGGTTCCCAGTGGTTGCGAGTGGTTGCGAGTGGTTGCAAGTGGATACAAGTAGTTGCGAGTGGTTGCGAGTGGTTGCAAGTGGTTGCAAGTGGTTGCAAGTGGTTGCGAGTGGTTGCGAGTGATTGCGAGTGGTTGCGAGTGGTTGCGAGTGGTTGCCAGTGGTTGCCAGTGGTTCCAAGTAATTGCAAGTGGTTTCAAGTTGTTGCGAGTGCTTGCGAGTCCTTGCAAGTGGTTGTGAGTAATTTTGAGTGGTTGAGTGGTTACAAGTGGTTGCGAGTGGTTGTGTGTGGTTGCGAGTGGTTGCGAATGGTTGCGAATCATTGCGAGTGGTTGCAAGTGGTTGCGAGTGGTTCCCAGTGGTTGCGAGTGGTTGCGAGTGGTTGCAAGTGGATACAAGTAGTTGCGAGTGGTTGCGAGTGGTTGCAAGTGGTTGCAAGTGGTTGCAAGTGGTTGCGAGTGGTTGCGAGTGATTGCGAGTGGTTGCGAGTGGTTGCGAGTGGTTGCCAGTGGTTGCCAGTGGTTCCAAGTAATTGCAAGTGGTTTCAAGTTGTTGCGAGTGCTTGCGAGTCCTTGCAAGTGGTTGTGAGTAATTTTGAGTGGTTGAGTGGTTACAAGTGGTTGCGAGTGGTTGTGTGTGGTTGCGAGTGGTTGCGAATGGTTGCGAATCATTGCGAGTGGTTGCAAGTGGTTGCGAGTGGTTCCCAGTGGTTGCGATTGGTTGCGAGTGGTTGCAAGTGGCTGTGAGTGGTTGTGAGTGGTTGCGAGTGCTTGCGAGTGCTTGCAAGTGGTGGTGAGTGCTTGTGAGTGGTTGCGAGTGGTTGCGAGTGGTTGCAACTGGTTGTGAGTGGTTCCAAGTGGTTACGAGTGGTTGCAAGCTGTTGCGAGTGGTTGCAAGTGGTTGTGAGTGGTTTTGAGTGCATGCAAGTGTTCGGGAGTGCTTGCAAGTGGTTGGGAGTGGTTGGGAGTGGTTGCAAGTGATTGCGAGTGGTTGCGAGTGGTTACATGTGGTTGCAAAAGGTTGCAACTGGTTGCAAGTGGTTGTGAGTGGTTGCAAGAGGTTGCGAGTGGTTGCGAGTGGTTGCAAGTGGTTGCGAGTGGTTGCAAGTGGTTAAGAGTCTTTTTAAGTGACAGTGAGTGGTTGAGAGTAGTTGCGAATGGTTGCAAGTGGCTGTGAGTGGTTGTGAGTGGTTGCAAGTGCTTGCGATTGGTTGCAAGTGGTTGCAAATGGTTGCAAGTGGTTACAAGTGGTTGCCAGTGGTTGCGAGAGGTTGCAAGTGGTTGTGAGTGGTTGTCAGTGGTTGCGAGTGATGTCGAGTGCTCGCAAGTGGCTGTGAGTGGCTGCGAGTGGTTGCGAGTGGTTGTCAGTGCTTGTAAGTTGTTGCAAGTGGTTGCAAGTGGTTGCGAGTGGTTGCAAGTGGTTGTGAGTACTTGCGAGTGGCTGCGAGTGGTTGCGAGTGGTTTGGTGTGGCTGCGAGTGGTTGGGAGTGGTTGCGAGTTGTTGCGAGTGGTTGCGAGTGGTTGCAATTGGTTGTGAGTGGTAGCAAGTGGTTGTGGGTGGTTGCAAGTGGTTGCGAGTAGTTGTGAGTGGCTGAGAGTAGTTGCAAATGTTTCTGAGTGGTTGTGAGTGGTTGCGAGTGGTTGCGAGTGGTTGCGAGTTGTTGCGAGTGGTTGCAAGTGGTTGCAAGTGGTTGTGAGTGGTTGCGAGTGGTTGCGAGTGGTTGCGAGTTGTTGCGAGTGGTTGCAAGTGGTTGCAAGTGGTTGTGAGTGGTTGCGAGTGGTTGCGAGTGGTTGCAAGTGGTTTTGAGTGGTTGCAAGTGGCTGTGAGTGGTTGCGAGTGGTTGCAAGTGGTTGCAAGTGGTTGCAAGTTGTTGCGAGTAGTTCTGAGTGGTTTCGAGTGGTTGCGAGCGGTTACGAGTGGTTGCAAGTGGCTGTGAGTGGTTGCGAGTAGTTGAGAGTAGTTGTAAGAAGTTGCAAGTGGTTGCAATTGATAGCAAGCGGTTGCAAGTGATAGCGAGTGGTTGCGAGTGGTTGCGAGTGGTTGCGAGTGGTTATGAGTGGTTTCCAGTAGCTGCGAGTGGTTGCCGGTGGTTGGGATTGGTTGTGAGTGGTTGCCAGTGGTTTCGAGTGGTTGGGAGTGGTTGTGAGTGGTTGCTAGTTGTTTGCAAGTGGTTGCAAGTGGTTGCAAGTGGTTGCAAGTGGTTGTGAGTGGTTGCAAGTGGTTGCGAGTGGGAGCGAGTGGTTGCGAGTGGCTGGGAGTGGATGCTAGTGACAGCAAGTGGTTGCAAGTGGTTGTGAGTGGTTGTGAGTGGTTGTGAGTGGTTGTGAGTGGTTACAAGTGGTTGTAGCTGGTTGTGAATGGTTGCGAGTGGTTGCGAGTTGTTACAGGTTGTTGCGAGTGGTTGCGAGTGGTTGCGAGTGGTTGCGAGTTGTTGTGAGTGGTTGGGAGTGGTTGCTAGTGGTTGCAAGTGGTTGCATGTGGTTGCGAGTGGTTACGAGTGGTTGTGATTGGTTACAAGTGGTTGCGAGTGGTTGCGAGTGATCGCGAGTGGTTGCCAGTGGTTGCAAGTGGCTGCGCGTTTTGCGAGTGCTTACAAGTGGTTGCGAGTGGTTGCGAGCGGTTGCAAGTAGTAGCAAGTGGTTGCGAGTGGCTGCGAGTGGTTGCAAGTGGTTGCGAGTGGTTGCAAATGGCTGCCATTGGTTGTGAGTAGTTGCGAGTGGTTACGAGTGACTGCAAGTAGATGCGAGTGGTTGTGAGTGGTTGTGGGTGGTTGCGAATGGTTGTGAGTGGTTGCAAGTGGTTGCAAGTGGTTACGTGTGCTTGTAAGTGGTTCTGAGTGGTTGCGAGTGGTTGCGAGTGATTGCTAGTAATTGCAAGTAGTTGCGAGTGGTTGCCAATGGTTGTGAGTGGTTGCGAGCTGTTGCGAGTGGCTGCGAGTGGTTGCAAGTGGTTGCGAGTGGTTGCGAGTTTGCGAGAGTGGTTGCAAGTGGTTGCGAGTGGTTGCGAGTGGTTGCGAGTGGTTGCAAGTGGTTGCGAGTGGTGGTGAGTGGTTGTGAGCCGTTGCAAGTGGTTGCGAGTGGTTGCAAGTGGTTGCAAGTGGTTGCAAGTGGTTGCGTGTGGGAGCGAGTAGTTGCGAGTGGCTGTGAGTGGTTGCAAGTGGTTGCGAATGTCTGTGAGTGGTTGCGAGTCGTTGCGAGTGGTTGCGAGTGGTTGCGAGTGGTTGCAAGTGGTTACGAGTGGTGGTGAGTGGTTGTGAGCCGTTGCAAGTGGTTGCGAGTGGTTGCAAGTTGTTGTGAGTGGTTATAAGTGGTTGTAAGTGGTTGCGAGTGGTTGCAAGTGGTTGCGAGTGGTTGTAAGTGGTTACGAGTGGTTGGGAGTGGTTGCGAGTGGTTGTGAGTGGTTGCGAGTGGTTATGAGTGGTTGTAAGTGGTTGTGAGTGGTTTTGAGTGGTTACTATTGGTTACAAATGATTGCGAGTGGTTGCAAGTCGTTGTGAGTGGTTGCGAGTCGTAGCGAGTGCTTGCAAGTGGTTATGAGTGGTTGTGAGTGGTTGCGAGTGGTGGCAAGTGGTTGTGAGTGGTTGTGAGTGGTTGCGAGTCGTTGCGAGTGGTTGCAAGTGCTTGCAAGTGGTTGTGAGTGGTTGTGAGTGGTTGCGAGTGGTTGCGAGTGGTTGCGAGTGGTTGTGAGTGGTTGCAAGTGCTTGCAAGTGGTTGCGAGTGGTTGCGAGTGGTTGTGAGTGGTTGCAAGTGCTTGCAAGTGGTTGCGAGTGGTTGCGAGTGGTTGTGAGTGGTTGCAAGTGCTTGCAAGTGGTTGCGAGTGGTTGCGAGTGGTTGTGAGTGGTTGCAAGTGCTTGCAAGTGGTTGCGAGTGGTTGCGAGTGGTTGTGAGTGGTTGCAAGTGCTTGCAAGTGGTTGCGAGTGGTTGCGAGTGGTTGTGAGTGGTTGCAAGTGCTTGCAAGTGGTTGCGAGTGGTTGCGAGTGGTTGTGAGTGGTTGCAAGTGCTTGCAAGTGGTTGCGAGTGGTTGCGAGTGGTTGTGAGTGGTTGCAAGTGCTTGCAAGTGGTTGCGAGTGGTTGCGAGTGGTTGTGAGTGGTTGCAAGTGCTTGCAAGTGGTTGCGAGTGGTTGCAAGTGGTTGTGAGTGGTTGAGAGTGGTTGCGAGTGGTTGCGAGTGATTGCGAGTGGTTGTGAGTGGTTGCGAGTAGTTGCAAGTGGTTGCAAGTGGTTGCAAGTGGTTGCGAGTGGTTGCGAAGGGTTGCGAGAGGTTGCAAATAGGTGCAAGTGGTTGCGAGTGGTTGCGAGTGGTTGCAAGTGGTTATGAGTGGTTGTGAGTGGTTGCGAGTGGTGGTAAGTGGTTGTGAGTGGTTGTGAGTGGTTGCGAGTCGTTGCGAGTGGTTGCAAGTGGTTGCAAGTGGTTGCAAGTGGTTGCAAGTGGTTGCGAGTGGTTGCGAAGGGTTGCGAGAGGTTGCAAATAGGTGCAAGTGGTTGCGAGTGGTTGCGAGTGGTTGCGAGTGGTTGTGAGTGGTTGCAAGTGCTTGCAAGTGGTAGTGAGTTGTTGCCAGTGGTTGCCATTGATTGCAAGTGGTTGCGATTGGTTCGTTGCAAGTGGTTGTGAGTCGTTGTAAGTAGTAGTGAGTTGTTGCAAGTAGTTGCGAGCGGTTACGAGTGGTTGCACGTGGTTGCGAGTGGTTGCAAGTGGTTGTGAGTGATTACAAGTGGTTGCGAGTGGCTGCGAGTAGTTGCGAGTCGTTGGGAGTGGTTGCAAGTGGTTGCGAGGGGTTGCAAGTGATTGCGAGTGGTTGCGAGTGGTTACAAGTAGTTGCGATTGGTTGCGAGTGGTTGCAAGAGGCTGTGAGTGGTTGTGAGTGGTCGCGAATGGTTGCCAGTGCTTGCAAGTGGTTTCGAGTGGTTGTGAGTGGTGACAAGTGGTTGCAAGTGGTTGCGAGTGGTTGCGAATGGTTGCGAGTGGTTACGAGTGGTTCCAAGTGGTTGTGAGTGGTTGCAAGTTGTTGCGAGTCGTTGCAAGGGGTTGTGAGTGGTTTTGAGTGCTTGCAAGTGTTTTGGAGTGTTTGCAAGTGGTTGCAAGTGGTTGCGAGTGGTTGCAAGTGGTTGCGAGTGGTTGCGATTGGTTGCGAGTGGATGCGAGTGGTTGCGAGTGGTTGCAAGTGGTTGCGAGTGGTTGCGAGTGGTTGCAAGTGGTTGCAAGTGGTTGCAAGTGGTTGCGAGTGGTTGCAAGTAGTTGTGAGTGGTTGTAAGTCGTTGCAAGTGGTTGCGAGTGGTTGCGAGTGGTTGCAAGTGGTTGCAAGTGGTTGCAAGTGGTTGCGAGTGGTTGCAAGTAGTTGTGAGTGGTTGTAAGTCGTTGCAAGTGGTTGCGAGTGGTTGCGAGTGGTTGCAAGTGGTTGCAAGTGGTTGCAAGTGGTTGCGAGTGGTTGCAAGTAGTTGTGAGTGGTTGTAAGTCGTTGCAAGTGGTTGCGAGTGGTTGCGAGTGGTTGCAAGTGGTTGCAAGTGGTTGCAAGTGGTTGCGAGTGGTTGCAAGTAGTTGTGAGTGGTTGTAAGTCGTTGCAAGTGGTTGCGAGTGGTTGCGAGTGGTTGCAAGTGGTTGCAAGTGGTTGCAAGTGGTTGCGAGTGGTTGCAAGTAGTTGTGAGTGGTTGTAAGTCGTTGCAAGTGGTTGCGAGTGGTTGCGAGTGGTTGCAAGTGGTTGCAAGTGGTTGCAAGTGGTTGCGAGTGGTTGCAAGTAGTTGTGAGTGGTTGTAAGTCGTTGCAAGTGGTTGCGAGTGGTTGCGAGTGGTTGCAAGTGGTTGCAAGTGGTTGCAAGTGGTTGCGAGTGGTTGCAAGTAGTTGTGAGTGGTTGTAAGTCGTTGCAAGTGGTTGCGAGTGGTTGCGAGTGGTTGCAAGTGGTTGCAAGTGGTTGCAAGTGGTTGCGAGTGGTTGCAAGTAGTTGTGAGTGGTTGTAAGTCGTTGCAAGTGGTTGCGAGTGGTTGCGAGTGGTTGCAAGTGGTTGCAAGTGGTTGCAAGTGGTTGCGAGTGGTTGCAAGTAGTTGTGAGTGGTTGTAAGTCGTTGCAAGTGGTTGCGAGTGGTTGCGAGTGGTTGCAAGTGGTTGCAAGTGGTTGCAAGTGGTTGCGAGTGGTTGCAAGTAGTTGTGAGTGGTTGTAAGTCGTTGCAAGTGGTTGCGAGTGGTTGCGAGTGGTTGCAAGTGGTTGCAAGTGGTTGCAAGTGGTTGCGAGTGGTTGCAAGTAGTTGTGAGTGGTTGTAAGTCGTTGCAAGTGGTTGCGAGTGGTTGCGAGTGGTTGCAAGTGGTTGCAAGTGGTTGCAAGTGGTTGCGAGTGGTTGCAAGTAGTTGTGAGTGGTTGTAAGTCGTTGCAAGTGGTTGCGAGTGGTTGCGAGTGGTTGCAAGTGGTTGCAAGTGGTTGCAAGTGGTTGCGAGTGGTTGCAAGTAGTTGTGAGTGGTTGTAAGTCGTTGCAAGTGGTTGCGAGTGGTTGCGAGTGGTTGCAAGTGGTTGCAAGTGGTTGCAAGTGGTTGCGAGTGGTTGCAAGTAGTTGTGAGTGGTTGTAAGTCGTTGCAAGTGGTTGCGAGTGGTTGCGAGTGGTTGCAAGTGGTTGCAAGTGGTTGCAAGTGGTTGCGAGTGGTTGCAAGTAGTTGTGAGTGGTTGTAAGTCGTTGCAAGTGGTTGCGAGTGGTTGCGAGTGGTTGCAAGTGGTTGCAAGTGGTTGCAAGTGGTTGCGAGTGGTTGTGAGTGGTTGTGAGTCGTTGCGAGTGCTTCTGAGTGGTTGCAAGTGGTTGCGAGTGGTTCCAAGTGGTGGTGAGTGGTTGTGAGTGGTTGCAAGTGGTTGCGAGTGGTTGCAAGTAGTTGTGAGTGGTTGTAAGTCGTTGCAAGTGGTTGCGAGTGGTTGCGAGTGATTGCGAGTGGATGTAAGTGTCTATAAGTGGTTGCGAGTACTTGTGAGTGGTTGCGAGTGATTGCAAGTAGTTTTGAGTGCTTGCAAGTGGTTGTGACTAGTTGTAAGTGGTTGCGAGTGGTTGCGGGTGGTTGCAAGTGGTTACGAGTGGTTGCGAGTGGCTACGGTGTTGCCAGTGGTTTGGAGTAGTTGCAAGTGGTGTCAAGTGGTTGCGACTGATAGCAAGTGGTTGCAAGTGAGTGCGAGTGGTTGCGAGTGGTTGCGAGTGGTTACGAGTGGTTGCGACTGGTTACGAGTGGTTGCCAGTAGTTGTGGGTGGTTGCAAGTGGGAGCGAGTGGTTGCGATCGGCTGGGAGTGGTTGCGACTATTTGGGATTGGTTGCAAGTGCTTGCCAGTGGTTGCGAGTGATTGCGAGTGGTTGCAAGTGGTTGTGAGTGGCTGCGAGTGGTTGTGAGTTGTTACAAGTGGTTGCAAGTGGTTGCGAGTGGTTGCGATTGGTTGCGAGTGGTTACGAGTGGTTACGAGTTGTTACGAGTGGTTGCGAGTGGTTGTAAGTGGTTGCGAGTGGTTGCGAGTGGTTGCTAGTGGTTGTGAGTTGTTGCGAGTGTTTGGGAGTGGTTGCAAGTGGCTGCAAGTTGTTGCGAGTGGTTGCAAGGGGTTACGAGTGGTTGCGAGTGGTTACGAGTGGTTGCGAGTGGTTGCAAGTGGTCGCGAGTGGTTGCTAGTGGTTGCAAGTGGTTGCGCGTGGTTGCGAGTGGTTACAAGTGGTTGTGAGTGGTTTTGTGTGGTTGTAAGCTGTTGCGAGTGGTTGCAAGTGGGTGCAAGTGGTTGCGAGTGGTTGCGAATGGTTGCGAGTGGTTGTGAGTGGTTGCGAGTGGTTGCGAGTGGTTGCGAGTGGTTGCAAGTGGTTGC
>SZWC01000008.1:169889-244315 GCA_023375785.1 Penium margaritaceum | reverse complement strand
GGGGAGGGGTCTCAAAAATATTGGAGGTCCGGGTCGACCACTCCGAGGTCATTTCCTTCACCTTGACATCGACCCTACCTGAAGGGAGCTCATGGCCTCTCTCGCTGCCGACAGCGAGAGCGGCGACGAGTCTCTCACTCGCTGCTGACAGCGAGAGCGGCGACGTCTGTCACTTGCTGCGGACAGCGAAAGAGAGCTTTCGCTGTGCCTTGGCTCTCTCGCTGCCGACATCAAGAGAGCTCGTCGGCTCCCTCTCGCTGCCGATAGCGAGAGAGCTCGCCTCTCAGGCACGTCGCCATGGCGTCGCAGACGATTGGCCCGGGCAGTGGAGCTTTGACGCCGGCAGCACCCGCAGCCACTGCCGCTGCCGCACCCGCTGCTACTCGCGCTGGCGCTGAAGCGTCCACAGCAGCTGCCACTGGCGCTACCTCCGCTGTTGCTCCTGTGGTTAAGCTAGACCGACGCAAGCAGAAGCAGAACCCCTCTGTATTGTGGCAGGTTTTCACCGTGGTCTTCATTAAAGGGGAACACCGCGCGCGCTGCAACCTATGTCCTCCCAGTGGGGGGACTAAGTGGACGTACACGTTTGGCGACGGACAGACGTCGGGGATGTGAAAGCATCTTTGTAAGATGCACGAGGTCAAGTGGAAGGAGCTGAAGTCTTTGGAGGCGACGCAGAAGCTGCTGGCTGCAACGATTGCAACACTTTCACTATGTCTATAGTGCTTATGTCACATTATGACTGTTTCAATTCTGCTTTGAACACATAGTCATTTTTTCAATGGTACTTTGGTCACAAATTCACTGTGTCTATGATGCTTAGGTCCCATTGTCACTTTTTTGACTGTGCTTTGGTCACACCTTTACTGCGTCGAAGTGCTTATGTCAAATCATAACCTTTTCATTTGTGCTTTGGTCACACTTTCATTGTATGTATGGTACTTAGATCACATGATCACTGTTTCAATGGTGTTATGGTAACACTTTGTCTATCTATGGTGCTTTGGTCACATTATCAATGTTTCAATGGTGTTTTTGTCACAATGTCTACGGTGCTTAGGTAACAATATCATCGTTTCATTGTGCATTGTTTCAGTGCTTAAGTAACATTATCACTGTTTCAATTGTAATCTGGTCATAATGGCATTGTCTCTATGTTGCTTTAGCCACATTATCACTGTTTCAATGGTGCTTTGGTCACACTTTCACTTTGTCTATATTCCTTACTTCGCATTAATACTACTTCAATGGTGTTTTGGTCAAACTTTCACTGTTTCTATAATGCCCGGGTCACATTATCACCGTTTCAATGGTGCTTTGGCCACACTTTCACCGTGTCTATGGTGCTTATGTCACATTATCACTATATAAATGATGCTTTGGTTGAACTTTTGTTCAACCAAAGCATCATGCACTTGGTCATATGAGCACTGTTTCGATGGAACATTTGGTCACCTTTTCACTGTGTATATGGTGCTTTGGTCATATGTTCACTTTTTCAATGGTGCCTTGGTCACACTTTCACCTTGTATTTGGTGCTTTGGTCATATTTTCACATTTTCAATGGTGCGTTGGTCACACATTCACGGTGTCTATGGTGCTAAGGTCACGTTCCCACTGTTTCAATGGTACTTTGGTCACATTTTCCGTTTGTCTATGGTGCTTAAGTAACGCAGTCAATATTTCTATGGTGCTTTTGTTACACTTTCATTGTGTTTATGGTGCTTTGATCACATTATCATTGTTTCAATGGTACTTTGGTCATACCTTCACCGTGTCTATGGTACTTAGGTCAAATTATCATTACTTCAATGGTGCGTTGGTCACACTTTCAATGTCGCTATGGTGCTTACGTGATACTATCACTGTTATGATGATGCTTTCGTCACACCTTTACTGTTTTGTGTAGTTGTTAGGTCAGATTATCACTGTTTCAATGGTGCTTTGGTAACATTTTCACTTTGTCTAAAGTACTTAGGTCACATTGTCATTGTTTCAATGGTGCTTTGGTCACACGTTCACGGTGTCTATGGTGCTCATGTCACATTATCTCTGTCTCAATGGTTCTTTTGGTCAGACGTTCACGGTGTCTATAGTGCTTAGATCCCATTTTCACTCTTTGAATGGTGCTTTGGTCATCCGTTCACTGTGTCTGTGGTGTTTTGGTCACATTGTCAATGTTTCAATGGTGCTTTGGTTACACTTTTCCTGTCTATGGTGCTTTGGTCACATTATTACTGTTTCAATGGTGCTTTGGTCACACTTCCATTGTGTGTATGGTGCTTTGGTCATCTTTGACCGTTTCAATGGTACTTTGGTTACACTTTCACTGTGTCTATGGTGTCTAAGTCACACTATCACTGTTAAACGGTGCTTTGGTCATGCTTCTACCGTGTCTATGCTGGTTTGGTCACATTCTCACTGTTTAAATAGTACATTGGTCATACGTTCACTATGTCTATGGTGATTTTGGTCACATTATCACTGTTTGAATGGTCCTCTGGTCACAATTTCACTGTGTTTATGGTGCTTTGGTTACTTTTTCACTGTTTCAATGGTGCTTTGGTCACACGTTTACCGTTTCCATGGTGCTCTGGTCATATTTTCACTTTTTATATGGTGCTTTTGTCACACTTGCATTGTGTATACAGGGCTTCTGTCACATTTTCACCTCTTTTGTGGTATTTTGGTCACACTTGTATTGTGGTTATCGTGCTTAGGTCAAATTATCACTGTTTCAGTGGTTCTTTGGTCATACGTTCACTGTGTCTATGGTGCTTAGGTCACATTATAACGCTTTCAATGGTTCTTTGGTCACACTTACACAGTGTCTATGGTGCTTTGGTTACAATCTCACTGTTTCAATGGTGCCTCGTTCACACGTTCACTCTGTCTATGGTACTTTGGTCACATTGTCGCTGTTTCAATGGTGTTTTGGTCACATGTTCACTGTGTCTGTGCTGCTATGGTCATATCATCAATGTTTCAATGGTGATTTGGTCACCCTCTCACTGTGTCTATAGTGTGTAGGTGACGGCATCACTATTTCAATGGTGCTTTGGCCACACTTTCACCATTTCCATGGTGCTTTGGTCACATTGTCAATGTTTTCATGGTGCTTTGGTCACACTTTCACTGTGTCTATGGTGCTTAGGTCACGTTATCACGGTTCCAATGGTGCTTTGGTCACAATTTCACCGTGTCTATGGTGCTTATGCCACATTATCACTGTTTCAATGATGCTTTGGTCACACGTTCATAAATTCGTTGTTTACTATGGTCACACTATCACTGTTTCCATAGTACGTTGGTGACACTTCCACAGTGTCTTTGGTGCTTTGGTTACATTTTCACTGTTTCAATTGGTGCAGCACTTTGGAGTGATGGACGGAAGCTTCCTCAAAGATGCGGGCATTGCTATTGTATGTGTGACGTTAGTGGCAAAGGACTAGGCAAAATGCAGGAACACGGGCACTTGAGAGGTATTGCGGGCAGAGAGACTAGAGGCAGCCCAAAGGACAAGCTTGAAGAAAAATTGAATGGATTCAGTTTTTGCTTGAATACACACAATACAAGTAGGAAAGTCCTAGCCTAACGCGCTTCGTTGAGCCGGCGCGTATGTGAGGTGGGGACTCCGGCGAGTGAGAAGGGAGAGCACCCTGAGGCCACGATTTGGCTTTGCTAGCCGTACCCACAGGGGAGTGACGTGCGCGGGCACTATATTCGCAGGTGCGTTTGCCTTGACCGTTGTTGCACAAATTTGTTGACCTGATCTTGGCGAGGCTCGCACAATTGTCGGTCTTGAGACCGTTTGGAGGTTTTGGTTGTTTGGCTCCAAAGATGAACATGCGCTGTCACTCTTTATATTTTTGGTGGGATCACCCGTTGAAGCGATATCCGAGCTGATGTCAAACACCCCCCTTAGATCAGGAGAGGGGTGTAAGCCTTGAAAGGTAGGCCTGGGAGTCCTGCTCCTGTATAGGCAGAGAACATATAGAGCTTGGGAGGTTTTGGAGGCGGTGCTTGCCTCAGCACCAGGATGTACTGGGCAATGCAGTAGTTTTCGTGCAGAGGCAACGAGTGCAATGGAGGAAGGGACGTCACCAGAGGAAAATGCACACGTTGTTGGTAATGCGGAGGTAGTCTCATTAGGTTTGCTGTGAGTCAGTTCAGATTTGTAGTAGCACGCAAAACGGCTCCAGTCACACACCCATATCGTCTTTAGACTCAAGCCATACTTGGGTTTGTGCAGGTTGTGTCTACAATGCGTTGGTCACATTACTACTATTTCAATGGCGTTTGGTCACACTTTCATCGTGTCTATAGTGCTTAGATCACATTATAGCCATTTCAATGGTGGTTTGGTCAAATGTTCACTGTTTCTGTAGTGCATAGGCCACATTATCACTGTTCCAATGTTGCTTTGGTCACATGTTCACTGTGTCTATAGTGCCCATGACATATTATCACTATTCCAATGGTGTTTTGGTTACACCTTGAGTGTGTCTACGGTGCTTAGGCCATATTATCACTGTTTCAATGGTACTTTGGTAACGCTTTCACTCTGACTAAAATGCGTAGGTAACATTCGCAATGTTTCAATGGTACTTTTATGGCACTTTCATTGTGTCTATAGTGCTTTGGCCACATCATCAATGTTTCCATGGTGCTTTGCTCACACTTCCACTGTGTCTATAGTGCTTGTGTCACGTTTTCACTGTTTTAATGGTGCTTTTGTCACACTCTCATTGTGTCTATGATACTTATGTCTCCTGGTCACTGTTTGGATGGTTCTTTGGTCACACGTTTACTGTGACTATGGTGCTCAGGTCACATTATCACTAGATGAATGGTGATTTGGTCACAATTACACTGTCTATAGTGCTTTGGTCATATTCCCACATTTTTAATAGTGGTTTGGTCGCATTTTCATTGTGTCTATAGTGCTTAGGTCACATAATCACTGTTTCAATGGTGCTTGTGACACACTTTCACTGTGTCTATAGTGCTTAGGTTATATTGTCACTGTTTCAATGGTTCTTTGGTCACTGTTTCACTTTGTGTTTGGTACTTTGGTCACATTAGCAATGTTTCAATGGTGCTTTGGTCACACTTTCACTATGTCTATTGTGCTTAGGTCTCACCATCACTGTTTCAATGGTGCGTTCGTCACAGATTCACGATTTTTATGGTGCTTTTGTCACATTATCACTGTTTCATTGGTGCGTTTGGGCACACTTTCACTGTTTCATTGATGTTTAGGTCATATTATCACTGTTTCAATGGTTCTTTGGTCACAGAATTATGTCTATATGGTGCTTTGGTCACGTTGTTATTGTTTCAATGGTGCTTTTGTCACACATTTTCAGTGTCTATGGTGCTTAGGTCACATTATCACAGTGTTGTTGGTGCTTTGGTCATTGCTTTACTGTGTCTATGGTCTTTAGGTTACATAATCACCGTTGCAATGGTGCTTTGGTCACACTTTTACTATGTCTATGGTGCTGAGGTCAAATCATCACTGTTTTGATGGTATTTTGGTTACACTTTCACTATGTCTATAGTGCTTATGTTACATTATGACTGTTTGAATGGTGCTTTTAACACATTATCATTATTTCAATGGTACTTTGGTCACAATTTCACTGTGTCTCTGGTGATTAGGTCCCATTATCACTCTTTGGATCGTGCATCGGTCACACCTTCACTGTGTCTAGGAGCTTAGGTCAACTCATAACTTTTTTCATTTGTGCTTTGGTCACACTTTCAGTGTATGGATGGTACTTGGGTCTTGTGATCACTTTTTTAATGGTGTTCTGGCAACACTGTGTATATCTACGGTGCTTTGGTCACATTTTCATTATTTCAATGGTGTTTTTGTCACAATGTTGATGGTGCTTAGGTAACAGTAGCATTGTTTAATTGTGCTTTGTTTCAGTTCTTAAGTCACATTATCACAGTTTCATTTGTTATTTGGTCAGAATGTCATTGTCTCTATGGTGCTTTAGTCACATTATCACTGTTTCAATGGTGGGTTGGTCACACTTTCACTGTGTCTATGGTCCTTAGATCACAATATCATTGTTTCAATGGTGCTTTGGTCACACTTTTCTGATTCCATGGTACTTTCATCACATTGTCATTGTTTCAATGGTGCTTTTGATACACTTTCATTGTGTAAATGGTACGTAGGTCACATTCTCACTGTTTCAATGGTGCGTTGGTCATACCTTCGCTGTATATATGGTGCTTGGGTCACACCATCACTGTCTCAATGGTGCTCTGGTCATACATTCACATTGACGTGGTGCTTTGGTCATATTAGCACTGTTTCAATGGTGCATTGGTCACACTTCCACTGTTTCTATGGTCCTTTGATTGCATTCTCATTGTTCCACTGGTACGTTGGTCACAGTATCACAGTTTCAATGGTGCTTTGGTCATACTTTCACTGTGTCTATAGTGCTCGGGTCATATTATCACTGTTTCAATGGTACGTTGGTCACGCTTTCACTATGTCTATAGTGCATTGGTCACATTATCGCTGTTTTGATGGTTCTTTGGTCACAATTTCACTTCGTCTATGGTATGTTTGCCACATTATTACTGTTTCAACGGTGCTTTGGTCACACTTTCACCCCGTATATTGTACTTTGGTCACATGAAAACTGTCTCAATGGTGCTTTGGTAACTCTTTCACTGTTTGTATGGAGCCTTGGCCACAATATTGTTGTTTAATTGTGCTTTGGTAACACTTTCACTTTGTATTTGGTGCTTTGGTCACATAATCATAATTTCCATGGTGTTTTGGTCACATTTTCACTCATTCTTTAGGTTTTGGTCACGTTATCACCGTTTCAATGGTCCTTTGGTAACACTTTTACTACGTTGGTCACATCACAAGTGTTTCAATAGTGCTTTGGTCACATTATATGTGTTTCAATAGTGATTTGGTCACACTTTCACTGTGACTATGGTGCTTAGGTCACATTATCACTCTTTAAATGGTGCTTTGGTCACACCTTCATTGTGTTTATTGTGCTTTGATCACATTATCAATGCTTCAACGGTACTTTGGTCACAGTTTCATTGTGTCTATGGTGCTTAGGTCACATTATCACTGTTTCAATGGTGATTTGTCACACGTTTAGTGTGTCTATAGTGCTTTTGTCACATTATCACTATTTCAATGGTCTTTTCAACACGTTCTACTGTGTCTCTGCTGCTTATGACATATTATCACTGTTTCAATGTTGTTTTGGTCACATTATCATTGTTTTAATCGTATGTTTTGGCCACATTTCGATTGTGTCTATGGTGCATTGGTCACAATATCACTGTTTCAATTGTGCTTTGGACACAATTTCATTGTATCTACGGTGGTTTGGTCACATTATCACTTTTTCAACGGTGCCTTGGTCACACTTTCACTTTGTTTACTGTGCGTTGGTCACGTTATCATTGTTTCAACGGTGCTTTGGTCAGACGTTCATAGTGTCTTTCGTACTTTGGTCGCATTGCTACTGTTTCAATGGTGCTTTTGTCACAGTTTCACTGTGTTTCTGGTACATTGGTCACATTATTACTGTTCAAATGGTGCTTTGGTCATACTTTCACTGTGTCTTTGGTGCCTTGGTCACATTGTCACTGTTTCAATGGTTCTTTGGTTACACGTTCACAATGTCGATGGTGCTTAGGTCACATTATCATTGTTTTAATGGTACTTTGGTCACTCTTTCATTGTGTCTACAGTGCTTTATTCAAATAATCACAGTTTGAATGGTGCTTTGGTATCACCGTCACTGTGTGTATGGTGCTTTGGTCACTGCTTCACGGTTTCAATGGTGTGTTGGTCACACTTTCTCTATACCTATAGTGCTTAGGTCAAATATTGAATGTTTCAATGGTACTATTGTCACACTTTCACTGTGTCTGTGGTGCTTAGGTCACATTGCCACTGTTCCGATTGTGCTTTGGCCATATTTTCACTGTGTCTGTGGTGCTTTGGTCACATTTTCACTGTTTTAATGATGCTTTGGTCCCACTTTCACTTTTTCTATGGGGTTGATGTCACATCATCACTATTTCAATGGTATTTTGATCAAACATTCACTGCGTCTATAGTGGTGGAATCACATTATCACTGATTGTATGGTGATTTGGTCTCACTTTCATTGTGTCTATGGTGCTTTAGTCACTGTATCACAGTTTCTATGGTTCTTTGGTCACACTTTTACTATGTATATAGTGCATTGGTCACATTATCATTGTTTTCATTGTCCTTTGGTCACACTTTCACTCTGTCTATGGTGTGTGGGTCACATTATCAATGTTTCCACGGTACTTTGGTCACACTTTCACTGTGTCTATGGTACTTTGGTCACCTCATCACTGTTTCAATGGTTCTCTGGTCAAACTTTCACTGTTTGTGTGGTGCTTTGGTCACATTATCACTGTTTAAATGCTTCTTTGGTCACAGTTTCATAGTGTCTATGGTGCTTTGGTCACATTATCACTGTTTCAATAGTGCTTTGGTCACGTATTCACTCATTCGATTGTTTTTGGTCACATCATCACAGTTTCAATGGTGCTTTGGTGACACTTTTATGTGTGTACGGTGCTTTGGTCACATTGTCACTGTTTCAATAGTGCCTTGGTCACAGTTTCACTATGTCTATGATGCGTAGGTCACATTATCACTGTTTCATTGGCACGTTTGTCGCACCTACCCTGTATCTATGGTGCTTTGCTCACCTTATTACCGTTTCAATGGTGCGTTGGCCACACTCTTACTGCGTATGTGGTGCTTAGGTCACATTTGTCAGAAAACGGCCCCCGGGTGGAGACAGTTCCAATGTGGCCCGACGGGTCTGCTTTGTGTTCACGGCTATGTTTTGTGAGGGTGGTTTTGAGTCTAAGCGTGAGCTTTCTGATCGTCCCACGCTATGTTTCTGGGAGTCAAACTTTCACAGTTTCAATAGTACTTAGGTCACACTTTCACTATGTCTATGATGCTTAAGTCAGATTGTTACTGTTTCAATGGTGCTTTGGTCACACTTTTACTGTGTCTATTGTGCTAAGGTCACGTCATCACCTTTTCATTGGTGCTTTAGTCACCCTTTCAATGTGTCTATGATGTTTAAGTCAGATTATTACTGTTTCAATGGTGCTCTGTTCACACTTTCATTGTGTATCTGATTCTTTGTTCATGGTAGTTGCGTGACCAAAGCACCATTACACAGTGATTATGTGATGCAAGCACCATAGGCACATTGAAAGTATGACCAGACACCATTGACATGGTGATAATGCTACCTAAGCACTATAGACACAATGAATGTATGACTAAATCACTTTTAAAACAGTGATAATGTCACCAAAGCACCGTAGGCACTGTGAAAGTGTGACCAAAGTAACATTGATGGAGTGATACATTTACTTAAGCACCATAGACATAGTGGACATGTAACCAAAGCACCATAGACAGAGTAAATGTGTGACCAAAGCACCATAAACACATAAACGTGTGACAAAACACCATTGAAACAGTGTAAATGTGACCTTAGTGCCATGGATATAGTGAAAGTGTGACCAAAAACTATTGAAGTAGTGATAATGTGACATGAATACCATAGACACCGTATAATTGTGACCAAAGCACCATTTAAATAGTGATAATGTGACCAAAGCAACATAAACAGAGTGAGAGTGTTATCAAAGCACCATTGAAACAGTCATGACATGACCTTAGACCTATAAATACTATGAAAGTGTGTCCAAGGAACCGAGTAAGCAGTGAAAATATCACCATAACACCATAGACATAATAATGTAACCAAAGCATTATTGAAACAGTGATAATGTGACCTTAGCACTACAGACACAACAAATGTGACCACAACACCATTGAGACAATGATAATGTGACCAAAACATCATAGAAACAAGGAAAGTGTGACCAAAGCACCAGTGAAACAGTGATATTGTGACAAAAGCACCATAGAAACAGTAGAAGTGTAACCAAATCACAATTGAAACATTGAAAATTTTACCAAAGCACCATAGCGAAAGTGAAAGTATGACCAACGCACCATTGAAACAGCAATAATGTAATCGACGTGCAATGGACAATGTGAAAGGGTGACAAAAGCACCAGTGAAAAAATGATTGAGTGACCAATAATCCATACACACAGTGAAAGTGTGACCAACATACCATTGAAACAGTGACAATGAAACCTAAGCACCATAGACACAGTAAACATGTGACCAAATCACCATTGAAGCAGTAATAATGTGACCTAAGCACGATAGACACAGTGAAAGTGTGACCAGAGCACCATTGAAACAATGATAACCCGACATAAGCACCATAGAAACAGTTAACCTGTGATCAAAGCATTGTTGAAACAATGATAATGTGACCTAAGCACCATTGACATAGCAAAGGTGTGACCGTAAGACAATGGAAACTATGACATTGTGACAGAAGTACCCTAGAAACAGTAAAAGTGTGACCACTTCACCATTGAAACAACTAATTTAACCAAAGCATCATATACACATAATTATGTGACCAAAATACCTTTGAATCGGTGATAATGTGTCATACGCACCACAATTACAGTGAACGTGTGACAAAAGTACCATTGAAGTAGTGATAATGTGACCTAAACACGATGGACAAAATGAAATTGTTACCAAAGCACAATTGAAAAGGTGATAACGTGACAAACGCATCATAGACACAGCAAAAGTGTGACCAAAGCACAATTGAAACAGTGATGAAAAGACATTAGCACAATAGACACAGTGAAAGTGTGACCAAAGCACCATTGAAACAGTGGTGATGTGATAATACCACTATAGACACAATAATGTGACCAAAGTATCGTTGAAATAGTGATAATGTGACCTAAGCATCGTAAACATGGTGAAAGTTTGACAAACGCACTGTTTCAACCGTGAAAATGTGACCTGGGCACTATAGACACAATGAGTGTGACCAAAGCACCATTGGAATAGTGATAATGTGACCAAAGCATCATAGACACATTGAAAGTGTGACCAACGCACCATTGAAACGGTGATAATGTGACCAAAGCACCATAAACACAGTATAAGTGTGTCTAAATCACCATTGAAACAGTGATGATGTCACCAAAGTACCATAGACAATTTATAAGTGTGACCAACGCACCATTGAAACAGTGAGAATGTCGCATAAGGAACACAAACACAATGAAATTTTGACCAAAGCACCTTTTAAACAATGATATTGTGACCAAAGCAACATAGACAAAGTGAAAGTGTGACCAAAGTACCATTGAAGCAAATTTAATGTGACCAAAGCACCATAGACATATTGAAAGTATGACCAAAGCATCATCAAAACAATGGAGATGTGACCAAAGCACCATAGACACAATGAAAATGACACCAAAGTAAAAACTATACAGTGATAATGTGACATAAGTACCATAGACATAGTAAAAGTGTGACCTAAGCACCATGAGACAATGAGAATGTGACATAAGCACCATAGACACAGCTAAAGGATGACCAAAGCACCATTGAAATAGTGAGATTGTGACCAAAGTACTATATACACTGTGAACGTGTCACCAAAGAACTGTTGAGACAGCAAGAATGTGACCAAAGTACCATAGCCACAGTGAAAGTATGGCGAATGCACCGTTGAAACTGTGACAATCTGACCAAAGCACCATAGACACAGTGACATTATGACCAAAGCACCATTGTATAATTGATAATGTGACCATGGCACCATAGACACAGTAAGAATGACACCAAAGGAGCATTGAAACAGTGATAATGTGACCAAAGCATCACAGGCACTGTGAAAGTGTGACCAAAGCACCATTGGAACAGTGATAATTTGACCAAAGCATAGTAGACACAGTGAAAGAGTGACCAAAGCACCATTGAAATCGTGATTATGTGACCAAAGCACCATATACAGAGTGAAAGTGACACCTAAGCACCAATGAAACAGTGAAAATGTGTCCTCATTACCATAGTGAACGTGTGACATAAGCACCATTGAAGCACTGATTGGGTGACAAAAGCACCATTGAAATACTGATAATGTGACCAAAGTACCATAGACATTGTAAAACGGTGACCAGAGTGCTGTTGAAACAGTGATTATATGACCAAAGAATCATAGACACATTGAAAGTGTGACCAATTCACCATTGAAACTGTCATGATGTCACCTAAGTACAATATACACAAAGAAAGTGTGACCAAAGCACCAGAGAAATAATGACGATTTCATGTAAGTACCATGAACACATTGACAGCGTGACCAAAGTTCCATTGAAACAGTGACAACATGACCTAAGCACCATATATACAGTAAACGTGTGACCAAAGCACTATTGAAACAGTGATAATGTGATCAAAGCACCATAGACACAGTAAAGGTGTGACCAAAGCACCATTGAAACAGTGATAGTGTGACCTAATAACCACGAACAGTGTGAAAGTGTGTCAAATGCACCATTGAGACAATTAATATGACCAAAGCACAATAGATACATGAACATCTGAGCAAAACACCACTCAAACAGTGATAATGTGACATAAGCACCTTAGACACTGAAATTTGGACCAAAGCACCATTGAAGCGATGATAATGTGACAAAAGCATCATAGATACATTGAAAGTGTGACCAAAGTACCATTGAAACAGTGATAACATTCTCTAAACAATACAGACACAATGAAAGTGTGGCCAAAGCACCATTCAAACAGCTATTATGTGACCATAACACCATAAAGACAATAATGGGACCAATGTATCATTGAAACAAATATAATGTGACCTAAGCACCGTAAAAACAGTGAACGTGTGATTTTAGCACTATTAAAACAAATATAATGTGACCTAAGCACGGTAAAAACAGTGAACGTGTGACCAAAGCACTGTTAAAACAGTGATAATGTGATTTATATGTATAGACACAATGAGTGTGAGAAAAGTACCATTAAATTGTGGTAATGTGAACAACGCATCATGGACACATTAAGTGTGACCAAAGCATCAATGAAATAGTGATAATGTGACAAAGGCACCATTGACACAGTAAAAGGGTCACCAAAGCACCACTCAAACAGTGATAATGTCACCATAGCACCATAGACAAGGTCGAAATGTGTCCGAAGCCCCATTGAAACAGTGATTATGTGACCTAAGTACCACACAAACAATGAAAGTGTGACCAAAGTACAATTGAAACACTTATCATGTCACCAAAGCACCATAGACTAGGTGAGAGAGTGACCAAAACACCATTGAAACAGTGATAATGTGACCAAGGTACCATAGACAGAGTGAAGTTGTAACCATAGCACCATTGAAACTGTGATAATTGTACCAAAGCACCATGGACACAGTGAAAATGACACCAAACCACCTATGAAAGAGTGATAATGTGACCGAAGCACAAAAGACATCGTGAAAGTGTGACCTACGCACCATAGAGACACTCGTAATGTGACATACGCACCATAAACATAGTGAAAGGGTGACCGGAGTAGCCTTCCAATAGTGAGAGTGTAACGTAAACAATATAGAGACAATGGTAGTGTGACCAAAGCAACATTAGAACAGAGATAGTATGACCAGAGCACCAAAAACACATGAAAGTGTAACCAAAGCACCATTGAAACATTGATAATGTGCCCTAAGCACCATAGAAAGGGAAAGTGTGACCAAAGCACCATCCAAACAGTGATAATGTGACCTAAGCACCATATACACAATGAAAGTTTGACCAAAGTACCGTTGCAATAGTGATAATGTGACCAAAGCATCTTAGACACTATGACGGCGTGACCAAAGCACCATTCAAATAGTGATAATGAGATCTCAGCACCAAAGACATAGTGAAAGTGTAACCAAGGCACTATTGAAACGTTGATAATATGACCAAAGCACTAACGACACAAAAACGTGTGATCAAAACACCGTTGGAATAGTGATAATGTGACCTAAGTACCGTAGACACAGTGAAAGAGTCACAAAAGCACTATTGAAACAGTGATAGTGTGACATAAGCACCATAACCATAGTGAACGTGTGACGAAAGCACTATCAAAACATTGATAATGTGACCAAAGCACTATAGACATGGTGAAAGTGTGATCAAAGCACCATTGAAGGATTGATAATGTGACATAAGCATTGTAGACTCTTTGAAACACTGATAATATGACCTAGGAACCATAAACATAGTAAAAGTGTGAACAAAGCACTATTGAGAAATTGATCACGTGAACTAGTCACCATAGACACGGTGACAGTATGACCAAAGCACGGGGATAGAATGCGGCAAGGGGAAGGCAAGAGCCAACGCGTCGTGAGTAAGCTGCTGTTGGCGTGGGTACAGGCTGCTACAAAGGGGGCAACTAGCTCGTGCAGATCCTTGTGCTAGCCACCGGTGCTGCTGAATGACGAGGCAAAAGCTCATGATAACAAAGTGAGGGCAGGGGCAAACCGCGTGTGCTGTAGGAAGTTTCCACATCGGTGCAGGTCGTCGTGTAGCGGGTAATGCGAGCGGGGAGATCCTTGTGCCGAGTTGAAGAACGACATGCAAGCTGAGGAAGGCAGAGGGGGCTGATGGCTGAGTGCGTGCAGAGGTGAAACCAGGTATGTTGTGAAGCGATGCGGATGATGACGAAGAGGAGGCAGCAAGGAGAATGATCCGAGATGATACCATGGAGATGAAGGAGGCTGACACAATAGGAGGTTGACGAGGATGGAGATGATTTGCAGCAGAGGCTAGGAGTGAGAGGAGTTTGATAGCAGGAGGATGACAATAATGTGGTTGATGAGAGGATAGGACAGTGAGCGCAGAGCGAGGCACCCGGTTCCTTTTGTTGTGAAGAGATTGACGGCTTGTTCCCCAGCTGGCCCGAAACTGACGCTTTGGTCACACTTCCTATGTGTCTATGGTGCTTGCTTCTCATTATCACTATTGACTCAGAGAAAGTGTGACCAAACACAATGGAAACGGTTATTATGTGACCTAAGCAACATAGACATAGTGAAAGTGTGACCGAAGCAACATCGAAACACTGGTAATGTGACCAAAGCACATAGACACAGTGAATGTGTGACCAAAACACCATTGAAAAAGTGATAATGTGACATACACACCCTACACACAATGAAATTGTTACCAATGTACCATAGAAATAGTGATACTGTGACAAAAGCACCATAAATGCTATAAACGTTGGGACAAAGGATCACTGAAACGGTGATAATGTGACCAAATCACTACATAAACAATGTACGTCTGACCAAAGCACCATTGAAACAGTTGGAATGCGACCCTCGTACAATAGACACAGTTAAACTGTGACCAACGCACCATTGAAAGAGTGATAATGTGACCAAAGCACCATAGACACAGTATAAGTGTGACCAGAGCACCATTGCAACAATGATTGTGTGCCCTTAACACCATATACACAATGAAAGAGTGACCAAAGCACCATTCGATCAATAGTAATGTGTGTGTTGTAACATAGACAAAGTGAAAGTGTAACCAAAAGCACCGTTAAAACAGTAATTTTGTAACCAAACAACCATAGACACATTGAAAGTGTGACCAAAGGACCATTGAAACGTTGATATTGTCACCTAAGCACCATAGACAGAGTGAAAGTGTGGTGCACCATTGAAGTTGTGACAATGTGATCTAAGGACCAAATGCACCGTGAAAGTGTTATAAAAGCACCATTAAACAATGATAATGTGATCAAAGTACCATAGTCACGGTGAAAGTGTGACCAAAGCGCTACTGAAACAGTAATAATGTGACAAAAGCACCATAGATGCATTAAAGTGTAACCAAAGCACTATTGAAATAGTAATAATGTGACCTAAGCACCATAAGCACAACAAAAGGGTGACCAAAGCACCATTGAAACCATAACAATGTGATCAAAGCACCATATACATTGTGGAAATATGACCAAAGTACATTTGAAACACTGATGATGTGACAAAAGCAACAAAGAACCCGTGAACATGTGACCAAAGTTCCATTTTTCACACTAATAATGTGATATAAGCACCATAAGCATAGTGAAAGTGTGACCAAAGCACCATTGAAACTGTGATAGTGTGACCTAACCACCGTAAAAACAGTGCAAGAATTACCAAACCATTGAAATAGTGAAAATGTGATGAAGGGACCATAGACACATTGAAAGTGTGACCAGGTCACCGTTGAAACAGTGATCTTGTGACCTAAGAACCATAAACACAATGTAAGTGTGACCACAACACCATTGAAACATCGACAATGTGACCAGCGCACTAAAGACACAGTGAAAGTGTGAACAACGCACCATTGAAACCGTGATAATGTGACCAAAGCACCATGGGCATAGTGCAAGTGTGACCAAAGCAACACCGATGAAGTGATTATGTAACCTAAGCACCATGGACGAGGTGAAAGTGTGACCAGAGTATCATTGAAACGGAGAAAATGCTACTAACGATCCACAGACACAGTGAAAGTGTGACCAAAGCACCATTGAAACAGTGATAATGTGACCAACAAACCATAGACATAGTGAAAGTGTGATTAAATCAACGTTGAAACAGTTATTATGTGACCTAGGCACTGTAGACTTAGTGAACGTGGAAGTAAAACACTATAGAAACACTTGTATGGTGACCAAATCACCATAGACACAGTCAACATGTGACCAAAGCACTATTGAAATAGTGGTAATGTGACATAAGTACCTTACACACAATGAAAGTGTTAACAACCTACCATTGAAACACTCATGCTGTGACAAAAGCAGCACAAAGACAATAAAAGGGTGGCCATATCATCATTGAGACGGTGATAATGTGAGGACAGCTCTACATTAATCGTAAAAATGTGACCAAAGCACCATTGAAACATTGATAATGTGGCATAAGCACCATGTAGACAGTGAACGTGTGATCAAAGCACTATTGAAACAATGACAACGTGACCTAAGCAACCTAGACACTGTGAACGTGTGCTTAAAGCACCATTGAAAGAGTGATAAGTGACCAAAGCACCATACATAAAGTGAAAGTGTGACCAAGGCACCATTGGAACAGTGGTATTGTGACATTTGTACCATAAACAGTGTGAAAGTGTGACCAAAGTACCATTGGAACAGTCACAATGTGACCTAAGCACCATAGACACAGTGAAAGTGTCACCAAAGCACCATTGAAATAGTGATAATGTGGCTAAAGCACCATGTACACAGTGAAAGTGTGACCAAAGTATTATCAAAACGGAGAAAATGTGACCAAAGCACCACAGACACAGTAGACGTGTGACCAAAGCACCATTGCACCAATGATAACATGACATTAACACAATGTGCACAATGAAATTGCGACCAAAGCACCATTGAAACGATAATGATGTGATTGAAGTACCATAGACAAAGTGACAGTGTAACCAAAGCCCCATTAAAACAGTGACTATGTAACCAAAGAACCATAGTCATTGTGAAAGTGTGACCAAAGGACCATTGAAACAGATATAATGTCACCTAAACACAATAGACAGAGTGAAAGTGTGACCAAAGTACCATTGAAGCAGTGATAATGTGACCAAAGCACCATAGACACAGTGAATGTGTGTCCAAAACAGCATTGAAACAGTGATAATGCGACCAAAGCACCAAAGACACATTATAGTGTTCCCAAAGCACCATTGAAAGAATGACAATATGACCTAATCACCATAAACACAGTGAAAGTGTGACCAAAACGCCATTGAAACTATAACAATGTGATCCAAGAACCACAGACATTGTGAAAATATGACAACCATACAATTGAAGCAGTGATAATGTGACGAAAGCAACATAGAAACAGTAAACGTGTGATCGAAGTTCCATTTAAGCAGCAATAGTGTGACCAAAGCACCAAAGAGACAGTGAACATGTAACAAAGGCACCATTGAAACACTGATAATGTGACTTAACCACCAAAGACACAATGAAAGAATGACCAAACCACCCATACAACGGTGAAAATGTGATCTTATCCCCATATACACATTAAAAGCTTGAGTATTGTACCATTGAAACACTAACATTGTGACCTAAACACCATAGACTTAATATAAGTGCAATCAAAGCACCATTGCAACAATGATAATGTGGCCAAAGAACAAAAGACGCATTGAAATTGTGACCAAAGCAACATAAATACAGTGATTATGTGACCTACGCACCATTGACACGGTGAAAGTGTGACCAACGTTTCATTAAAACAGAGATCATGTTACCAATGTACCATAGACATCGGAAATTTGTGGCCAAACACCATTGAAACAGAGATTATGTGACCAAAGGAACATTGAAACACTGGTAATGTGACCAAATCACATAGACACAGTGAACGTGTGACCAAAGCACCATGGAAATAGTGATAATGTGACATTCGCGCCCTACACACAATGAAAGTGTTACCAACGTACCATACAAACAGTGATACTCTGACGAAAGCACCATAAAGACAACAAGCGTTTGGCCAAATAATCATTGAAACGGTCATAATGTGACAAAAGCACTACATAAACAGTGTTCGTGTGACCAAAGCACCATCGAAACAGCAAGAATGTGACATGAGCACCATAGACACAGTTAAATTGTGACGAAAGCACCATTGAAAGAGTGATAATGTCACCAAAGCACCATAGACACAGTAGAATTGTGACCAGAGCACCATTGCAACAATGATTATGTGGCCTCAACACAATATGCACAATGAACGTGTGACCAAGGCACCATTGGAACAATAGTAACGTGAGTTGTGTACCATAGACAAAATGGAAGTGTAACAAAAGCACTGTTAAAACAATGATAATGTAACCAAACAACCATGGACACGTTGAATGTGTGACCAACAAACCATTGAAACGGTGATATTGTCACCGAAGCACCAAATACAGAGTGAAACGTGATGCACCATTGAAGCAGTGATAATGTGAACTCAGCACCAAAGACACTGTGAAATTGTTATGAAAGCACCATTGAACAGTGATAATGTTATAAAAGTACCATAGACACAACGAAAGTGTGACCGAAGCACCACTTAAATAGTGATAATGTGAAAAAAGCACCAAATGTACATTGAAGTGTTACCAAAGCACCATTAAAACAATCATAATGTTAGCTAAGCACCATAAACACAACAAAAGCGTGACCAAAGCACCACTGAAGCCATAAAAATGTGATCCAAGCACCATAGAAATTGTGAAAATGTGACCAAATTACAATTGAAACAGCGATAATGTCACAAAAGCAACAAAGAAACAGTAAACGTGTGAACAAAGTTCCATTTAAGCATTAACAATGTGATACGAGCACCATACACACAGTGTAAGTGTGACCAAAGCACCATTGAAACAGTGATACTGTGACCTAACCACTATAGAACAGTCAAAAAATGACCACACAACCATTGAAATAGTGAAAATGTGATATAGGCACAATAGACACATTGGAAATGTGACCACGTCACCATTGATATTGTGACCTAAGAACCATAGACACAATGTAAGTGTGACCAAAGCACCATTGAAACACTGATAATGTGACCAACGGACTAAAGACACATTGAATGCGTGAACAAAGCACCATCAAAACAGTGATAACGTGACAAAACCACCATAGACACGGTGCAAGTGTGACCAAAGCAACATTGAGAAAGTGATTATGTGACCTAAGCACCATAGACGAGCTGAAAGCGTGACCACAGTACCATTGAAACAGAGAAAATGTTACCAAAGCACCATATACACATTGAAAGTGTGACCAAAGCACCATTCAAACAGTGATAATGTGACCTAAGCACCATAGACTTACTCAACGTGGAATCAGAGCACTATAAAAACACTTGTAAGATGACCAAATCACCATAGACACAATGAACGTGTGACCAAAGCACCATTGAAATAGTGATTATGTGACATAAGCACCTTACACACAATGAAAGTGTTACCAACATACCATTGAAACAGTCATGCTGTGACAAAAGCAGCATAAATACAATGAAAGGGTGGCCAACGCATCATGGAGACAGTGGTAATGTGAGAATAGCACAACATAATAGTGGAAATGTGACCAAAGCACCATTGAAACATTTATAATGTCACTTAAGCACCATGCAGACAGTGAAAATGTAATGAAAGTACCATTGAAACAATGATAATGTGACTTAAGCAGCCTAGACACAGTGACCGTATGGTCAAAGCACCATTGAAAGAGTGATAAAGTGACCAAAGCACCGTAGCCACGGTGAACGTGTGACAAAAACACCATTGAAACAGTGATGACATGATCTAAGCAAAATGGACACAGTGAAAGTGTGACCAGAGTACCATTGAAACAGTGAAAATGTGACCAAAGCATCATAAACACAATGGTAGCTACAACGGCACCATTAAAATGGTGGTAACGTGACCAGAGTACAATAGACATAGTGAAAGTGTGACTATAGCACCACTGAAACAGTGATGGTTCGACCTAAGCACCATAGACACACTAGAAGTGTGCTGAAAGCACCATTGATGTAGTAATAATGTGAACTACGCATTAAAGACACATTGAACGTGTGACCAAAGCACCATTGGAACCGTGAAAATGTCACCAGAGCACCATAGACACAATAAACACGTGACCAAAGCATTATTAAACAGTGATCATGGGCCCAAAGCACCATGGACACGTAAACGTGTGACCAAAGGACAACTGAAACAGTGATAATGTTACATAAGCACTGTAGACAGTGAGCGTGTGACCAAAGCATCATTGAAACAGTGAAATGTGACCCAATCACCATAGAGAGAGTAGGCCTCTGACCAAAGAATCATTGTAATGGTGATAGTACAGCCTAAGCACGAAAGAGACAGTAAAACTGTGACCAAAGCACCATTGAAAAGGTGATAATGTGACCTAAGCACTGTAGAAAATGTGAAAGTGTGACCAAAAGACCATTGAAACGATGGCAATGTGACCAAAGCACTTTAGACAAAGTGGAAGTGCGACCAAAGCACACTTGGAACAGTGATAATGTGACCAATGCACTATGGGCATGGTGAAAGTGTGACCAAAGTAGCATTGTAACAGTGATAATGTGACCCAAGCATTATACACATAGTGAAAGTTTGACCAAAGTACCACTGCAACAGTTATAATGATACATGGGCACCATAGAAACTATGAAAGTGTGACAAAATCACCATTGAAGATGTTATAGTGTGATCTAAGGACTATACACACAGTGAACGTGTGTCTGAAGTACTATTCAAACAATGATAAGGTAACTTAAGCACTATAGACAGAGTTAACATGTGACAAAAGCACCATGAAAATAGGTATAATGTGACATTAGCACTATAGACACAATGAAAGTGTGACAAAAACACCATTCAAACAGTGATTATGTGACCAAATCACTGTATAAACCCTTAAAGTGTGACCAAAGCACCATTAAACAGTGACACTGATACCCTGAGCATCGTAGAGAGAGTGAAAGTGTGACCAAAGAACCATTGAAGCAGTCGTAATGTGGCATAAGCACTATAGACACAGTGAAAGTGTGACCAAAGCACCATTAAAATAGTGATAGCGTTATCTAAGGAGCATTAAAAGAGTGAAAGTGTGATGAAAGCACCACTGAAACTATGATAACATGACATAAGCACCATAGACGGAGTGAAAATGCAACCAAAGCACCACTGTACCAAACAATGACAATGTGACCAAAGCAGCATTGAAACAGTGACAATGTGACCTAACCACTATGGACACACTGTAAGGGTGACAAAATCACCATTAAAAAGCTGATAATGTGACCTGAGCACTATAATCACGATGAAAGTGTGACCAAAGTATCATTGAAACAGTGATAATGTGACCTAAGCACTGTACACACAGGAAACGTGTGACAAAAGCACCATGCAAGCACTTACAACATGACCTAAGCACCATAGACAAAGTGAATTTGTGACCAAAGCAGCACTTAACCAGTGACAATATGAACCAAGCACTGTAGATAGAGTAAAACCGTGACCAGAGAACCATTGAAACAGTGATAATGTTACCTATGCACTAGAGAGAGAGAGAGAGAGAGAGAGAGAGAGAGAGAGAGAGAGAGAGAGAGTGGAAGTGTGTCCAAAATACCACGGAATCATCGATAATGTAACCAAACCACTCTAGAGACAGTGATAATGTGACAAAAGCGCTATAGACATGATGAAAGTGTGACCAAAGCACCATTGAAACAGTGATAATGTGACTTAAGCACTATACACTTAATGAGAGTGTGACCAAAGCACCATTGTAAATGTGATAATGTGACATAAGGACCATAGTCAGAGTGAAAGAGTAACCAAAGCACCATTGAAAGAGTGATAATGTGACCTAAGCACTATAGACACAGTGAACGTGTGACAAAAGGAACCAGCAAAACAATGATAATGTCACCTAAGCACTATAGACAAAGTAAACTTGTGACCAAAGCACCATTGAAACAGTAACAATGTGAACAAACAACTATAGACACAGTGAATGTGTGACCAAAGCACTATTGAGAAAGTGATAATGTGACCAAAGAACCATTTAAACAATGATCATAGGACCTACGCATTATTGTCACATTGAAAGTGTGACCAAAGCACCATTGAAACAGTGATAATGTGACTTAAGCACTATAGAATATGGAGAGTTTGATCAAAGCACCATTGCAACAGTGATAATATCATGTACGAACCACAGACACAGTGAACGTGTAACCAAGGCACCATTCAAACAATGAAAATGTGACCTAAGCACTCTATACACCGTAACGGCAGGACCAAATCATCATTAAAAAAGTGATAATGTGCCCTAAGCACTATAGACACAGTGAAAGTGTGACAAAAACATCATTGAAACAGTGATAATGTTACCTATGTACTAAAGGTAGAGTGAACGTGTGACCAGATCACCAATGACAATGTGATAATATGATGTTAACACTATAGGCATCGTGAAAGTGCGACCAAAATAACCATTGAAATAATGATAATGTGACCTAAGCATTATAGACACCGTGAACGTGTGACCAAAGCACCGTTGAAACAGTGAAAACGTGACCTAAGAACCAAAGAAACAGTGAATGTGTAACCAGAAGCACAGTGAGAATGTGACAGGACCATAAACATAGTTAGATTGTGACTAAAGCACCATTGAAAGAGTGATAATATGACCAAAGCACCATAAACACAGTAGACGTGTGACCAAAGTACCATTGCAACAATGATAATGTTACCTTAACACCATATACACAATGGAAGTGTGACCAAAGCACCACTCTAACAACAATAATGTGAGTGATGTACCACATACAAAGTGAAAGTGTAACCAAAGCAACGTTAAAATAGCGACAATGTAACCAAACAAACATAGACACAGTGAAAGTGTGACCAAAGGACCATTCATAGGGTGATAATGTCATCTAGACACCATAGACAGAATGAAAATGTGATGCACCATTGAAGCTATGATAATATGATATAAGCACCAAATAAATCGTAAAATTGTTATCAAGGCACCATTGAACTGTGAAAATGTTACCAAAGTACCATAGACACAGTGAACGTGTGACCAAAGCACGAATGAAACAGTGATAATGTGACCAAAGCATTACATATACATAAGAGTGTTACCAAAGCACAATTGAAACTGTAATATTGTAACCTAAGCACCATAAACACAATGAAAGTGTGACCAAACACCATTGAAACCACAACAATGTGAACCAAGCACCATTCAAACAATGATATTGTGACCTAAGCACCAAAGCCACAATGAAAGAGTGACCAAAGTTCCATTAAAATAGTGATTATGTGACCTAAGCACCATAGACATTATGGAAGTGTGACCAAAGTACCATTGAATCTGTACCATGGGACCAAAGCACCATATACATAGTGAAAGTTTGACAAAAGCACTACTCAAACTGTGCTACTGTGACATAAACACCACAGACACAATGAAAGTGTGACCAAAGCATCATTAAAGGGTGATACATTGACCAAAGCACCATATACAACGTGCAATGGTGACCGAAGCACCATTGAAACAGTGATCATGTGACATACGCACTATAGACACATTGAAAGTGTGACCAAGGCACCATCAGAATAGTGATAATGCGATATTAGCACCATAAACAGAGTGGAAGTGCAACCAAAGCACCATTGAAACAATGATGACGTGACTTAATCACCATGGACACAGTGAAAGTGTGACCAAAGCACCATTGAAACAGCGATATAGTGACATGAGCAACGTAGACACAGTGAACATGTGACCAAAGCACCATTGAAACAGTGATAATGCGGCTAAAGTACCATAAACACGACAAAAGAGTGACCAAAGCACCATTGAAACAACGATAATGTGACCTAAGCATTATAGACATAGTGAACATGTGACGTAAACACCATTTTAACTGTGATTATGTAACACGAGCACTAAAGTTACAAAGCACCATTGAAACATTGATAATGTGACCAAAACACCATCAAAACAGCGATAATGTCGCCTAAGCACCATAGACAGAGTGAATGCGTGATCAAAGCATCAATTAAATAGTGGTAATGTGACCAAATCACCACAGAAACGGTGGAAGTGTGACCAAAGCACCATTGAAACTGTGATAACATGACCAAAGCACTGTACGCACGCTGAAAGTGTGACCAAATCAACTTTAAAACAGTAAAAGAGTTACCTAAGAACTAGTGAAAAGCAAAGTAGGACCAAAGCACCATTGAAATGGTGATAATGTGACCTAAGCACCATAGACACAATGAAATTGTTCCTAATGCACTGTTGAAACAGTGATTATGTGACCAACGCACCACATACACAGTGGACGTGTCACCAAAGCACAATTGAAACTGTCATTATCTGACATACAAACCATAGGCACAGCAAAAGTGTGACCGAAGCGCCATTCAAACACTGATACTGTGACTAAAGAACCATAGACACACTGAAAGTTTGCCCAAAACACCATTTAAATGATTGTAATGTGACGTAACCACCATAGACATAATGAAAATGTCACCAAAATACCATTGCAATGAGATAATATGAACAAAGCACCACAAACACACTCAAAGTGTGACCAACGCACCATTGAAACTGTGATAATGGGACACGAGAACCATAGACAAAGGGAAAGTGTGACCAAAACACCATTGAAACAGTGATGATGTGACAAAAGCACCATAGACACAGTGAAACTGTGACCAACGCACCATACAAACAGTGACAATGTGACCAAAGCATCATAGACACTTTGAAAACGTGACCAATGTACCATTGAAACAGTAATAACATAACATTCCATAGATAAAACAAAAAGGTGGCCAAAGCATCGTTGAAAATGTCATACTCTGAGCAAAGCACAATAGACACGTTGAAATTGGGACCGAAGCACCATTGGAAGTGTGTTACACAAGCAATGTAGGTATAGTGAAACTATGACCAAAGCACCATCAAAACAGTTTTAATGCGACCTAAGCACCATAGAAGCAATGGAAATGTGACCAAAGCACCATCAAAACATTGATAGTGTGACCTAAGCACCATAGACACAGTGGAAGTGTGACCAAAGCACCATTAAAATAGTGATAATGAAACCAAAGGACCACAGACAAAGTGAAAGTGTGACCAAAGTACCATTGAATCAGTGATAATGTTACCTTAGCACCATTGACACGGTGAACTTTTGACCAGAGCACCGTTGAAACAGTGATAATGTGGCCAAATCACTATAGACATAGTGAAAGTGTGACCAAAGCACCATTGAAAGACTGATAACGTGTCCTGAGTAGCAAAGACACAGCTAAAATGTGACCAAAGGACCATCGAACTAATGACAATGTCACATAACCACTATATACACACAGAAAGTGTGACCAAAACACCATTGAAAATATGATAATGCAACATAAGTACCATAGACATAGTGAAAGTGTAACCAAAGCACCATTGAAGCAGTGACAATGTCATCAAATCACCATATATACAGTGATAATGTGACCTAAGAACCACCGGGACCGTAACATTGTGACCAAAGCACCATTGAAACACCGATATTGTGACCTGAGCTCAATAGACCCGGTGAAAGTGTGACCAAAGCACCATTGAAACGGTGATAATGTGACCAAAGCTCCACAAACAAAGTGACATTGTGATCAAAGCACCATTGAGAGAGTGATAATATGGCCAAAGAACCGTAGACAAAGTGAACATGTGACAAAAACACCATTGAAATAGTGATAATGTGATTAAAGCACTATGGACAGAGTGGAAGAGTGACAAATGCAGCATTGAAACTGTCATATTGTGTCCTAAGCAGCACAGACACTGTGAAAATGGGACCAAAGGACCGTTCAAATAGTGAAAAAAGTGACATACGCACTATAGAGACACTGGACGTTTGACCAAAGCACCATTGAAACAATGTTATGTGACCAAAGCACCAAATGTATAGTACATGTGTGACCAAAGAACCATTAAAACAGCGAGAATGTCACATAAGCACCAAAGACACTGTGAAAGTGTGACCAAAGAATCATTGAAGCAGTGATAATGTGACCTAAGTACCACCAACACATTGACAGTGTGATCAAAGCACCATTGAAACAGTGATAATGTGACCCAAGCACCATAGGCACAGTGAAGGTGTGATCAAAGCAACATTGACACAGTGATAACGTGACCTAAGCACCATATACACAGTGAACGTGTGAGCAAAGCCCTTTTGAAACAGTCATAGTGTGATCAAAGTAGCATAGACACAATGAAAGTGTGACCAAAGCACCATTTTAACAGTGATATTGTGACCAAAGCACCATAAACAAAGTTAAATTGTGACCAAAGCATTGTCGAAACAGTGATGATGTGACCAAAGTTCCATAGACACGTTCAAAGTGTGACCAAAGCATCATAGACACATTGACTGTGTGACCAAAGCACCATACACAGAGTGAACGTGTGATCAAAGCTTATTGATAATGTAACCAAAGCACCGTAGATACAGTGAAAGTGTTACCAAAGCACCATTGAAATAGTTATGATTTGACCTACACACCATGGACACCGTGAAAGTTCGACCAAAGCACCTCTGAAAGAGTGACAATGTGACCTAAGTACCATAGACAGAGTGAAAGTGTAACCAAAGCACCATTGAAACAGCGACAGTGATGACCAAAGCACCATAGACACAGTGAAAGTGTGACCAAAGCAACATTGAAAAAGTGATCATTTGACCAAAGCACCATAGACACAGTGAAATGATGACCAAAACACCATTGAAACAATGATAATGTGACCCAATTACCATAGACACAGTGATAGTGTGACCAAAGCACCATAGCAACCAATGAAATAGTGATAATGTGACATAAACACCATTGACACTATAAACATGTGACCAACGTGCCATTGAAATAGTGACAATGTGACTAAAACACCATAGCCACATTGAAAGTGTGACCAAGCACCATTTAAAAAATGAAAATGTGACATAAACACCATAGACAAAGTGAAAATGTCACCAAAGCACCATTGAAATGGTTATAACGTGACCTAAGCACCATTGACACAATGAAAGTTTCACCAAAGGACCATTGACATAGTGATAATGTGACATAGGCACTAAAGATACACTGAAAGTGTGACCAAAGTACCATCAAAATAGCCATAATGCAACCTAGATACTATAAACACAGTTGAAGTGTGACCAAAGCAACATTGAAACAGTGATAATGTCACCTAAGTACTATAGACACCGTGAAATTGTGATCAAAGCACCAGTGAAACAGTGATAATGGGTCCAAACTACCATAGACACATAAAAGAGTGACCAAAGCACTATTGAAATAGTGATAATGTGACCTTAGGACCATAAACACAGTGAGATTATGACCAAAGCACTATTGAAACAAATAACATATGACTTAAGCACCATAGACACAGTTAGATTGTGAAAACAAACCATTTAAATGGTGATAATGTGACCAAAGCACCATAAACACGGTGATAAAGAGACTTAAGCACCATAGACACAGTGAAGGTGTCACCAAAGCGCTATTGAAACAGTGACAATGTGACCTACCCACCAAATAAATAGTAAAAGTGTGCCCAAAGCGTCATTGAAACAACAATACAATGACCTAAGAACTATAGACATAGTGAAAACATGACTAAAGAACCATTGAAACCGTGATACAGTGACCAAAGCAGCATATCCCGAGTGAAAGTGAGACAAACACACCATCCATTTGTGATAATATGATTATAGCACTATAGACTCAGTAAAAGTGTGACCAAAGTACCATGGAAACAGTGATAACATGACATAAGCACCATACACAGTGAAAGTGTGATAAACACACCATTGAAACAATGATAGTGTGATCAAAGTACAATAGACACAGTTAAAGTGTGACCAAAGAACCATTTTAACTGTGATAATGTGACCAAAGAATCATAAACAAAGTGAAAGTGTGACCAAAGAACCATTGAAACAGTGATGATGTGACCAAAATACCATAGATACAGCAAACGTGTGACCAACGCACCATTAAAAGAGTGAAAATGTGACCTAAGCACCATAGACACGGTGAAAGTGTGAACCAAGCACCATTGAAACATTGATAATTTGACCAAAGCACCATAGCCAAAGTGAAAGTGTGACCAAAGGAGAATGGAAAAAGTGATAATGTGACCTAAGTACCATAGACAATGAAAGTGTAACCGAAGCACCATTGAAACGGTGATAATGTGACCTAAGCACCATAGACAAAGTGAAAGTGTGACCAAAGTACCATTGAAACACTCATAATGTGACATAAGCACCGTTGACACAATGAAAGTGTGATACAAGTACCATTAAAACAGTGAGGATGTGACCAAAGCACTGTAGACACAGTGAAAGTGTGACCCAAGCACCATTCAAATTGTAACAATGCAACATAGGCAGCACATACACAGTACAAATGTGACCAAGAGACCATTAAAATAGTGATAATGTGACATAACCACTATAGAAACACGGAAAGTGTGAGCAAAGCTCCATTGAAACGGTGAAAACATGACCTAAACACCATAGACAAATTTAAATTGTGACCAAAGCACCGTTGAAATAGTGACAATGTGACCTAAGCACGATGGACACAATGAAAGTGTGACCAAGGCACCATTGAAATCATGACAATGTGTCCTACGAAGCACAGACACAGTGAAAATGTGACAAATGGACCATTGAAATAGTGATAATGTGACATAGGAACTATATATACACTGAAAGTGTGACCAAAGCATCATTGAAACAGCGATAATGTGACCTAAGCACAATAAACACAGTTGAAGTGTGACCAAAACATCATTGAAACAGTGATAATGTCACATAATCACTATAAACACTGTGAAATTGTGATCAAACCACCATTGAAGCAGTGATAATGTGACCTAAGCACCACAGAGACAGTAACCGTGTGACTGGAGCACCATTGAAACAGTGATAATGTTACCAAGACACCATAGACATAGTGAAGGTGTGACGAAAGCACCATTAAAATAGTGATAATGGGATCAAAGCATCATAGACACATAAACAAGTGACCAAAGCACTATTGAAATAGTGATGATGTGACCTAAGGACCATTAACACGATGAGATCATGACCAAAGCACCATTGAAAGAGTGATAACATTACTTAAGCACCATAAACACAGTTAAATTGTGACCAAAGCACCATTGAAACAATGATAATTAGACCAGAGAACCATAAACACAGTGAAACGTGTGACCAAAGTACCATATAAACAGTGATGACGTGACATAAGCACTATAGACACAGTGAGAGTGTGACCAAAGCACAATAACAACAGTGATAAGATGACCTAAGTACCATAAACACAGTGAAAGTGTGACCAAATCACTATTGATACATTGATAATGTGACCTAAATGCATTAAAGACACAGTGAAAGTGTGACCAAAGCATCATTGAAACAATGATAACATGACATAAGCACTATAGACATAGTGAAAACATAACCAAATCACCATTGAAACTTTGATAGAGCGTCCAAAGCACCATAGAAACAGCGAAAGTGAGACAAAGGCAACATTGAAACAGTGATAATATGATTATAGCACTATAAACACAGTGAACTTGTGACCAAAGTACCATTGAAACGGTGATAACATGACACAAGCATCATAGACACAGTGAAAGTGTGACCAAAGCACCATTAAAACAGTGATACTGTGACCAAAGCACGATAGACACAGCTAAAGTGCAACCAAAGTACCATTTAAAATGTGATAATGTGACCAAAGTACCATAAACACAATGAGCGTGTGACCAAAGCACCATTGAAACAATGATGATGTGAAAAACGTACCATAAACACAGTGGAAGTGTGACCAAAGTACCATTCAAAGAGTGATAATGTGACATAAGTACCATAAACACAGTTAAAATGTGACCAAAGCACCATTGAAACATTGATAATGTGACCAAAGCACCATAGTTACAGTGAAAGTGTGGGAAAAGTACCATTGAAACAGTGACAATATGATCTAGGTACCGTAGACGGTGAAAGTGTGACCAAAGCAACATTGAAACAATGATAATGTGACCTAAGCACCATAGGCAAAGTGAAATTGTGACCAAAGCAACATTGAAACAATGATAATGGGACATAAGCACCATTGTCACAATGAAAGTGTGACGAAAGTACCATTAAACAGTTATTATGTGACCACAGCACTATAGACATAGTGAGAGTGTGACCAAAGCACCATTGAAATCGTGATCATGCGGTGTAAGCAGCACATACATATTAAAAATGTGACCAAAGGACCATTAGAATAGTGATAATGTGACGTCACCAGTAAGTGTGACTAAAGCACCATTGAAAGAGTGAAAATGTGACCTAAACATCATACACAAAGTGAAAGGGTGACCAAAGCAACATTGAAATAATGATAATTTGACATAAGCACCATTGACACAATGAAAATGTTACCAATGCACCATTGAAATCGTGATAATGTGTCCTAAATAGCACAGACGCGGAGAAAATATGACAAAAGGACCATTGAAATAGTGATAATGTGACATAGGCACTATAGATACACTAAAAGTGTGACCAAAGCACTGTTCAAACAGTGATGATGTGACCTAAGTACTATAGACACAGCTGAAGTGTCACCAAGGCAACATTGAAACAATGATAATGTCACCTAAGCACTATAGGCACTGTGAAATTGTGATCAAATCACAATTAAAGCAGTGATAATGTGACCTAAGTACCACAGACACAGTAAACGTGTGACTAGAGCACCATTAAAACAGTGATCATGTTACCAAGGCACCATAGACCAAGTGAATGTGTGACCCCAGCACCATTGAAACAGTGCTAATGGGACAAAAGCACCATACACACGTAGAAGAGTGACCAAAGCACTATTGAAATAGTTATAATGTGACCTAAGGACCATAAATGCAGTGTGATTATGACCAAAGCACCGTTGAAAGAGTGATAATATGACTTAAGCACCATGGACACAGTTAAACTCTGACCAAAGCACAATTGAAACAGTGATGATGTAACCAAAGCACCATTATCGCCGTGAAACGTGTGACCAAAGCACCATGTAAACAGTGATGACGTGACCTAAGCACTATCGACACACTCAAAGTGTGACGAACGCACCATTGCAACGGTGATAAAATGACCTAGGCACCATAGACACAGTGAAAGTGTGACCAAAGCACTATAGAAACAGTGAGAGTGTGACCTAAAGACACTAAAGACACAGTGAAAGTGTGACCAACGCATCATTGAAACAATAATAACATGACCTAAGCACTATAGACATAGTTTAAAAATGACCAAAGCACCATCGAAACGGTGAAACACTGACCAAAGTACCATAGATACAGTGAACGTGAGACAAAAACACCATCCAAACAGTGGTAATATGATTCTAGCACTGCAGACATAGTGACAGTGTGAGCAAGGTACCATTGAAAGAGTGATAATGTGATAGGAGCACAATAGACAATGTGAAAGTGTGACAAAAGCACCATTGAAACATTGATAATGTGACCAAAGCACCATAGCCACAGTGGAAGTGTGTCCAAAGCACCATTGACACAGTTATAATGTGACCTAAGTACCATAAACAATGAAAGTGTGACCAAAGCACCATTGAAACACTGATAATGTGACCTAAGCACCATAAAAAAAGTGAAAGTGTGACCAAAGCACCATTGAAACAGTGATAATGTGACATAAGCACCATCGACACAATGAAAGTGTGACAAAAGCACATCAAAACAGCGAGAATGTGACCAAAGCACTATAGAAACTGTAGAAGTGTGACCAGAGCACCATTGAAGCCGTGATTATTCGTCATAAGCAGCACAGACACTGTGAAGATGTGACCAAATGACCATAAATACAATGGTAATTTGACATACACAATAGACACACGGAAAGTTTGACCAAAGCACCATTGAAATAGTGATAATTTAACCTAATCACCACAGACACAGTTATTGTGTGACCAAGGCACCAGTGAACTGTGATAATGACACCTTAGCACTATAGACACAGTGAAAGTGTGACCAAGGCACCATTGAAGCAATGATGATGCAACTTATGCACCACAGACACATTGAAAATGTGACCAAAGCACCATTGAAAAAGTGATAAAGTGACCTAAGCACTATAGCCACATTGAAAGGGTGACCAAAGAACCATTGAAACAGTGATATTTTGACTTAAACACCATGGATGCAGGAAAGTGTAACAAACGCACTATTGAAATAATGATAATGTAACCTAAGCACTATGGACACAATGAATGTGTGACCAAAGGACCATTCAAACAGTGATAATGTGACCAAAGCTCCATATATACGGTGATAGTGACCAAAGCACCATTGAACTAGTGCTAATGTGACCAATGCACCATATATATAGTGGATATGTTACCAAAGCACCACTAAAACAATGATAATATGACCTGAGAACCACAAACACAATGAAAGTGTGACAAAAGCACCATTGAAACAGTAGTGGTGTGACCAGAGCCCCATGGACATAGTGAAAGTGTGACCAAAGCAATATTAAAGTTGTGAAAATGTGAACTAAGCACTAGAGACACATTGAAAGGGTGCGCTTAGCACCATTGGAACAGTGATAGTGTGATCTAAGCACCAAAGACATAGTGAAAGTGTGAGCAAAGCATCATTATAACAGTGATAAGGTGACCTTAGCACTGAAGAAATAGTCAAACATGACCAAAGCCCCATTGATAAAGCGATACAGTGATAAAAACACCATAGACACAGTGAAAGTGTGACCAAAGCACCATTCAAGCGGTGGTCATGTTACCAACGCACCATAAACACAATAAACGTGTGACTAAAGCACAATTGAAACAGCGCTGATGTTACCAAAGTACCATAGACACAAAGGAAATGTGACCAAAGCACCATCAAAACTGTGATAATGTGACGAACGCACCATGGACACATTGAAAGTGTGACCAAAGCACCAATAAAACACAAATGATGTGACCAAAGCACAGTAGACATGGTGAAAGTATGAGCAATGCATCATTGAAATACCAATAATGTGACCTAGGCAACATACACACAGTCAAAGTGTGACCAAAGCACCATTGAAACTGTGATAGTGTAACCAATGCACCATAGACACGGTGAAAGTGTGACCAAAGCACCATTAAAACAGTGATAATGTGACCAAAGCACCATTGCCACAGTGAAAGTGTGACCAAATTAGTGTTTTGGATACAATATCAATGTTTCAATGGTGCATTGGTCACATTCACAATGTCTATGGTACTTTGCTCACATTATCAATGTTTAAATGGTGCTTTGGTCACACTTTCAATGTGTCTACGCTGCTCTGGTCATATTATCACTCTTTCAATGGTACTTAAGTCAAACTTTGACTCTCTCTATAGTGACTCTAATCACATTTGAACTGTTTAAAAGATCATTTGGTCACCCTTCCACCATGTCTCTGGTGATTTGGTCACTATATAACAGTTGAAATGGTGCTTTGGTCACACGGTCATTGTGTATATGGTGTTTACATGACATCATCACTACTTTAATTGTGCTTTGGGCAGACATTAAATGTTATGTGGTTCTGCAGTTACTTTGTCAGTATTTCAATGGTGCTTTGGTCACACTTTCACTATATGTTTGGTGCCTAGGTCACACCATCACTTTTTCAATGGTGCTATAATCACATTTTCACTGTGGCTGTGGTTCTTAGGTCACATTATCATTGTTTCAATGGTGTTTTGGTCACATTTCCACAGTGCCTATGGTGCTAAGGTCACATTATCACTGATTCAGTTGTGTTTTGGTCACACTTTCACTATGTGTATGGTGCTAAGGTCACATTATCACTGTTTCAATGGTGCTTTGATCATACTTTCATTATTTCTCCGGTGATTGGGTTACATTATCACTGTTTCAATGGTACTTTTGTCACATTTTCACTTTGTCTATTCTACTTTACTTACAAGATCATTGTTTCAATGGTGCTTTGGTCACACTTTCATTACGTCTATGGCTCTTTGGTTTCATTAGCACTCTTTCAATGGTGCATTGCATATTCACTGTGTCTATGGTTCTTAGGTCACATGATCACTGTTTCAATGGTGAGTTGGTCACATGTTCAGAGTGTATAGAGTGCTTATGTCACATTATCACTATGTCAATGGTCCTTTGGTCACATTTTCACTGTTTGTTTTCTACTTAGGACACATTATAACCGTTGAAATGGTGCTTTGGTACCATTTCACTGTGTTTATAGTGCTTTTGTTACATTATCATTGTTTCAATGGTGCTTTGATCACACGTTTGCTGCACCCATGGTTCTTATGTCATATTATCACTGTTTCAATGGTGCTTTTGTGACAGATGCCCACGCCGGCGACATACCATGCCACGACGGACTTTGAGCCACTGCCATGTTTGCTATGGTCATGGAATGCTAAGTTGCAGCCTAGGGAGTCTGTGCCGCCTTCATCTGCTTCAGCTGTTTTCACGTGGCTTGGTGGGCGAGTCGCAGGTGCTTCCACATGCCACTTGTGGAGCTTTGGTTCATTGTAAACGTCCCATTGAGCCCCTTCTTTTGAGGGCACAGGTTGCAGGATGCCTGTGGCTTTCCATTGATGATGATGTAAGAAAAGACCGTCCATGTGACGGTTGACTTGAATCTGCATCCATCCGACGGTGAAAGAGGTTTGGACATCTTGGCAAGAGGTGCTGATGAGAGAGCGTTGACGTATGGGGTCCCAACAGGAAGCTGCACACATAGAACGGTGTTGCTAGAAGAAGGCACGAGCAGTTGAGTGCCTGGCGGCTGCCCGAAACTTGGGTTCTGAATGGACATGGCAGGTGAACGACCCGACGGGTTGAAGATAAATGCTCCAAACGGCCAAAACCCTAGCTGATCATCGACTTGGGTGGCCCCTGCCGCGGTGGTCCCACTGTTACATTCGCAGATTGGTACACCGTAGCAGTGACCACCACATGTGTGCGCGGGGAGGGGGGGCTAAGGTCAGATAGGCCTGCTGAACGAAGGATGTGAACCGGCGCTTGTAATGATTTTCCCACCCCATCCCCCCCCCACCCCCCCCCCCCAAACTACCGTCTGGCCACTCTCGTACAGTTCTGCACCCCATAATTGGGACCGCGGTTCTTTATCAGGAACCAGAACCGCGATTCTAGACCATGGTTCCTAATTTTTGGTGTGTATGCTTATGGTACTCTGGTCACATTATCACTGTTCAGATGGTGCTTTGAACCCACTTACGCTATGTCTACGGTGCTTAGGTCACAAAATCACTTTTTCAATGGTGTTTTGGTCACAATTTCAATATGTCAAGTGTACTTATGTCACATTATCACCATTTCAATGGTGCTTTAATTACACTTTCACTGTTTCTATGGCGCTTTGGTTATATTATCACGCTTTCAATGGTACTTTGGTCACAAATTCACTGTGTCTATGGTGCTTAGGTCACATTACCACTGTTTCAATGGTGCTTTGGTCACAGTGTCACGGTGTCTATGGTGCTTTAGACACATAACCACTCATTCAATGGTGCTTTGGTCACACTTTCACTCTGTCTATGGTACTTATGCCACATTATAACTGTTTCAATGATGCTGCCGTCACACTTGCTTTGAGTCGACAGTGCTAAGGTCACAGCATTACTGTTTCACTGGTACTTTGATCACACTTCATTATCTCTACGGTACTTTGGTCAAATTATCATTGTCTCCCTGGTGCTTTGGTCACAAATTTACTGTGTCTATGGTCCTTCGGTCCTATTATCTTTGGTCCAATGGTGCCTTGGTCACACTTTTGCCGTGTCTCATGTGCTTAGGTACATTATCATTGTTTCAATGGTGCTTTGGTCACACTTTCACTTTGTCTGTGGTGCTGATGTCACGTTATCACTGCTTCAATGGCGCTTTGGTCACAATTTCAGTGTGTCTATGTTTCGTAGGTCACACTATTACTGTTTCGATGGTACTTTGGACTAACTTTCACTATGTCTATGGTGCTAGGGTCACATTATCATCGTTTCAATGTTGTTTAATCAATCTTTCACGGTATCTACGGTGTTTTGGTCTCTATCAATGGTACTTTGGTCAGACTTTTAGTGTGGCTATGGTGTTTTGGTTGCATTTGCACTGTTTCAAAGGTGCTTTGGCCACAGTTCCACTCTGTCTATGGTGCTTTGGTCACATTATCGATGTTTCAATTGTGCTTTGGTCACACTTACACTGTTTCTATAGTGCGTAAGTCATATTATCACTGTTTCAATGGTGATTTGGTCACACTTTCACTATGTCTATGGTGCTTAGGTCACACCATCACTGTTTCAATTGTGTTTTTGTCACATGTTCACTGTGATTATGGTACTTAGGTCACATTATCACTTGTTTAATGGTGCTTTGGTCACACCTTAACTGTTTATGTGGTGCTTTGGTCATACTATTACTGTTGCAATGGTGCTATGGTCACTTGCACTGTGTATATAGTGCTTAGGTCATATTATAACTATTTCAAGGGTACTCTGGTCACACTTTGGGACTTAGGTCATAACATCTCTATATCGATTGTGATTTGGTCACTTCACTGTTTCCATAGCGCTTAGGTGATGGCATCACTGTTTCAATGCTGCTTTGGTCACACTTTTGCTGTGTCTATGGTGCTTTGGTCACATTATCAGTGTTTCAATGGTGCTTTGGTCACACTTCACTGTATCTATGGTGCTTTGGTCATATTATCAGTGTTTCAATGGTGGGTTGGTCACACTTTTACATTGTCTTTTGTACTTCGGTCCCATTGTCACTGTTTCAAAGGTGTGTTGCTCACCCTTTTACATTGTCTATAGTGCTAAGGTAATGTTATCACTATTTCAATGGTGTTTTGGTCACACCTTCACTTTGTTTATGGTCCGTAGGTCACATGTTCACTGTGTAAATGGTCCTTCGATAGCACTTTCACCGAGCCTATGATAGCTTGGTCACATTATCACTGGTGTAATAGTGCTTTGGTTACACATTTACTGTGTCTATAGTGCTTTGGACATATTATCACTGGTGCAATAGTGCTTTGGTCACACCTCCACAGTGTCTATGGTGCTTTGGCCAAATTATCATTGTTTAAATGGTGCTTTGGTCATACCTTCACTGTGTTTATATTGCTCCTGTCACACAATTAATGTTGCAATAGTGCTTTGGTCACTTTCTCACTTTGTCTATAGTGCTTGGGTTATTTTGTCTCTGTTTCAATGGTGCTATGGTCACGCCTTCACTTTGTCCATGATGCTCACGTCACATTATCACTGTCTTAATGGTGCACAAGTCACACTTTCACTATGTCTATGGTGCTTAGGTCACATTATCACTGTTTCAATGGTGCTTTGGACACACTCTGAGTGTGTATATGGTGCTTTGGTGACGTAATCACTATTTCAATGGTGCATTGGTCACACTTCTACTGTCTATGGAACTTGGCTAACATTATCACTATTTCAATTGTGCTTTGGTCGTGCTTTCAATGTGTTTGTGGTCCGTGGATCACATTATCACTGTTTCAATGGTTTGGTCACCCTCACCATGTCTACAGTGCTTAGGTCACATTATCACCGTTTCAATAGTTCTTTGGTCACACTTTCACTGTGTATATGGTGCTTAGGTCACATTATCACTGTTTCAATGGTGACATGGTCACATTATTGTGTTTATGGTGCTTTGGTTACACTTTGACTATGTCTATAATGCTAAGGTCACTTGAACACTGTCTCAATGGTGCTTTGGTCAGACGTTCGCTATGTTTATGATGCTTTGATCACATTATCACCGTTGCAATGGTGCTTTGGCCACACGTCCACTATATCTATGGTGCGTAGATCAAACTATCACGGGTTCAATGGTGTTTTGGTCACACATTGTCATGTCTATGGTGCTTAGGTCACATTGTTACTATTTCAACAGTGCTTTGGTCACAAATTTATGTGTCCATGGTACTTTGGTCATATTGTCAATGGTGCATTGGTCACATTTTCACTGTGTCTATGGTGCTTTGGTCACATTTTCATTGTTTCAATGGTGCTTTGGTCACATATTCACAGTGTATATGGTACGCGGTCAATTGATAACTGTTTCTCTGGTGCTTTGGTCACACTTTCACTGTGTCTATAGTCCTTAGGTCACGTTATCACTGTTTCAATGGTCCTTTGGTCACACGTTTACCGTATCTATGGTAATAAGGTGACATTCTCACAGTTTCAATGGCGTTTTTGTCGCACTTTTATGGGTCTATGGTGCTTTGGTCATATTATCACTGTTTTAATGGTGCACTCAGCTTACTTCCACTGTGTCTATGGTCCGTATGTTGCATAATCAATGTTTCAATGGTACTTTGGTAACACATTTATTGTGTCTATGGTGCTTTGGTCACATTACCATTGTTTCAATGGTCTCTTGGTTATATGTTCACTGTGTCTATGGTGTGTAGGTCACATCATCACTGTTTCCGTTGTGCTTTGGTCTCCACTTCACTGTGCCTATGGTTCTTATGTGACATTATCATCATGTCTATGGTGTTTTGGTGACACGTTTACAATGTTTATGGTGGTTTTGTCATATCATCACTGTTTCAATGGTGCTTTGGTCACATTCTCATTGTGTATATAATGCTTAGGTCACGTCATCACTCTGTCAATGGTGCTTTGGATTCATTGTGTCTATGGTCCTTAGGTTACATGATCACTGCTTTAATGGTGCTTTGGTCACAGTATCCCTTTGTCTGTGGAGCTTTGGTCACATTAGCACTGTTTTAATGGTGCTTCGGTCACACTTGCACTGTTTCTATGGTGCTTAGGTCACATTATCACTGTTTCAATTGTGCTTTGGTCACACCTTCACTGTATGTATGGTGCCTTTGTCACATTATCACTGTTTGAATGGTGTTTTGGTCACACATTCATTGTGTCTATAGTCTTTGATCACACTATCACTGCTGCAATGGTGCTTTGGTCACTCGTTCATTGTGTATATGCTGCTTAGGTAAATTATCACCACTTCAATGGAGCCTTGGTCACATTTCTACTGTGTCTATGCTATTATGGTGACATAAACATCATATAATGCTGCTCTGGTCACACTCTCAATGTGTGTATGGTGCTTAGGTCACATTATCATTGTCTTTCTTCTGCATTGGTCACCTTTCCACTATGTCTATGGTCATTTGGTCACATTATCGCTGTTTTGTGTGGTGCGTTGGTAATATTTTTACTCAATCTATGGTGCTTTGGTCACATTATTGCCATTTCAATGGTGCTTCTGTAACACTTTCACTGTGTATATGGTTCTTTGGTCACGTTATCACTGTTTCCATGGTGTTTTGGTCAATCTTTCATTATGTCTATGATGCTTAGGTCAAATTATCGTTGTTTCAATGGTGCTTTTATCACACGTCTATTATGTCTATGGTGCTCTGGTGACATTATCATTGTTACAACAGTGCTTCGGTCACGCTTTCACTGTGTTTATGATGCTTTGGTCACATCATCACTGTTTTGATGGTGCTTTGGTCACACATACATTGTCTACAGTGCTTAAGTCACATTATCACTGTTTCAATAGTACTTTGGTCATATTCCCACTGCATATATGGTGCTTAGGTTACTTTATCACTGTTTCAATGGTGCTTTGGTTACAGTATTGTGTCTATGGTGCTTTGGTCACATAATAACTATTTCAATGGTGCTTTGGTCCCACTTTCATGATGTCAATAGTGCTAAGCCGACGTCTTCATGATTTCAATGGTGCTTTGGTCAAACTTTCACTATGTCTAAGATGTTTTTATCACATCATTATCGTATGAATGGTGGATTGGTCACTCTTGCCCTATGCCTATGGTGCCTAGGTCACATTATCACTGTTTTAATGGTGCTTTGGTCATGCTTTCACTGTGTCTGTGATGGTGAAGTCACATAATCAGTGCTTAAATGATGTTTTGGTCACACATTTTTGTGTATATGGTGTTTTGGTCCTGTTATCACTGTTTAAATGGTGCTTTTGTTACATGTTTGCTGTATCTATGGTGCTTACGTCTCATTATCAATGTTTCATTGTTGCTTTGGTCACATTTTAGTGTCCATGGTACATCGGTCATATGATATCTATTTGAATGGTGCTTTGGTCACACTGTCAGCATATCTATAGTGCTTTGGTCACGTGATTTCTGTTTAAACGGTGCTTTGATCACACTTTCACTATGTTTATAGTTCTTACGTTACATTGTCACTGTTTCCATGGTGCTATGGTCACACTTTCACTTTGTCTATGGTGCTCAGGTCACATTATCACTGTCTCAAAGGTTCTTAGGTCACACTTTCACTATGTCTATGGTGCTTATGTCACATTATCACTTTTATAATGGTACGTTGGTCACAGGTTCACTGTGTCTACAGTGCTTTTATCATATTATCACTGTTGCAATGGTGCTTTGGTCACACTTACATTGTGTTTATGGTGCTTTGGTCACATTTTCACTGTTTCGATGGTGCCTTTGTTACACTCTACTGTGTCTATGTTGCGTTGGAGACATTGTCACTGTTTCAATGGTGCTTTGGTCATAACTCCAGTGTGTCTATGTTGCTTTGGTAACATAATCAATATTTCAATGGTACTTTGGTCACACGTTCACTGTTTTATGGTGCTTTGGTCACATAATCACTGTTTCAATGGTGAATTGGTCACACTCATGGTTTCTACAGGACTTAGGCAACATCATCACTATTTCATGAGTGCGTTGGTCACACTTACACTATGTCTATGGTACTTAGGTCACATTATCACTACTTCAATGGTGCTTTAGTCGCATTGTTGTGTCTGGTACTTTGGTCACATTATCCATTTTTCTATGCTGCTTTTGTCACACTTTCACCGTGCTTATTGTGCTAAGGTCACGTCATCACTTTTTCAATTGTGTTCTGGTCACACTTAGCTCTCTCGTTTCTGTTTTGGTCACATTGTCATTATTTGAAGGGTGCTTTGGTCAAACTTGCACTGTGTCTATGGTGCTTAGGTCAGATTATCACTGTTTGAATGGTGCATTTGCCACAAATTTAGTGTACTTTGGTGCTTAGGTGACATTAGCACTATTTCAATGGTGTGTTGGTGACAGGTTAATGTGTCTATGGTGCATTGGACATACTTTCACTATGTCTATGGGGCTTAGGTCACATTATCATTGCTTCAATGGTGCTTTGGTCACACGTTAACTCGGCCTATGGTACTTAGGTGACATTATCAATGTTTTCATGATGCTTTGGTCACACTTTCACTGTATCTACAGAGCTTAGGGCACATAATGACTTTTTCAATGGTACTTTGGTCAAAGTTTCATCGTGTATATAGTTTGTATGTTACATTATCACTGTTTCAATAGTGCTTTGGTCATACTTCCACTGTGCCTATGGTGTTTAAGTCGCATTATAATTGTTACAATGGTGCTTTGGTCACATTTTCACCGTGTCTATAGTGCTAAAGTCATGTAATCGCTCTTTCAATGGTGCGTCGGCCACTCTTTCATTGTGTCTATGTTTCTTAGGTCACAATATCACTATTTCAATGGTGCTTTGGTAACAACGTCATTGTGCATGTGGTACTTTGGTCATATTATCACTCTTTCAATAGTGCTCTGGTCACACTTTCACCGTGTCTATTGTGCTTAGATCCCATTATCACTGTTTCAATGGTACTTTGGTCACACTTTCACTCTCTATGGCACTTCAGTTACATTTTCACTGTTTCAATGGAGCTTTCGTCGCACTTTTATGAATCCAAGGGGCTTTGGTGATACTATCGCTGTTTTAATGGTGCTTTGGTGACACGTTCACTGTGTCTATGGTGCTTAGGTCACATAACCACTGTTCCAATTGTGCTTTAATCACACCTTTACAGTATCTTTGGTGCATTGGTCACGTTGTGACCATTTGAATGGTGCTTTGGTCACACTTTCACTGTATCTATGGTGCTTAGGTCACATTATCACTGCTTCAATGGTGCTTTGGTCACACATTTAGTATTTCTATGGTGCTTGGGTGATAATATCATTGTTTCAATGAAGCGTTGGTCACACTTTCACTTTGTCTGCAGTGTTTAGGTCACGTTATCATTGTTTCAATGGTACTTTGGTTACACTCTCACTATGTCTCTAGTGCTTGGGTCATATTATCACTATGTCAATGGTGCGTCGCTCACTCTGTCCTTGTGTGTATGGTTCATAGGTCCCAGTATCACTGTTTGACTGGTACTTTGGTTACACTTTTCCTGTATCTACGGTTCTTTGGTCACATTATCACTTTTTCAATGGTGCTTTGGACACACCTTCACTGCATGTGGTGCTTTGGTCAGAACATCATTGTTTCACTAGTACTTTGGTCACACATTCGCTTTGTCTACGGTGCTGAGGTCACATTTTTATTATTTTAATGATGCTTTGGTAACACATTTACAGTGTCTATGGTGTTTGGTCACATTGTCACAGTTTCAATGGTCCTTTGGTCACACATTCACTCTGTCTATGGTGCTTTGGTCCCTTTATCACTGTTCAATGGTACGTTGGTCACATTTTCACTATGTTTGTGGTGCGTTGGTTACATTATCACTTTTTCAATAGTGCTTTGGTCACACTTTCACCGTGTATATGGTGCTTTGGGTACATTGTCACTGTTTCAATCGTGCTTTGGTCACCCCTTTACCGTGCTCTTGGTGCTTTGGTTATGGACTCACTGTTTCAATGGTACGTTGGAAACACGTTTGGCGTCTATGGTGCTAAGGCCACATCAGCTCTCTTTCAATGGTGCTTTGGTCACACTTTCACTGTGTATATGGTGCTTAGGTCATATTATCACTATTTCAATGGTGCTGTGGTCATACCCTCAACGTGTCTATGGTGCTTTGGTCTCATTATCACGGTTTTAGTGGTGCTTTGGTCACACTTTTACGCTTTGTGTGGTGCTCATGTAACACTATCAATGTTTCAATGGTGCTTGGGTCACAATTCACTGTCTTTCGTACCTACGTCACATTATCACTGTTTTAGTGGTGATCTAGTCACACATTTACATGTCTATGGTGCCTTGATCATATGATCACTGTTTAAATGGTGCTTTGGTTGAACCTGCACTGTGTCTATGGTGCTTATGTCACATTATCATTGTTACAATTGTGCTTTGGTCACACTTTCACAGTATCCATGGTGCTTTGGTCACAATCTCCCTATACTAATGGTGCTTTGGTCACCCTTTCACTCTGTCTACGTACGTAAGTGACATTATACCAGCTTCAATGGTACTTTGGTCACACGTTCACTAGGTATAGTATTTAGATCACATTGTTATGGTTTCAATGGTGCTTTGGTCACACTTTCACTGTCTCGATGGGGCTTATGTCACATTATTGCTGTCTTCATGGTGCTTTGGTCACAATTTCACTTTGTCTATGGCTTGTAGGTCCCATTATCACTGTTTCAATGGTACTTCGGTCACACGTTTATGTGTATATGGTACTTTGGTCACATTGTCACGGTTTCAATGGTGCCTTTGTCACACTTTCAACGTCTATGGTGCTTTGGTCATAATATCTATGTTTCAATGGTTCTTTGGTCACACGTTCTCTGTGTCTATGGTTCTCAAGTCACATTATCACCATTTCAATGGTGGGTTGGTCATACGTTCACTGTGTCTATGGTGCTTATGTCATATTATCACTGTTTCAATGGTGCTTTGGTCACACGTCTACTATGTCGACAGTGTTTTGGTCTCAATATCAGCGTCTACGGTGCTTTGGTCACATTATCACTGTTTCAATAGTTGTTTGGTAATACTTTAACTGTTTCTATGGTGATTTGGTACCATTATCACTGTTTCAATGGTGCTTTGGTAATACTTTCACAATGTCTATATGGCTTTGGTACCATTATCAGTGTTTCAATGGTGCTTCGGTCACAATTTTACCATTTCTTTGGTGTTGTGGTCATATTGTCACTGTATTTATTGTGCTTTGTTCACACTTTCAGTGCATATAGTGCGTAGGCCACGTTGTCACTCTCTCAATGGTGTTTTGGTCGCATTTTTACTCTGTCTATCATACTTTGGTCACATTATGACTATTTCAATGGTGCTTTGGTCACACCTTCAATGTGTCTATGGTACGTTCATCAAATTATCACTGCTTCAGTGGTGCTTTGGTCACATTTTCAGTGTGCCTATGATGCTTAGGTCACATTATCACTGCTTCAATGGAGTTTTGGTAACACTTTCACTGTGTATATGGTACTTAGGTGACAATATCAATGATTAAATTGTGCTTTGGTCACACGTTTATTGTTTCTGTGGTTATTTGGTCACAATTTCACCGTTTCAATGGTGCTTTGGTCTTATTCCCAAAGTAGGTATGGTACTTTGGTCACATTACAACTATTTTAATAGTGCTATGGAGACAATTGCATTGTTTATATGGTGTTTTGGTCACATCATCATGGTTCCAATATTGCTTTGGTCACACTTTCACTGTGTATATGGTACTTAGGTGACAATATCAATGATTAAATTGTGCTTTGGTCACACGTTTATTGTTTCTGTGGTTATTTGGTCACAATTTCACCGTTTCAATGGTGCTTTGGTCTTATTCCCAAAGTATGTATGGTACTTTGGTCACATTACAACTATTTTAATAGTGCTATGGACACAATTGCATTGTTTATATGGTGTTTTGGTCACATCATCATTGTTCCAATATTGCTTTGGTCACACTTTCAATGTATCTTTGGTGCTTTGGTCACACTATTGCTATTTCAATGTTACTTTGGTCACACTTTCACTTTGTCTATGGTGTTTTGGTCACATTATCACCATTTCAATTGAGCTTTGGTCAGACTTTCATTGCTTGTGTGGTACTTGGGTCACATTATCAATGTTCTAAAGGTGCATTGGTCATGCTTTCACTGTTTCTATGGTGTTTGGGTGACACTATTGCTGTTTCAATGATGATTTGGCAACAATCACTATGTCTATAGTGATTAGGTCACATTATCGCTGTTTCAATAGTGCTCAGGTCACACATTCACTGTGTTATGGGTCTTAGGTGATATTATCACTGTTTCAATCGTGCTTTGGTCACACTTTCACTATGTATACAGTGCTAAGGTCACGTCATCACTGTTTGGTCATTCTTTCACTATGTCTATGATGCCATGGTCACATTATCACTATTTCAACTGTGCTTTGGTCACAAGTTCACTGTATCTATGATGCTTAGGTCACATTATCACCGTTTTAATGGTGTTTTGGTCTCACTTTCATGTGTCTACGGTGCTTTGGTCATGTTATCACTATTGTCATTTGGTGACACTACCATTGTTTTAATGGTGCTTTGGTCATACCCGTTCTGTGTCTATGGTGCTTTGGTCACATAATCACAGTTTCAATAGTGCTTGGGTCTCACGTTTACCGAGTCTATGGTGCTGAAGTCACACAATCACTGCATCAATGGTGCTATGGTCAAACGTTTACGGTGCCTATGGTGTTTTTGTGACATTATCACTGCTTAAATGGTGCTTTGGTCACACTTTAACTGTGTCTATGGTGTTTTGGCCACATTTTCACTACTTCAATGGTGCTTTTGTCAGAATTTCACTGTTTATGGTTATTTGGTCATTATACCAGCAATTCAATGGTACTTTTGTCACGCTTTCACTGTACCTATGGTGCTTGGGTCACATTATCACCATTTCAATGGTGCTTTGGTCACACATTAACTGTGTCCGTGGTGCTTTGGTCATATCATCACGGTTCCAATGGTTCTTTGGTCACACTTCTATTGTGTATATGGTGCTTTGGTCATATTATCACTGCTTCAACGGTACTTTTGTCACACGTTCACTCTGTCTATGATCCTTTGGTCACATTATCACTGTATGAATGGTGCTTTGGTCATACGTTCACTCTGTGCATGGTGCTTTGGTTACATTATCACTTTTTCAATGGTGCTTTGGTCACACGGTAACCATGTCTTTGGTGCTTTGGTCATGTTATCACGGTTTCAATAGTGCTTTTGTCACATTGTCACTGTGTCTTTAGTGCTTAGGTCACATCCTCACTCTGTCAATGGTGCTTTGGTTACTCTTTCGCTATGTGTATGGTGCTTAGGTCACATTATCACGGTTTCAATGGGACTTTGGTCACACCGTCACTGTGTCTTTGGTGCTTTGGTCACATTATAAACTTTTCAATTGTGCTTTGGTAACACTTTCACAGTGTCTGTGGTGCTTAGGTCATATAATAACTGTTTCAATGGTTCTTTTGGTCAGTGTTTCACTGTCAATTGTGCTCGGGTCACATTATCACTAGTTCAATGGTATTTTTGTCACACATTTATATGTCTTTGGTGCTTTGGTCATTCTATCACTGTTTTCATGGCGCTTTGGTCACACATTCACAGTGTGTATGGTGCTTAGGTCACATCATCACTGTTTCAATTCTGCTTTACTCACACCTTCACTGTATCTATAAAGCTTTGGTCTCATTATCAACATTTCAATGGTGCTTTAGTCACCCTTTCATTTTGACCGTGGTACTAAGGTCACATATTAGTTGCTTCAATGGTGCTTTGATCACAGTTTCAGTATATATATGGTGCTTAGGTGACATTATCACTGTTTCAATGGTGCTTTGGTCACACTTTCACTATGTCTATAGCGTTTAGGTCACATTATCATTGTTTCAATTCTGCCTTTTGTACACTTTCACTGTCATTATAGTGCTTGGGTCACGTCATCACCGTTTCAGTGGTGCTTTGGTCGGATTTTCACTGTGTCTATGGTGCTTTGGTCATAATTTCACTTTTTCTATGGTTTTGTAGTCATAACATTTCCTTTTCAATGGTACTTTGGTCACACTTTCACTATGTCTACGATGCTTGTCAGAATATCACCATTCCAATGGTGATTTGGTCACACGTTTACTGTGTCTATTGTGCGTAGGTCACGATATCAATGTTTCAATAGTTATTTCGTCACAATTCCATTGTGTTTATGGTGCTTGGATCACATCATCACTGTTCGAGCAGTGCTCTAGTCAAATATTCACTCTGTCCATGGTGCTTTTGGTCACATTATCACTGTTTCAATGGTTATTTGGTCACACTTTCAATGTGTCTGTTGTGCTTTGATAACATTATTACTATTTCAATGGTGCTTTGGTCACACTTTTACCTTGTCTTTCGTGCTTATCTTATTATCACTGTTTCAATGGTGCTTTGTTCACACTTTCACTGTCTATAGTGCCCATTCCATGTATCAACACCATCAGTGGTACTTTGGTCACACTTTCACTCACTCTAGTGTACTATGGTCAGATTATCACTGTTTTAATGGTCCTTTGGTCACAAATTTTGTGTCTATATTACTTTGGTCAGATTATCACTATTTCAATTGTGCTTTGATTAAATTTTCATTATGTCTATGGTGCTTAGGTCACATTATCACTGTTTCCATGGTGCATTGGTCACACCTTCAATGTGTCTATGGTGCTTGTTTTTCACATTATCACTGTTTGAATGGGGCTTTGGTCACACATTCACTGTGTCTATGGTGCTTAGGTGACAATATCATTGTTACAAAGGTGCTTTGATCATACTTTCACTGTGCCTATGGTTTTCTAGTCCCATGTTCACTCTTTCAATGGTGATTTGGGCACATTTCCACAGTGTCTATGGTACTTTGGTCACATTATCACTGTTTCAGCGGTGCTTTTCACACACGTTTACTTTGTGTATGGTACTTTGGTCATATCATAACTGTTTGCATGTTGCATTGGTCGCACTTTCACTCTCTTTACAGTGCTTTGGTCACATCATCACTATGTTAATGGTGCGTTGGTCACACTTTCACAGTTTCTATGGTGCTTTGGTCACATTATTACTGTTTCATTGGTACTTTGCTCACACATTCACTACATCTATTGTGCTTAGGTCACATTCTCACTATTTCAATGGTTCTTTGGTCACACGTTCACTGTGTGTATGGTGCTTAAGTTATGGTATCATCGCTTCAATGGTGCATTGGGCACACGTTTATTTGTCTATGTTACTTTGGTGATTTTATCACTATCTCAATGGTGCTTTGGTGACACTCTCACTCTGGCTATGGTGCTGAGGTCACATTATCATTGTTTCAATGGTGCTTTGATCACACCGGCACCGTGTCTATGATGCTCTGGTCACATTATCACTCTTTCAATGGTGCTTTGGTCACATTTTGACCGTGTCCATGCTCATTAGGTCACATTATCACTGCTTCAATGGTAAATTGGTCCCACTTTTCACTATGTCTATAGTGCTTATGTGACATTACCACTATTTCAATGATGCTTTGGTCACACTTTTACTGTGCTTATGTGACATTACCACTAGTTAAATGATGCTTTGGTCACACTTTTTCAATGATGCATTGGACACACTTTCACAGTGCTATGGTACTTTGGACATATTTTCACTGTTTCAATGGTGCTTTGGTCACACATTAAACTGCTTCTATAGTGATTTGGTCACACTATTACTGTTTCAATTGTGACCTGGTCACAATTTCATTGTGTCTATACTGCTTACGATTTTGTTTCTGAATTTCAATGGTGCTTTGGTCACACTTTCACTGAGTCTATGTTTCTTACGTCACATTATCACTGTCTCATTGGTGTTTTGTCACACTTTCAATATGTCCACAAAGCTTACGTCACATTATCGCTGTTTCAAAGGTGTTATGGCCAACCTTTCACTGTGCCAATGGTACTTTGGCCACATAATATTAGCTGCAATGGTGATTTAATCACACTTTCATTGTGCTTGTGGTGCTTAGGTGACATTATCACTGTTTGAATGGTGCTTTGGTCACACTTTCACCTTGTCTATGGTGCTCTGGTCATATCATCACTGTTTTAATGGCTCTTTGGTCATACTTTCACTGTCTCCATGGTGCTTAGGTCAAGTTATAGCCGTCTAAATTGTACTTTGGTCACACATTCTGTGTGTCTGTTGTGCCTACGTCACATTATCACTTGTTCAATGATGCTTTGGTCATACATTCACTTTGTCTATGGTGCTTTGGTCACACAATTGCTATTTAATTGGTTATATGGTCACACTTTCACCGTGTCTATAATGATTAGGTCACGTTATCACTCTTTTGATGGTGATTTGGTCACACGTTTAATGTGTCTATGGTGCTTAGGTCACATAATCACTGTTTCCATGCTGCTTTGGTCACACGTCTAATGTGCTTGTGGTGCTTTGGTCACATTATGAAAGTTTCAATGGTGCTTTGGTCACACTTTCACTGTGTCTATTGTGCTTTGGTCACATTATCACTGTTTCAATGGTGCTTTGGTTACACGTTTACTGTGTCTGCGGTCCTTTGGTCACATAGTCATTGTTTCAATTAAGCATTGGTCACACGCTTACTGTGTCTATAGTGCTTAGGTCTGTTCATCATTGTTTTAATGGTGCTTTGGTCACACCTTCACCGTGTATATGGTGCTTTGGTGATATCATCACTATTTCAATGGTGCATTGGTCACACTTTCACTGCGTCTATGGAGCTTACGTCACAATATCTATGTTTCAATGGTGCTTTGGTCAAACCGTTGAATGTTCTATGGTGCTTCAGTCATATTATCAGTGTTTTGATGGTGCTTTGGTCACCCTTTCACTATGTCTAAGGTGCTTAGGTTACATTACCATTGCTTCAATGGTGTTTTGGTCACACTTTCACTGGCCTATGGTTCTTAGGTCAAATAATCACTACTTCAATGTTGCTTTTCTTACACGTTTACTGTGTCTATTGTCCTTATATCACATTATCACTGTTTGAATGGTGCTTTGGTCACACCTTCACTGTGTGCATGGTGCTTAGGTCTATGATGCTTGCGTCACATTATCACTGTTTCAATGGTATTTTGTTCACACATTTATGTGTATAGCTACTTGGATGGTGCACTGTTCACGCTATATTGTGTGTATGGTGCTCTGGTCTCATTATCACAGTTCCAATGGTGCTTTGGTCGCACTTTCACAGTGGATGTGGTACTTCGGTCACATTATCACCGTTTCAATTGTGATTTGGTCATACATTCACAGTGTGTATAGGGCTTAGGTCACATTATTAACTGGTCAATGGTGCATTTTGTCACATTCTCACCGTATACATAGTGCTTAGGTCACATTATCACTGTTTTTATGGTGCTTTGGTCATACCTTCACCGTGTCTATGGTGTTTTGGTCACATTATCACTGTTTCAATGGTGGTTTGATAATATTTTCACTTTGTATATGTTACTTTGATCACATCATCACTGTTTCAATGGTGCTTTGGTCACACTTTTACTATTTCTTTCGTACTTTGATCACATTATCACAATTTCAATGGTGCTTTGGTCATACTTTCACTATGTCTATGGTGCTTGGGTCACATCATCACTATTCCAGTGGTGCGTTGGTCACACTTGTGCTGTGTCTATAGTGCTAAGCTCAGATTGTCACTGTTTCAATGGTGCTTTGGTCCCACTTTCACTGTATCTATAGTGATAAGGTCACGTCATCATGATCTCAATGGTGATTTGGTCACACTGTCACCGTGTCCATGGTGTTTTTGACCTATTATCACTGTTTCAATCGTACTTTGGTCACACTTTCACTGTGTCCATGGTGCTTTGGTCATATTGTCAATGTTTCAATAGTGCTTTTGTCAGACATTTACTGTGTCTACAGTGCTTATATCACATCATCACTGTTTAGATGGTACTTGAATCACACTATCAATATCTATGGTGTTTTGGTCAAATCATCACTGTCTCAATGGTGTTGTGGTCACATTTTCACTGTGTCTATGGTTCTTAGGTCATATTCTCACCGTTTCAGTGGTGCTTTGGTCACACTTTCAATAATTCTATAGTGCTCAGGTCATATTATCACTGTTTCAATGGTGCCTTGGTAACCTTTTTACCGTGTCCATGGTGCTTAAGTCACAATATCACTGTTTCAATGGTGCTTTCGTCACATAATCACTATATCAATGATGCTTTGGTCACACTTTGTGTCTACAGAGCTTACGTTACGTCATCACTGTTTCAATCGTGCTTTGATCACACTTTCATTGTGTCCATGGTACTTTTGTCACATCATCAGTGTTTCAATGATGCTTTCGTCCCACTTTAACATGTCTATGGTGCTTATGTCATATTATCACTGTTTCAATGGGTGCTTTGGTCACATTTTCATTGTATGTATGACGCGTGGGTCATGCTGTCACTGTTTAGTGGTAGGTTGGTCATGTAATCACTATTTAAATAGTGCATTGGTCACACTTTCATTGTGTCTTTGGTGATTAGGTCACATTGTCATCGTTTCAATGATTGGTGACACCTTTACTTTATCTATGGTGCTTTGGTCACATTATCACTGTTACAGTGATGCTTTGTTCAGAGTTTCACTGTCTCTATGGTGCTTATGTTGTCTTATCACTGGTTCAATGGTGCTTTAGGAACACTCTTACTCTGCCAATGGTGCTAAGGTAACATTATCATTGTTTCAATTGTGCTTTGGTCACGTTTTCACTGTGTCTATGGTGTTTTGGTCACATTATCACTGTTTCAATGGTGCTTTGGTCACAATTTCCATGTGTCTATGGTGCTCTGGTCAAATTATCACTGTTTCAATGGTGCTTTGGTCATGTTTTCACAGTGTCTATAGTGCCTATGTCACATTTTCACTTGTTCAATGGTGCTTTGGTCACACATTCACTGTGTTGATAATGCGTAGGTCATGCTACCACTGTTTCTATGTTGATTTGGACACACTTTCATAGTGTTTATGGTACTGGGCTCACATGATCACTATTTCAATGGTGCTTTGGTCACACTTTCACTGTGTATATTGTGCTTAGGTCACATTGTCACCATTCTTGTTGTGCTTTGGTTACACTTTCAAAGTTTCTATAGTACTTAGGTTACATTATCACTGTTTCACTAGTGTGGTCACACTTACACAATGTCTATGGTGCATAGGTCACATCATCATTGCTTTAATGGTCCTTAAGTCATAGTTGCACTACATCTACGGTGCTTACGTCACATTATCACTATTTCAATGGTGCTTTGGCCACAGGTTTACGTGTCTATGCTGCATATGTCACATAATCACTAGTTCAATGGTGCTTTGGTCACACATTCACCATGTCTATAGTGCTTTGCTCACATTATCCCTGTTTCTATGGTGCATTGATCACATTGTCACTGTGTCTATGGTGCTTAAATCACATTATCACTGTTTCAATGGTGCCTTGGTCACACTTTCACTATGTCTACGTTGCTTTGGTCACATTATCACTGTTTTAATGGTGCTTTGGTCACGCTTTCACTCTATCTCTGGTACTTCGGTCACATTTGCACTGTTTCAATGGTGTGTTGGTCACACGTTTACTATGTCTTTAGTGCTTAGGTCACATTATGACTTGTTCAATGGTCCTTTGGTCACATTTTTGCTATCTTTATAGTGCTTAGGTCACATTATGACTTGTTCAATGGTGCTCTGGTCACACTTTCACTATGCCTATGGCGCTTAGGTCTAATGTTCACTGTCTTAATGGTGCTTTGGGCATGCGTTCACTTTGTCTATGGTGTTTCGGTCACATTTTAACTATTTCAACGGTGCTATGGTCATGCATTCACTGTGTATATGGTGCTTTGGTCACATTATCACACTTGCAATGGTCCGTTGATCAAAGGTTTTCTGTGTCTATTGTGTGTTGGTCACATTATCACTGATTCAGTGGTGCTTTGGTCGCATGTTCACTATGTCTGTGGTGTTTTGGTCACATGATTGCCGATTCAATGGTGATTTGGTCACACGTTTGCATTGTGTGTGCTGCGTATGTCACATTATACCAGTTTCAATGGTGCTTTGGTTACACTTTGAATGTGTCTATGGTGCTTGGGTTATATTGTCACTGTTTTAATGGTGCCTTGGTCACAATTCTACCGTGTCTATAGTGCTTAGGTCACGTTATAATCGTTTAGATGGTACTTTGGTCACTTTTTTACGTGTCTATTGTGCGTGGGTCATATTATCACAGTTTCAATGGTGCTCTCCTCACACAGTCACTAGGTGTACGGTGCTTTGGTCACATTATCACTATGTCAATGGTTATTTGGTCACACGTTCACTATGTCTATGGTGCTTATGTCTAATTATCACTGTTTCATTAGTTCTTTGGTCACACTTTCACTATGTCTATGGTGCTTTGGTCACACGTTTACGTGTGTAAGATGCCAAGGTTACATTAACACTGTTTTGATGGTGCTTTGGTCACACTTTCCCTGTGTCTATGGTGATTTTGTTTAATTATCCCTATTTCAATGGTGCTTTAGGCACACTTTCACTGTGTCTATGGTGATTAGGTCACATTATCACTATTTCAATGGTGCTTTGGTCACACTTTCACTGTGTCTTTGGTGTTTAGGTCAAATAACCACTTTCTCAATGGTGCTTTGGTCACACGTTCATTGTGTCTATGGCGCGTAGGTCATAGAATCACTTGTCAAAGGTGCGTTGGTCATAGTCTCACTGTTACTATGGTGTTTTTGTCACATTATCACTGTTTAAATGGTTATTTGATCACATGTTCACTATGTCTATGGTGCTTTGGTCACATTATCATTGTTTTAGCGGTGATTCAATGACACTTTCTGTGTTTTTATGGTGCTTTGGTCAGATTATTACTGTTTCAATGGTGCTTTGGTCACACTTTCCATGTGTCTATGCTGCTTATGTCACATTACCACCGTTTCAGTGTTGCTTTATCACACTTTCACTGTGTCTATAGTGCTTATGTCCCATTATCCCTGTTTCAATGGTGCTTTGGTCACACTTTCATTGTGTCTATGGTGTTTGGGTCATACTATCACTGTTTCAAAGGTCATTGGTCACCCTGTCACTGTGTCTATAGTGCTTATGGCACACTATCACTATTTCAATGGTGATTTGGTCACACTTGCACTATGTCGATGGTGCTTTCAGCACATTATAACTGGTTTAATGATGCTTTGGTCACCCTTTCACTGTATATATGGTGCTTAGGTCACGTCATCACTATTTCAATGGTGCGCTTGTCACTCTTTCACCGTGTATATGGTGCTCTGGTCCCATTGTTTCTGTTTTAATGGTGCGTTGGTCACAATTTCACTGTGTATATGGTGCTTTGGTCAAATTATCGTTGTGTTCATGGTGGTTTGGTTACACTTTCATTGTTTGTATGGTGGTTTGGTCATATTGGCAGTGTTTCAATGGTACTTTGGTCTTACTTTCACGGTGTATGGGGTGCTCATGTCACATTACCACCGTTTTCGTGGTGCTTTGGTTACACTTGCACTGTGTATATAGTGCGTAGGTCACATTATCACTGTTTCAATGGTGCTTTGGTAACACTTTCACTGTGTATATTGTGCTTAAGTCACATTATCACAATCTCAATGGTGCCATGGTCATTCTTGCACCGTGTCTATGGTGCTTAGTTCACATTATCACAGTTTCTATGGTGCTTTGGTCATACGTCCACTGTGTCTATGGTGCCTTGGTCACATTATCTCCGCTTGAATGGTGCTTTGGTCACACTTTCACTGTGTCTACGGTGCTTTGGTCACATTATCACAGTTCCAATGGTGCTTTGGTCACACTTTCATTGTGCCTATGATTCTTTGGTCACATTGTCACTGTTACAATGGTGCTTTAATCGCTCTTTCACTTTCTCCATGGTGCGTAGGTCACATTATCACCATTCCAGTGGTATTTTGGTCACACGTTCATTGTGTCTTTAGTGCTTATGTCACATTCAAACCTCTCAATGGTGATTTAATCACACTATCACTGTGTCTATGGTGCTTAAGTCAAATTGTCACTATTCCAATGGTGCTTTGTTCACACTTTCATAGTGGCTATGGTATTGAGGACACATGAGCACTATTTCAGTGGTACTTTGGTCACACTTTCACTATGTCTATGTTGCTTTCTTCACATTGTTATTGCTTGAATGTTGCTTTGATCACACTTCCTCTTTGTCTATGGTGCTTTGGTCACATTATCACTGTCAATGGTGCTTTGGTCATACAATCGCCGTGTCTATGATGCTTTGGTGACATTATGGTTGTTTCAAAGGTGCATTGGTCAGAGTTTCACTTTGTCTATAGTGCTTAGGTCACATGATCATGCGTTCAATGGTGCTTTGTTCACACTTTCATTGTGTCTATGGTGCTATGGGTACTTTATCAAAGTTTCAATGGTGCTTTGATCACACTTTCACTATGCCTGTGGTACTTTGGTCATCTTATCACAGTTTCAGTGGTGCTTTGGTCACACTTTCACCGTGTCTATGGTACTTAGGTCACATCGTCACTATTTCAATGGAGCTTTTGTCACAGCTTCACTGTGTATATGGTGCTTAGGTCACGTTATCACTGTTTCAACAGTCCTTTGGTCACACGTTTACGTGTCTATGGTGATTATGTCACATTTTCACTACTTCAATGGTACTTTGGTGACACTTTATCTGTGTCTATGGTGCTTTGGTCACATTATCACTGTTTCAATGGTGCATTGGTCACACGTTTATTGTTTCTATGGTGCTTTGGTAACAGTACTGCTGTTTCAATGGTTCTTTGGTCACAATTTCACTTTGTCTATTGTGCGAAGATGACTAATCACCGTTTCAGTGGTACTTTGGTCACACGTTCACTTTGCTTATAGTGCTTGACTAACATTATCACCTTTTCAATGGTGCTTTGGTCACACTATCACTATGTCTATGGTGCGTATGTCAAATTATCACTGTTTCAATGGTGCTTTGGTCACACTTTCATTGTGTCTATGATGCTTAGGTCACATTATCTTTGATTGAATGGTGTTTAGTCATAACTTTATTTATTTGTGGTACTTTGGTCATATTATCACTATTTCAATGTTGCATAGCTCATACTTTCAATGTTTATAGGGTGCTCACGTCACATTATCACACTTTCAATGATTGGTGATACCTTTCCTATATCCATGGTGCTTTGGTCACGTTATCACGGATTCAATGGTGCTTTGATCACACTCTCTCCTTGTCTACTGTGCTTTGGTCACATATATCCGTTTCAATGCCTTTGGTCAGACTTTCACTATTTCTATAGTGCTTAGGTCACGTTATCACCGTTTCAATGATGAATTGGTCACATGTTCACTGTGTATTAAGAGCTTGTGTCACGTTATCACGGTCCCAATGACCGTTTGGTCAAACTTTATCCGTCTCTATGATACTTAAGTCACATTTTCACTATTTCAATGGTGCTTTGGTCACACTTTCACTGGTTCTATAGTGCTATGGTCACATTATCACAGTTGCAATGGTACTTTCATTACACGTTCACCGTGTCTATGGTGCTTTGCTCACATTTCCACTTTTTTTCAATAATGTTTGGGTAACAATTTCACTGTGTACATGGTACTTTGGTCACATCATCGTGGTTTCAATGTAACTTTGGTCACCCTTTTATTGTACCTATAGTGCTTAGGTCACACTATCCCCAATTCAGTGGTCATTATATCACACGTTGAATGTGTCTACAGTGCTGTGGTTACATTATCACGGTTTCAATGATGATTTGTTCACTTTTTAGCTGTGTATATGGTGCTTAGGTCACATTATCAGTATTTCAATCGTGTGTTGGTCACAATTTCACTGTGTCTATGGTGCTTTGGTCACATTATCACTATTTTAATGGTATTTTGGTGACTTGTTTACGTGTATATGGTGCTAAGGTCGCATTATCACCGATCCAACGGTGCGTTGGACACACATTCACTGTGTCTATGGTGCTTTGGTAACGTTCTCACTATGTCAATGGTGCTTTGGTAACACTTTCACTATTTCTATGCTGCTTACGTCACATTATCACTCTTTTAATGGTGCTTTGGTCACACTTTCACGGTGTCTATGGTGCTTAGGTCAGATTATCAATATTCCAATGGTGCATTGGTCACATTCTAACTGTTTCTATCGTGCTTATGTCACGTTATCACTGTTGAAATGGTGCGTCAGTCACATTTTCACAGTGGCAATGGTGCTTTGGTCACATTATCACTCTTTCAATGGTGCTTTGGTAACACGTTCACTATGCCTCTGGTGCATTGGTCACATTATCACTGTTTCGATGGTGCATTGGTTACACTTTCTTTTTGTCTGTGCTGCTTTGGTTACATTGTCACTGTTTCAATGGTGCTTTGGTCACACGCTTACCGTGTCTATGGTGCTTAGGTCACATGATCACTGTTTCAATGGTACTTTGGTCTTCCTTTTACTATTTCTAAAGTGATTCGGTCACATTATCACTGTTTTAAGGGTGATTTGCTCACACTTTTGCTGTGTATGTGATGATTTGGTCACATTATCACTGTTTCAATGGTACGTTGGTCACATTTTCACTGTGTTGATGGTGCTCATATCACATCATCATTGTTGAATGGTGCTTTGGTCACAGCTTCACTATTTATGGTACGTATGTAAAATAATCACTATCTCAATGGTGCCTTAATCACATTTTCACAGTGTGTATGGTGCTTTGGTCACATTATCACTGGTTAAATGGTGCTTTGGCCACACTTTCATTGTGTGTATGGTGCGTTGGTCACGTCATCAATGTTTCAATGGTGCTTTGGTTACACTTTTACTCTGTCTATGGTGCTTTTGTCATGTTATCACTGTTTTAATGGTACTTTGGTCATTCTTTCTTTGTGGCTATGGTGTTCTGGTCACATTATAGCTGTTTCAATGGTGCTTTGGTCACACTTTCATCCCTTTTATGGTACTAGCACCACATTATCACCTTTTCAGTGGTACTTTGGTCACACATTCACTGTATTTATAGTGCTTGTGTCACATTATCACTTTTTCAATGGTGCTTTGGTCACACTATAACTGTGTCTATGGTGCTTATGTCAAATTATCACTGTTTCAATGGTGCTGTGGTCACAACTTCACTGTGTCTATGGTCCTTAGGTCTAGTATGAGTATTTCAATGGTGCTTTGAACACGCTTTCACAGTATCTATGGTGTTTCTTTCACATTATCACTGTTTCAATGGTGCCTTGGTCACACTTTAACCGTGTACGGTGCTTATGTCACTTTATCACTGTTTCAATGGTGCGTTGGTCACATTTTCACTTTGTCTATGGTGATTTGGTCACATTATCACTCTTTCAATGGTACTTTGGTCACAAATTCACTGTGTCTCTGGTGCCTAGGGAACATTATCCCTGTTTCAATGGTGCTTTGGGTACACTTTATTTGCGTATATGCTGCTTTGGTCACATAATCAGTGTTTGAATGGTGCTTTGGTCACATGTTTACTATGTTCATAGTACCAAGGTCATATGATCATTGTTCAACGGTACCGTGGTCACCCTTTTACCGTGTCTAAAGTGCCTAGGTCACATTATCACTGCTTTTATGGCAAATTGCTCACACGTTTACTGTATATATGGTGCTTTGGGCACATTGGAATTGTTTCAATGATGATGTGGTCACACTTTCACTGTGTATATAGTTCTTAGGTCACTTTCATCACTATTTCCATGGTGCCTTGGTCACACGTTCAGTGTGTCTATGGTGCTTTGGCCACATTATCACTGGTTCATTGATGCCTTGGTCAACATTTTACTGTTTCTGTGGTGTTTAGGTCACGTCATCACTGTTTCAATGGTGCTTTGGTCACACGTTTCCTTTGTCCATGGTGCTTTGGTCACATCATCAATTTTTTTATGGTGCTTTGGTCACACTATAACGGTGTCTACGGTGCTTATATGACATTATCACTAATTCAATGGTGCTTTGGTCAAACTTTCATACCATCTATGATGCTTAGGTGACATTATAACCATTTAAATGGTTTTTTTGTCACACCTTTATGTATCCGTACTGCTTTGGTCATATTATCGCTATTTGATTGGTGCATTGGTCACGTTTTCACAGTGTATATGGTGCTTAGGTCACATTATCACTCTTTCAATGGTGCTTTGGTCATATTTTCACCGTGTCTATGCTACTTTGGTCACATTACTTCCATTTCAATGGTGCTTTTGGTCACACTTTCAATGTGTCTATGGTGGTTTAGTCATGTTATCGCCGTTTCAATTGTGCTTTGGTCATACATTTGCTGTTTCCATGGTGCTTAGGTGACATTATCACCGTTTCAGTGGTGATTTGGTCATGTTTTAAGTGTGCATATTGTGCTTAGGTCACATTATCACGGGTCCAATGGTGTTTTGGTCACACTTTCTCCGTGTCTATGGTCCTTAGATTGCATTATCACTATTTCAATGGTGATTTGGTCATACTTTCACTGTGTCTATGGTGCTATGGTCACATTATCAGAGTTACCATGGTACTTTTATCACACTTTTAGTGTGTTTATGGTACTTTGGTCACATCAGTGTGGTTTCACTGGTGCTTTGGTCACACTTTTGCTTTATCTATAGTTATGAGGTCACAACATCACCATTTTCATGGTCCATAGGTCACGCGTTCAATGTGTCTACAGTGTTTATGTTACAATGTCACGGTTTCAATGGTGCTTTGGTCACACTTTCACCTTATCTATGGTGCCTATGTTACATTATCAGTATGTCAATGGTGCGCTTGTTACACTCACACTGTGTCTATGGTGCTTAGGTCACATTATCACTGGTTCAAGGGTGCTTTGGACACACCTTCACTGTGTTTATGGTGCGTTGGTCACATTATCATTATGTCAACGGTGCTTTGGTCACACTTTCACTGTGACTATGCTGCTATGGTTACATTATCACAGTTTCAATGGTGCTTTGGTCACACTTTCACAATGTATATGGTGTTTAGGTGACATTATCACAATTTCCATGGTGCTTTAGTCACATGTTAACTTTGTCTATGGTGCTTAGATCACATTATCACTGTTTTTATGGTGCTTTGGTCACATTTTCACAGTGTCTATGACGCTTATGTCTCATGATCGTTGTTTCAATGGTGCTTTGGTCACCTTTTCACTGTGTCTATGGTGCTTATGTCATATCGTCACTGTTTCAATGCTGCTTTTGTCACACTTTACTGTGTCTGCAGGACTGAAGTCACATTATCACTTCATGAATGGTGCTTTGGTCACATTGTCACCGTGTCCATGGTGCTTTGGTCACGTTGTTACTGTTTCAATGACGCTTTGGTCACACGTTTACCGTGTCTACGGTATTTAGGTCACATTGTGACTGCTTCAATGGTGCTTTGGTCACACATTCACTGTATCTATGATACGTTGGTCACATTATCACTGTTTCCATGGTACTTTAGTCACCATTTCATTGTATCTATGGTGCTTCGGTCATACTTTAGAGGTGTTTGTGGTGCTTAGTCACATTGCCACTATTTCAATGTTACTTTGGTCACACTTTCACCGTGTCTATGGTGCTTAAGTCACATGCTCATTATTTCAATGGTGCTTTGGTCACATTCTCACTGCGTCTATGGTGATTTGGTCACATTATTGCTGGTCAATGGTATTTTGGTCAAACTTTCACTGTGTATATGGTGCTTTTGTCACATTGTCACAGTTTCAATTGTTATTTGGTCACACTTTTACTGTCTCTATGGTGCTTCAATCACACTTTCATAGCTTTAATGGTTCTTTGGTCAAGCGATCATTGTGTCTATGGTGCGTAGGTCATATTGTCACTATTCTAATGGTGCTTTGGTCACAATTTCATTGTGTTTGTGGTGCTTTTGTTACATCATCACTGTTCAAATGGCGCTTTGGTTACACTTTACTTGTGCCTATGGTGTTTAGGTTATATCATCATTGTTTTTATGGTGCGTTGGTCATACTTTCACAGTGTTTATGGTGCTTTGGTCACATTATCACTCTTTCGGTGGTCTTTTGTTAAAACGTTTATGGTGTCCATGGTGCTTAGGTCACATAAGCACTGTTTCAATGGTGCTCTGGTCACACTTTCACTGCTTCTAAGGTGCATTCGTCAAATTATTGCTATTTAAATGGTGCTTTCATCACACATTCACTGTGTCCATGGTGCTTTGGAGACATTTTCACTGTTTCAGTTGTGCTTTGGTCACACATTTTCTATGTTTATGGTGCTTTGGTCACATGATCACTGTTTCAATGGCGCTTTGGTCAAACTTTATATGTGTCTATGGTGTCAAGGTTACATTATCATTGTTTCAATAGTGTTTAGCTCACACATTTACTGTGTCTATGGTGCTTTGGTCACGTTTTAACAGTTTTAGTCATCCTTAGGTTACACTTTCAATACGTCCATTATGCTTAGGTTGCATTATCACAATTTCAATGTTGCTTCAGTCACACTTTCACTAGGTCTATGGTGCTTAGACCACATTATCACATTTTCAGTGGTGCTTTGGCCATACGTTCACTATATATATTGAATGAGGCCAGATTATCACTGTTTCAATGGTGCTTTGGGTACACTTTCACACTGTCTATGCCGATTTTGTCACATTATCGCTGTTTCAATGGTGCTTTGGTCACACTTCCACTGTTTCAGTAGTGCTTAAATCATATTATCACTGTTTGAATGGTTATTTGGTCATACTTGTACCGTGTATATGGTGTTTTTGTCACATTTTAACTCTTTCAATGGTGCTTTGGTCACACGGGCATTGTAACTATGGTGCTTGGGTCACATTACCACTGTTTTAATGGTGCTTTGATCACACTGTGTCTATGGTGCTTAGGTGACATCATCATTGTAACAACAGTGCATTGGTCACATGTTTATGTGTCTATGGTGCTTTAGTTACATTATAACCTTTTCAATGGTGCTTTGGCCACACTTTCAGTGTGTCTTAACGCCGAGGTTACACTGTCACAGTTTCAATGGTCATTTGGTCACATCTTCAACCTGTCTATGGTGTTTTGGTCACCTATTACTGTTTTTCTGGTGCTTTGGTCACACATTCTGTGTGTGTATGGTGCTTAGGTTGCGTTATCACTATTTCAATGGTGATTTGGTCAAGGCTTCACTGTGTCTATCATGCTCACGTAACATTATCTTTATTTCAATGGTGCCTTGATCACACTTTCACTCTCCCTATGGTCCCTTGGTCACATTACCACTGTTTCAATGGTGCTTTGTCACACTTCCACGGAGCATATGGTACTTTTGGTTACATTATCAATATTTCAATGGCAACGTTGTCAAACATTCTGTGTGTATAGGGTGCTTTGGTCACATATCTGTTTCAATTGTGCTTTGATCACACTTTAACGGTGTCTATGGTGCTCATGTCATATTATGACTGTTTCAATGGTGCTTTGGTCATACGTTCACTGCGTCTATGGAGCTTTGGTCACACTTTCACTGTTTTGATGGTACTTTGGTCACCTTTTCTCCATGTTCACAGTGCCTATGTCACCTTCTCACAGTTTCAATGGTGCTTTGGTTACTCTTTCACTGTTTATATGATTCGTATGTCATGTTAGCACAATTTTAATGGTGGGTTGGTCACACTTTCACTAACTATATGGTGCCTAGGTCATATTATCATTGTTACAACGGTGGTTTGCTCATAATCTGACAGTGTGACTTTGGTTACATCATCACTATTTCAATAATGCTTTAGTCGCACCGTCACTATGTCTATGGTGCTTACGTCACATTATCACTGTTTTATTGGTCTTTACGTCACATTTTCTCTGTCTACGGTTCTTAGGTAGAATAATCACCAGTTCAATGGTGTGTTGGTCAAATTCTTATGTTTCTTTGGTCCTTTTGTTACATTATCAAAATTGCAATGGTGCTTTGGTCACACTTTCAGTGTGCCTATGGTCGTTTGGTTACATTGTCACTGTCTCAATGTGACTTTGGTCATACTTTGAATGTGTCATGAGCATTTGCCTTGTCATTCATCAGCAGCTGTGGCCAACACACGGATCTGCACGAGCTAGTTGCCTGCTTTGCAGCAGCCTGCACCCACGCCAACTGCCGATTTCTCACGGTGTGTTGGCTCTTGCCTTCCCCTTGCCGCATTCTATCCTCTTGCTTTGGTCATACTGTCACCGTGTCTATGGTGATTAGTTAATGTGATCAGTTTCTCAATAGTGCTTTGTTCACACTTCACTATGTTTATGGTTCCTAGGTCATATTATCAGTGTTTCAAAGAGTCTACAATGCTTATGTCACATTATCACTCTTCTAATGGTGCTTTGGTCACACTTTCACCATGTCTATAGTGCTTTGATCACATTATCAAGGTTTTGAGAGTGCTTTCATCACACGTTGTCTTTGGTTATGGTGCTTATGTCACACTATCACTGTTTCAATGGTACTTTTGTCACTCTTTCACTGTGTCTACAATACTTAGATCACATTATCACTGTTTCCACGGTGTTTTGATCACACGTTTTTGTGTCGTTAGTGCGTTGGTCATATGATCACTGTTTCAATGGTACTTTGCTCGCAATTTTACTATGTCTATGGTGCTTAAGTCACATTATCACTGTTTAAATGATGCTTTGGTCACGCTTTCACTGTGTCTATGGTGCTTTGATCATGTGAGCACTGTTGCGAAAGAGCTTTGGTTGCACTTTCACTATTTCTATGGTGCTTTGCTCATATCATCACATTTTCAATGGTTCGTTGGTCACACTTTCACTTTGGCTATGGTGGTTTGGTCATATTATCACACTTTCAATGGTGCTTTTCTCGCACTTTTATTGTGTCTATGGTGCTAAGGTCACATTACACTGTTTCAATGGTGCTTTTGTCATACTTTTGGAATGTCGATGGTGCAAATGTCACATTATCACTATTTCAATTCTGCTTGTTGTCACCCTTTCACCGTGTCTATGATGCCTTGGTCATATTATCACCGTGTCAATTGTTCTGTGGTCACACATTCCCTTTGTCCATGGTGCTTAGTTCACATTCAAACTGTTTCATTGGTGCTCTGGTTATAGTTTCACTGTGCCTTATGAGTTTGGTCTCATTATCACTGTTTCAATGGTGCTTTGGTCACACTTTCACAGTGTCTTTGGTGCTGAGGTCACACTATCACTGTTTTCATTATGCTTTGGTCACATTTTCAATGTGTATATGGTGCTTTGGTCACATTATCACTGTGTCAATGGTGATTTGGCCATGCCTTCCCTGTGTCTATGGTACCTTTGTCACAATACCACTATTCCAATGATGCTTTAAACACTCACACTGTGTCTACGGTGCTCAGGTCACTTGTCACTGTGTCAATGGAGCTTTGGTTGCACTTCCATTGTGTCTATGGTTCTTACATCACATTATCACGGTTTAATGGTGCTTTTTTCACAACTTCAATGTGTCTGTGGTGCTTTGGTTACATTATCATCGTTTCAATGGCGCTTTGGTCACACTTCAACTTTGTCTATTGTGGTTAGGTTATGTAATCATTTTCCAATGGTTTTTTGTCACACTCTCACAGTGTTTATGGTGCTTTTGTTACATTATCACTGTTTCAATGGTGCCTTGGTCACACGTTCACTATGTCTGTGATGCTTTGGTCACATTGTCAAATTTTCAACGGTTCTTTGGTCAGAATTGTATTGTGTCTATGGTGCTTAGATCACATCATCATTGTTTCAATGGGGGTTTGGTTACACTTTCACTGCGTCGATGGTGCTTTGGTTACATTATCACTATTATAATGGTGCTTTTGTCATACTTTTATTGTGTCTATGGTGCTTCCAAGACATTTTCACTGTTTGAATTGTGCTTTGGTCACACGTATACTATGTATATGGTGCTTTGGTCGCATTGTCGCAAATTCAATAGTCCTTTTGTCACATGTTCACTGTGCCTATGTTGCTTATGTCACATTATCACTGTTTAAAATGGTGCTTTGGTCAGAATTTCACTATATCTATGGTGCTTTGGTCACATTATCACTGTTTCAATGGCCCTTTAGTCACACTTAAAATGTGTCTATGGTGTTTATGTCACATTATCACTGTTTCAATTGTGTTTAGCTCACCTTCTTACTGTGTCTTTGGTGAGCTGGTTACACATTCTATATGTATATGGTGCATCGGTCATATTATCTTTCTTTCAATGTTGCTTTGGTCACACGTTCACTTCGTTTATGTTGCGTAGACCACATTATCACTGTTTCAATGGTGCTTTGGTCATGCTTTCACTGTGTCTATGGAAGTAGGTCACATTATCACTGTTTCAATGATGCTTTGGTTACACTTTCATTATGCCTATGGTAGTATGATCACATTATCACTGTTTCAATAGTACTTTGGTCACACATTCAATGCGTCTATGGTGCTTTGGTCACAATATGCCTGTTTCAATGGTGCTTTTGTCATAGTTTAACTGTGTCTATGGTGCTTTGGTCACATTAGCACTGATTCAATGGTGCTTTGGTCACACGTTCACTGTGTCTATGGTACGTAGGTCACAGTACAACATGTTGAATGGTACGTTGATCACAATTTCACTGCGTCTGTTGTGCTCTGATCACGTTATAAGTATTTCAATGATGATTTGGTCAAACATTGACAGTATGTACGGTGCATAGGTCAGATGATCATTGTTATTGTGTCTTTGTTTTTTTTGTCACATTATCGCTGTTGCAATTGTGCTTTGGTAACACTTTCACTGTGCCCATGGTTCTTAGCTAAAACTATCACTACCTCAGTGGTTATCTGGTCACCCGCTCACATTGTCTATGAAACTCATGTCACATTTTCACTGTTTCAATGGTTCTTTGGTCACACTTAGGTGATGTTATCGTTGTGTCAATGGTGCTTTGGTCACACATTCAATGTGTCCATGGTGCTTTCATCAAATTATCATTCTTCAATGATGCTTTGGTTACACTTTTAATTTGTATTTTATGCTTATGTCACATCATTGCTGTTTTAATGGTGAATTGGTCACACTTTCACTATGTCTGTGTTGCTTAGGTCACATTATAACAATTTCACAGGTACTTTGGTCACAGTTTCACTGTCGATGGTGTTTAAGTCATGTTATTATTGTTTCAAGTGTATGTTGGTCACACTTTTATTGTGTCTATGGTCTGGTCACATTGTCCACGTGTCTATGGTGCTTTAGTCACATGGTCACTGAGTCAATGACGCGTTGGCCACGCGTTCACTGTGTCTATGGTGTTTATGTCACATTATTTGAGTTTCAATGGTATTTTTGTCACACGTCTACTATGTCTATGGTGCTTATGTCACAATATCATGGTTTCAATGGTGTTTTAGTCCCACTTTCATTTTGTTTTTGGTATGTTGGTTACATCATTACTGTTTCAATGGTACTTTGGTCACATTTTCACTGTGTCTATGGTGCTTTGGTCCCATTGTCACTGTTAAAATGGTGCCTTTGTCACACTTTCACAGTGTATAGGGTACGTTGATCACATAATCACTCTTTCAATGTGTATATGTTGCTTTGGTTACAATACCACTGTTTCAATGGTGCTTTTGTCATACTTTAAATATGTACATGGCGCTTTGGTCACATTAACACAGTTTCAATGGTGTTTTGGTCACACGTTCACTATGTCTATGGCACTGAGGTCACGTTATCATTGTTTTAAAATTACTTTGGTCACAGCTTCACTGTTTCTATGTTGCTTTTGGTCACGTTCTAACTCTTTCAATAACGCTTTGGTCAAACATTAACCATGTCTATGGTATTTAGGTCACGTTATTACTGTTTTAGTGGTACCTTGGTCACACTTTCACTGTGTCTATGGTGCTTAGGTGACATGATCGTTGTTACTATGGTGCTTTGGTCAAAATCTAGTTGTATCTACGTTTCATTGGTTGTACTATCACTGTTTCAACTGTGCTTTGATCACTCTTTCACTGTGTCTCTGGTTCTTAGCTAACATTGTCACTCTTTCAACGGTTCTTTGGTCACTGTTTCATGTTGTCTATGGTATTTAGGTCACAATATCACTGTTTTGAATGGTTATTTGGTCACACTTTCCCTGTTTCTATGGTGCGTAGGTGAAATTATCATGATTTCAATGGTGCTTTGGTCACACTTTCACTGTGTGTGTGGTGCTTTGATTGCATTATCATAATTTCAATGATGCTTTGGTTACACATTCAATGTGTCTTTGGTGCTTATGTCACATTATCACTGCTTCAATGGTGTTTTAGCTCCACTGTCACTATGTGTATGGTGCCTAGGTCACTGGTACTTTGGTCACACTTTCAATGTCCATGGGGTGTAGGTGATGTTATCATTGTTTCAATGGTGCTTTTGTCAGACTTTTACTGTGTCTATGGTGCTTTGGTCTTATTATCCATGTGTCTATGGTGTTTAAGGTGCTTTTATCACATTATCACAATCTCGATTGTGCTTTGGTCACACTTTCACTATGTCTATGGTGCTTAGGTCACATTGTCACTTTTTCTATGGTACTTTTGTCACACTTTCACTGTGTCTATGGTGCTCAAGTCACATTATCACCATTCCAATGGTGCTTTTGTCACACTTTCAATGTGTCTATTGTGCTTAGTTCACTATTGTAATGGTGCTTTGGTCACACTTTTACTAGAATTATGGTGCTCAGGTCACACCATCATTGTTCCCATAGTGCTGTGGTCACACTTTCACCGTGTCTATTGTGCTCTAGTCACATTATCACTGTTTCAATGGTGGTTTGGTCACACTTCCATAGTTTATACTGTGCTTATGTCATATTATCAATATTTCAATGGTACTTTGGTCACACTTTCACCGTGTCTATGGTGCGTAGGTCACATTATCACTGTTTCAATAGTGCTGTAGTCACACTTTCACTGTGTCTATTGTGCTTAGGTCACATTATAACTGGTGCAATGGTGTTTTGGTCACATTTTCACTGTGTATTTGGTGCTTATGTCACATCATCACAGTTTCAATGGTGCTCTGGTCACACTTTCACTGTGTATATGGGCTTTGGTCATATTATTGTGGTTTATATTGTACTTTGGTCACACTTTCACTATGTCTATAGTGCTTTGGTTATATTATCACTGTTTCAATGTTGCTTTGGTTATACGTTCATCATGTATGTGGTGCGTATGTAACACCATCACCGTTTCAATGAGATTTTGGTCCCATTTTCACTGTGTCCGTGGTGCTTTGGTCACGTGCATTGTACCTATAGTGCGTAGGTCATATTATCACTATTTCAGTGGTACTTTGTTCACACTTTCATTGTGTCTATGGTACTTAGGACATAACATCACTGTTTTGATGGTGCTTTTGTCACACATTCACTGTGTCTATATTGATTAGGTCACAGCATTACTGTTTCAACGGTGCTTTGATCACATTTTCACTATGCCCATGGTACTTTGGTCACATTATAATTGTTTCAATTGTCCTTTGGTCACATGTTTACTGTGTCTATGGTACTTTGGTCCCATTATCATTGTTTCAATGGTGCCTTTGTAACACTTTCACTGTGTACATGGTTCTTTGGTCACACTCACACTGTGTTTGTGGTGCTTCGGTCACGTTATTGCTGTTTCAGTGGTGATTTGGTCACACGTTCACTATGTCTATATTGTTCAGGTCACATAATTAATGTTTGAATGGTGCTTTTGTCACACTTTCACCGTAACTGTGGTGCTTAGGTCATAAAAGCACTGTATCAATGATGCTTTAGTTTGACTTTCATTGTGTCTATAGTTCTTAGGTCACATATTACTATTTCAATGGTGCTTTGATCATGCTTTCACTGTGTATATGGTTCTTTTGTCACATTATCATGATTTCAGTGGTGCATTGGTCACACTTTCACTGTGACTAATGTGCTTAGGTATATTATCACTAATTAAATGAAGCTTTGGTCACACTTTTGCTGTGTCTATGGTGCTTACGTCAGATTATCACTCTTTCAATGGTGAGTTGGTTACACTTTCATCGTATCTATGTTTCTTAGGCCGCATTATTACTATTTCAATGGTACTTTGGACACACGTCCACTGTATCTATGGTGCTAGGGTCACATTATCATCGTTGTTATGGTATTTGAATCAATCTTTCATCGTGTCTATGGTGCTTTGGTCACATTAGCACTCTTTGAATGGTACATTGGTCAGACGTTTACTGTCTCTGTGGTGCTTTGGTCACATTATCGCGTTTTAAAAGGTGTTTTGGTGACACTTTCACTGTGTCTACGGTGTTTTTGTCACATAATCGCTGTTTCAATGGTGCTTTGGTCACACGTTCACTATTTTTATAGTGCATAAGTCCAAGAATCACTGTTTCAACGGTGCTTTGGTCATACGTTTACTATGTATATGGTGCTTGATCACACCATCACTGTTTCAATGATGTTTTAGTCACATGTTCACTCTGTCTATGGTGCTTATGTCACATAATCATACTTTCAATGGTCCTTTGGTCACATCTTCACTATGTCTATGGTGCTCTGGTCACACTATCAATGTTGCAATGGTGCTGTGGTCACTTGCATTGTATCTATAGTGCTTAGGTCATATTACAACTATTTCAATGGTGCTTTGGTCACACTTTTACTATGGCCATGGTGCTTAGGTCATATTAATACCGTTTCAATGGTGCTTTGGTCACAATTTTTCCCTGTCTATAGTGCTTAGGTTACGACATCACTGTCTTTATGGTGCTTTGGTCACACTTTCACTGTGTGCATGGTGCTTTTGTCACATTATCAGTGTTTCAATGGTGCTTTGGTCACACTTTCAAGTGTCTATGGTGCATTGGTCACATTTTCTTTGTTTCAATGTTGCTTTGGTCACACTTTCATTGTGTATATGGTGCTTTAGTCTCATTGTCACACTTTCAATGGTGCTTTGGTCACACTTTCACTGTGTCTAATGTCCTGGGGTCATGTTGTCATCATTTCAATGGTGCTTTGGTCACACTTTCACTGTGTCTACGGTGCCAATGTCACATTATCACTGTTTCAATGGTTCTTTGGTCACACTATCACAGCGTCCATGGTTCTTATATCACATAATCATTCTTTAACTGGTCTTTTAATCAATCTTACACTATGTCTATGGGGCTTTGGTCAACTCAACACTGATTCAATGCTACTTTGGTCACCCTTTCACTGTGTCGTTCGGTCTTAGTTCACATTATCACTGTTTCAATGGTGCTTTGGTCACACTTGAACTGTGTTTATCATGCTTTGGTCACATTATTGCTGTTTCAATAGAACTTTGGGCACACTTTCACCGTGTCTATGGTGCTTATTTCACATTATCACTGTTGCTTCGGTGCTTTGGTCACACTTTCACTGTGTCTATGGTGCTTAGGTCACATTAGAACTGTGTCTATGGTGCTTGGTTAACATTACAGCTGTTTGTACTTTACTCACACTTTCACGGTGTCTACGGTACTTTGGTCATATTATCACTGTTTCAATGGGAATTTGGTCACACTTTCACTTTGTCTATGGTGCTTTGGTCACATTGTCCCTGTTTCAATGGTGTTTTTGGTCACACTTTCACTATTCTATGTTGCTTAGGTCACCTTATCACAGTTTCAATTGTGCTTTGGTCACACTTTCACTGTGGCTATGGTGCTTAGGTCACATCATCATTGTTTCAAATGTGCATTGATTACACTCTCATGGTGGCTTTGGTGCTTAGGTCACGTTATCACTGTTTCAAGTGTGCTTTGGTCACACTTTCACTCTGTCCATAGTGCTTTGGTCACATTATCACAATTTCAATGGTACTTTCATCACACTTTCGCCATCTGTATGGTGCTGTGGTCACACTATCACCATTTCATTGCTACTTTAGTCAAACTATCACTGTGTCTATACTGCTTAGGTCACAGTATCACTATTTCAATGGTGCTTTGGTCACACTTTCATTGTGTCTACAGTGCTTAGGTCAGATTATCACCGTTACAACATTGCCTTTGTCACATTATCACTGTTTTCCGACTGTTCCAGTGGTGCTTTAGTGACACTTTTACTTTGTCTATGCTGCTTTGGTCACATTATCACTGTTTCAATGGTGCTTTGGTCACACGTTTGATATGTCTTTCGTGTGTAGGTCACATTATCACTGCTTCAATGGTGCTTTTGTCACAGTTTCATTGTGTCTATGGTGCTTAGGTCACATTATCACTGTTGTCATGGTGCTTTGGTCACACTTACAATAGGTCTATGGTTTTTAGTTCGCATTATCACCATTTTGTTGGTGCTTTGGTCACACTCTCGCTATGTCTATGGTGCTTAGGTCACACCATTACTATTTCAATGGTGATTTTGTCAAACAATTTTGTCTATGGTGCTTTGGTCACATTATCACTGTTTCAATGGTGTTTTGGTCACTCCCTCAATGTGTTAATGGTGCTTTGGTCACATTATCACTGTTCTAATGGTGCTTCGGTCAAACTTTCACTATGTCTATAGTACGAAGGTCACATAATCACTGTTTCAATGATGCCTTTGTTACACTTTCACTGTGTCTTTGGTGCTTAGGTCACATTATCATTGTGCAATGGTGCTTTGGTCACACATTCACTGTGTCTACAGTGCATTGGTCACATTATCACTGTTGTAGTGGTGCTTTGGTCACACTTTCATTGTGCCTTTGGTACGTAGGTCACATTATCATTGTTTGAATGGTTCTTTGGTAATATGTTCAGTGTGTCTATGGTGCTTGGTCACACTGTAGCTTTTTGAATGGTTTTATGGTCACTTTCAATGTGACTATGGTGCTTTGGTCACATTATCACAGTTTCAATGGTGCTTTGGTAACACTTTAACTCTGTCTTTAGTGCTTATGTAATGTTATAAATGTTTCAATAGTACTTTGGTCACACCTTTGCTGGTTTAATGTTGTTTGAGTGATGTCATCACTATTTGAATGGTGCTTTCGTTACATGTTTACTCTTTCTATATTGCTGAGGTCATGTCATCACTATTTCAATTGTGATTTGGTCATACTTTCACTGTGTCCATGGTGCTTTGGTCCCGTTATCAGTGTTTCAATGGTGCTTTTGTCATCTTTTTACCGTGCCTATGATGCTTAGGTCACATTATCACTGTTTCAAAGGTCCTTTGGTCATACTATCACTGTCTCTATGGTGCTTAGGTCACATTGTAACTATTTCAAAGGTGATTTAGTCACCATTTCAATGTGTCTATGGTGCTTTGGTCTTATTATCACTGTTTGAATGGTGTGTTGGTCACACTTTCACTGTGTCTATGGTGCTTTGGTCACGTTATCACTGTTCTAATGGTTTTTTCGTCACACTTTCACCATGTTTCAATTGCTCAGTTCTCATTATAACTGTTTCAATGGTGCTTTGGTCACATTTTCACTCTATCTTTGGTGCTTGGGTCACATGAACACTGTTTTGATGGTACGTTGGTCAAACGTTCAATGTGTCCATGGTGCATTGCTCACATTATCACCATTTTAATGGTGCTTTGGTCATACGTTCACTTGGTTTGTTGTGCGTAGATCACACCATCACTGTTTCAATGGTGCTCTGGTCACACTTTAACTGTGTATATTGTGCTAAGGTCACATTATCGTTGTTTTAATAGTGCTTTGGTCACGTTTTCACGATGTCTATGCTGCACCGGTCACATTATCACTGTTTCAATAATACTTTGGTCACGTTCACTATGTCTATGGTTCTTTGGTCACATTATCACTGTTTCAGAGGTGCTTTGGTAACACTTTCAATGTGATATAGTGCTTTAGTCACATTATCACTGTTTCAATAGTGCTTTGGTCACTTTTGCATTACTTCTATCGTGCTGAGGTCATATTATAAGTGGTTCAATGGGGGCTTGATTACCCTTTCATTGCATCTATAGTGCTTAGGTCACGTCATCACTGCTTCAATGGTGCTTTGGTCACACTTTCACTGTGTCTATGGTAATTTGGTCACATTATCACTGATTCAATGGTGCTTTGGTCACAGTCTCACTGTGTTCATGGTGCTTAGATCTCATTATCACTATTTCAATGGTGCTTTGGTCACATCTCCACTGTTTCTATGGTGCTTTGGTCACGTTATCACTGTTTCACGGGTGCTTTGGTCACACTTTCACTGTGACTATGGTTGTTAGGTCATATGATTACTGTTTCAATGGTGGTTTTGGTGATACTTAACAAGGTCTATGGTACGTTTGTCACATGATCACTTTTTGGATAGTACTTTTGTCACAATTTCGCCGCGTGTGTGGTGCTTATGTCACATTATCACTGCTTCAATGGTGCTTTGGTCACACTTTCACTGTGACTATGGTTGTTAGGTCATATGATTACTGTTTCAATGGTGGTTTTGGTGATACTTAACAAGGTCTATGGTACGTTTGTCACATGATCACTTTTTGGATAGTACTTTTGTCACAATTTCGCCGCGTGTGTGGTGCTTATGTCACATTATCACTGCTTCAATGGTGCTTTGGTCACACTTTCACTTTTTCTATGGTGCATAGGTTAAATAATCAGTGATTCAACGGTCCTTTGGTCAACCTTTACTTTGTATTTGATGCTTTGGTCACATTACCAATATTTTAACAGTGCTCTGTGTCAGGATTTTGGAGAGGTTTTCGAAGCTGAAA
>SZWC01000008.1:158204-169868 GCA_023375785.1 Penium margaritaceum | reverse complement strand
AATTTCGCCGCGTGTGTGGTGCTTATGTCACATTATCACTGCTTCAATGGTGCTTTGGTCACACTTTCACCTTTTCTATGGTGCATAGGTTAAATAATCAGTGATTCAACGGTCCTTTGGTCAACCTTTACTTTGTATTTGATGCTTTGGTCACATTACCAATATTTTAACAGTGCTCTGTGTCAGGATTTTGGAGAGGTTTTCGAAGCTGAAAGGATGGCTGTCATTGAGTACGGAGAAGGATCAGCGGAGTTGCGGAGTGCGCACGATGTGCTGACATCAGCAGTGTGACGGAGGGGAAATGAAGGTAATGTGACACAAGTCTTATGCAACGATAGTGACAGATGTCACTGTGTGGAGTTGACCAGACACGGCAATGACATGGTTGCACCTGGTTGCTGTTTACGTCTGTGAGTTGTGATTGGAGATCTTGATCAAGATTGTAGGCAGATACGGCAAGCGGGTTGAAAAACTGAATGCAAGGAGCTGAAGTGAATACGGAAGCGACGAGCTGACAGCTCATAATGATTGTGAGATTGATTGATAATGGGCAAAGCAAGATGAAAGATGATGAAACAATAAAGGATGGTTGATAGCGGTGGCAAGAGGGGCAGAGCCTGAAGAACCACAAAGGGTTGATCAGAACTAGGAGAACATGGAGACTAAGGTCACCTAAATAAAAGCATTACCGTGTCCAGTGATGGAATTTGACGGTGACTGCGCATGCCAAACAACCGTTGCCGCCTCTTTAACGATGAGAGCAATCTTTGCAAGGAAACAAAGTGTGCTCATCAACCATGTTATAAGGCCTTGGTGCCTCCCAATTATAAGATAAAGCTAGCATGCAACTTGAATGAGCTTAGTGGAGTTTGGTTTGGCTCATTCAACCAACCCACATGTGTTGAAAGAGGTGTAGTGGACCTACACATTGTCATGAACATGTGGTTGCAACCCGAGAGGACTGATGTCAACACATTGGGTTGCACGTACTAACAATGTTGTGGGGAGGTACCACCTTTGCAACAACTTTCAGGAAAATTATCAAAGCATTCACACAATGACATGATGCAGATGTCAGCTGGGACGGGGCTGGAAAGCTTGGGCGCAGTCCGATGGACGAGCGCTACAGGCAACATGGCAGAAAATTTACTGGGCGCGGTGCATAGGCACGAGCGCTGAGAGGTAACACAGGAAATGGGAAAGCATGAGGATTGCAAGGACTGGAACAGGTATTGACAGTGCCGACGCACGTGCCAGAAGGTCTCAGCGTTGAGGCACGGGCGGTATGAGGACGAGGGCCACAGCGATCACACGCAGACCAATGACTAGAGGCAACGGCTGACATATTGATGTGGGCATGCGCCAAGATGGAGACAGGAAGCCGCAGCATCCAAAGGCGGGCCAGGCAAGGAGCGAGGCCGCAGCGAGAAGGAACGGGCTGTTTGATGGACAAAAAGGTTGGAGGCAGGACATAGCTCGGGCCTTGCTAAAGAGAGAAACGGCAGCAATAAGGATAGAAGTCACTGTGCCATGGCAGCCGGCCATTGGTCACAGTGAGAGTGGGGGCAGGGCCAACGCCCGGGCCGAGGAGAATTTGGGCGAGACAACTGATTTACCAACAAGTGGTAGTTTAGAAATGCAAAGGAGAGTACATGAATAATAGGACTGGTACTACTCCCAGGGCTAGGGAGCTATGCCTAAGGCGGTCTGTACACTATTCGTAGCCGTAACCACCTTGCTACTGTTGCTACTTCTGCTGATGGTGGAGCTGTGAAGCGACTCCACAAAGTTGATAAAAGTTCGGTCCACGCACTTGTCCGTTGCAGTTTTGGCAGTATGTTCTTCACCATTGGTGCGTGCGTAGTGGTAGTCAGGCTGCACACCAATGTTGTAGTCGAGGACGGGAAATAAATCATCCGTTTGTGATCTTTTGGCGGGAGCATGATCAGTTGGTGGTTGTTTAGGCGGGATTCCGGTCAATGATCGGTGATTGGTGATAATGCTCCGGTAATGAAGCATGACGCTTGGGTCGCATATGGGCTCAGGTGCTTGCTTTCTCCAGGAAATGAGCGAGACCTGACAAATTCTTTTTCTCGTCACCTGTCCTGGAGAGTTCACAAGTCGGTGGTAGTGCATCCGGGGTCTGAGAGCTGAAGTGTCTTGACCATATACCTTTTGGGTGCTGCACATTTTTCTGACAGCTACCCTTAGTCCCACAATACACAATGACAGAATATTGCAGGGCGCTCTGATTTGCTGAGAACCAGTTCAAAGATCCACCCTTGGTTTGATAATATCTAGAGGGGAGTGGTTGGAGGAGGAGAGGCTTCTTTGATGGCATGGGATAAACAGTTGGTGTTGAGCAGTAGAGATGGCAAGGGATTGGCAATGGCCAATGTGCCATGAAGCAGAAGAGTGGGTATCTAGTTCTGGGGTGTGTGGTTGTTGTGACAGGGAAAGAGTGTTGGGACTGCATGCGTTGCGAGGAGACTATTCAGGTGGAGAGCTGCTGATAGATAAGGTTGTGAGAGATCTGGAGCGGTCAGTGGAGGACGGGTGAGTTGTCAGATGGCATGAGAGGTTACGGGTTGAGGGATCTGTCGGTGCTGAGGTTCTTGTGGACAGTTCAATGAAGGTTAAGAGGGAAGCTTGAGACGTTGAAGTGAGAGTGATGGAGAAGGGCAGAAGTGCAATACGCAAAAGGGAGACGATGACCAGTATAATAGTTGGCTTTGAAAGAAGTTGCCATAGTGAAGGTAGTAGTGGAGACAGTGTTGGGATGGTGTGTGGGTGGAGTGAAGTGGCGGCAAAGGAGGCAGTAGTCCAGATGAGAGATGACATAAGGGAGATAAGTGTTTTAACATAGAGACTTGTTCTAAAGAGGCACACAGTTGTCCTATGTGTGTGGAGGGAGTGGTGGACACAGTGGTGAAGAGGGTCGGTGAGAAGATGAGTCTTTAGGCGTGAGATTATACCATTGAGAAGCATTGAGTAGTTGGACTGAGGGGTGTAGCACATGAGGCAGAAGAGAAATAGGTACCAGAAGATGAAATCAAAGGGGAGCACTCTGGGCGGGAGAGATGTGATGGGTGTGAATAGCCTGTGGAAGGGTGTGGCTGTTCCTGTGATTGGACGCGACGGTACATGTTTGTTGCTTGAGTTGGAGGTTGATGAAGTTGAAAGTGGGAGAGAAGAGGAGTGAGCTGGTATCTTTTGCATGCTGTTGTGTGAGATATGGAAGATGGAGGGGTTCTCTTGTCACACTGTGAGGATTTGAGGAAGATACTGAGAATGCATTCGTACTACAGACTACAGGAGGAATGGAAAAGCATGGGTGTGGTCAAAGGAACATTTTCCGCTGTGATGCCGTAGAGAGGAGTGTGCTAATGAGGGAGAATGCCGATGAGAGTCTGGAGATGATATGATTGGTTTGAGGAGCTGCTTGTGATTGAATGGCGCCACGACAACAGTTGTAGTAGCAGTTGTAGTCCAGGGGTGAAGGGTGCGGACAAGGGGACACCCGAAGCTGTCGCGTTACAAGAGGGATGCAGCTGGCTGTGTTGTTGACGGATGCAGGATTTGGCAGTGCTGTTGCTTTAGGACTGGATGATGGATGTGAGGAGTGAATCCATGAGTCCAAAGAGGTACGGCTGCAGGTTGAAGATGGAATACTGTTGCGGTTGCGACTGTCGTTGTTGCTGCTGCTGTCAAAGATTGAGTGGGCGATAGAGATGTGGAGAAGACAAGTGAGCTTGGAGCTTTTTCTCTACTCTGATACCATGTGAGAAACGTATCAAAGCATTGACACGATGACATGATTTAGATGTCAGCTGGGGCACGGCTGGAAAGCTTGGACGCGGTCCGATGGATGAGCGCTGTAGGCGACATGGCAGAAATGTTACTCTGAGCGGTGCATAGGATCGAGCGCTGAGAGGTAACACGAGAAGTGGGGAACAATGAGGATTGCAAGGACTGGAACAGGTGGTGGCAGTGCCGAGGTGCAGGCCGGGAGGTCGCAGCACTAAGGAACAGGCCAAATGAGGACTAGGCCCGCAACGATCACACGCAGACCAATGACGAGAGGCAACGGCTGAGACATTTATGTGCGCATGCGCGAAGGTGGAGACAGGAAGCCACAGTGTCCAAGGACGGACCAAGCAAGGAGCAAGGCCATAGCGAGATGGAGCCGCGTTTTCAATGGACGAAACAATTGGCGGCAGGGCATAGCCCGTGCCTTGCAAGATGGTGCTGAAGAGAGAAACGATAGCAATAAGGATGGAAGGCACTGTGCCATGGCAGCGGGCCATTGGTCACCGTGAGAGTGGGGGCAGGGCTGAAGCCCGGGCTTGGAGGAATTGAGGCGAGACAACTGATTAACCAACAAGTGCTAGTTTAGGAATACAAAGGATAGTACATGAATACTAGGACTAGGACTACTCCTAGGGCTATGGAGCTATGCTTAGGGCTGTCTGTACGCTAGTCGTACCCGCAACCGCCTTGCTGCTGGTGCTGATTGTGCTGATGGTGGAGCTGTGAAGCGTCTCCACGGAGCTGATTAAAGTTCTCATTCCATGCACTTGTTGTCTGTTGTAGTTGTGGCGGTACGTTCTTGACCATTGGTGCGTGCGTAGTGGTAGTCAGGTTGCACACCAATGTTGTATTTGAGGACATGAGAGGGATCTTCCGTTTGTGATCTTTTGGTGGGAGCATGACCGGTTGGTGGCTGTTTAGGCTGGATTCTGGTCAATGCTTGGTGAGAATGCTCCGGTAACCAAGCATGAAGTTTGGGTTGCATATGGGCTAAGGTGCCTGCGTTCTCCAGGAAATGAGCGAGACCTGACGTATTCTGTTGCGGGTTGCCTGTCCTGGAGAGTTCACCAGTCAGTGATTGTGCACCAGGGGTCTGAGAGCTGAAGTGTCTTGATCAGTTACCGTGTGGGTACTGCACATTATTCTGACAGCAACCCCTAGGAAGAGATCCTGTCTGAGAGACAAATGGCTTTGATGTGTGGACCTGGATAATTTTTGCGGGGGCACCCGGTTAAATGGTCCCAAGGATGCTCCTTGCAAAGGGGGAGGAGGCGTCGGCACAACAGCTTGCTGAACATGTACCACACAGAATGTGGAACAGTTTTTCTTCCATACCGACTTCCAAAGTGGCAAGTCCACATTATCAATGTACATTTGAAATGGCATTGACCATGCCGATGATACACACATGTCATGAAGCTTCTGCAAAGGAACACCAACGCATGTGTTCAAACTTACGGAGGTTGTATGTGCCTCGCCTTGGCAAGAGCCAAGGGATTGCGCAGTCAACAAAGAATGTTGCATGCAAAGGATAACAACCGTGCAAAATAATGCACATTTGTGGTTGATTGTACGTGAACGTGATGCAACAGTATTGCCTGTGACATGAGTTCATAACTCTACTCTTATGCATGCGTTTTGTTGTAGGGTTGCATCTTAAAGTATGCAATGATGAAACAACCATGAGAAAAGATGAACCGGGACGGTTTGAAGAAAAGGGGGTAGAATGTAGCACACGGACCATTTTCAGGACTAAAAGTGGTTTTGAAATATGTATGGCATGTTACAGGGTCTCGAAAATGGAGTCTCCGGGCATCCTTGTCCGCAAAGTATTATACGGGCTAGTCTAGAAAATACATTAAGTGTGGATTTGGGCCAAGAGGAGTGTCGCAATGGAGATTCAATCATGTCACTCCTCCTCTACCCCTTGAGTGCCGCTAGGGCCCTGTTTCCACTTGGCGATGCCATGTAGACAGATTAGGCTAGGATGCATGTTTCGACATTCGTGCCCTATGACGACCGTATCAGTTTTGCCGTGTTACGTCTCAGCCAAAATGGCTGTGGCGACCAGTCATTCGCTCTATTTGAACTCACCAATCTGAGGGCTTACGTTTTGGTCATGCAGTTAGTTGCAAAATGGCCAGTGTCGTTACATGGTGCTCTGGTCACACCTGTATGTGTCTCTGATGCTTAAGTCACATTATCACTATTTCAATGGTTCTTTGGTCACGATTTCACTGTGTTCATGATGCTTAGGTCACATTATCCATGTTTTACTGGTGCTTTGGTCACACTTTCATTGTGTCGATGGTGCTATAGTCACAATATCACTGTTTCAATGGTGCTATGGTCATACTTTCAATGTGTCTATGATGCGTACATCACATTGACACTGCTTTAATGGTGGTTCCGTCACACTTAAACTGTGTCTGTGGTGCTTAGGTAACATCATCATTGTCTCAATTGGGCTTTGGTTACACTTTTACTGTTTCTATGGTGTGCTGGTCGCATTATAACTGTTTCAATAGTTCTTTGATCTATGGTCACACTGTCAATGTGTCTATGGTGCTTTGGTCACATTATCACTTTTTCGATGTTGCTTCAGTCACACTTTCACTGTGTCTATGGTGCTTAGGTCTCATCATCACTACTTCAATGGTGCTGTTGTCAGACTTTCACTGTCTTTATGGTGCTTAGGTCACATTATCACTGTTTCAATGGTGCTCTTGTCACACGTTCACTATTTCTATGATACTTTGGTCACGTTATTATTGTTTCAATGGTGCTTTGGTCACCCTTTCACCATGCCTATGTTGCTTAGGTCACATTATCATGGTTTCAATGGTGCTTTGGTCACACAATCACTGTGTCTATGGTGCTTAAGTCACATTGTCACTATCTCAATGGTGCCTTTGTCACCGTCTCACTGTAACTATGGTGCTTAGGTCACATTATCACTGTTTCAATGGTGCTTTGGTCACATGTTTACGTGTCTATGGTGCTTATGTCACATTTTCACTGATTCAATGGTACTTTGGTCACACTTTCAATGTGTCTATGGTGGTTTGGTCACACTTTCACGGTGTATATGGTGCTTTGTTCGGAGTGGTTGCAAGTGGTTGCAAGTGGTTGCGAGTGGATGTGAGTAGTTGCGAGTGGTTACAAGTAGTTGCGAGTGGTTGTGACTGGGTTTGAGTGCTTGCAAGTAATTGTGAGTGCATATAAGTGGTTGTGAGTGGTTGCAAGGGATTGCGAGTGGTTGCAAGTGGTTGTGAGTAGTTGAGAGTGGTTGCGAGTGGTTGCGAGTGGTTGTGACTGGTTGTGAGTGGTTGCGAGTGGTTGCGAGTGGTTGCAAGTGGTTGCAAGTGGTTGCGAGTGGTTGCGAATGGTTGCGAGAGGTTGCAAATAGGTACAAGTGGTTGCGAGTGGTTGTGAGTGGTTGCGAGTGGTTGTGAGTGTTTGCAAGTGGTTGCGAGTGCTTGCAAGTGGTTGCGAGTTGTTGCCAGTGGTTGCTATTGGTTGCAAGTGGTTGCGAGTGGTTGCGAGTGGTTGTGAGTGTTTGCAAGTGGTTGCGAGTGCTTGCAAGTGGTTGCGAGTTGTTGCCAGTGGTTGCTATTGGTTGCAAGTGGTTGCGAGTGGTTGCGATTGGTTGCAAGTGGTTGTGAGTGGTTGTAAGTGGTAGTGAGTTGTTGCAAGGAGTTGCGAGCGGTTGCGAGTGGTTGCACGTGGTTGCGAGTGGTTGCGAGTGGTTGTGAGTGGTTACGAGTTGTAGCGAGTGGCTGCCAGTGGTTGCGAGTGGTTGGGAGTGGTTGCAAGTGGTTGCAAGGGGTTGCAAGTGATTGCGAGTGGTTGCGAGTGGTTACGAGTGGTTGCGAGTGGTTGCGAATGGTTGCAAGTAGTTGCGAGTGGTTGCGAGTGCTTGTGAGTGGTTGCGAGTGGTTGCGAGTGGTTACAAGTGGTTGCGAGTGGTTGCGAGTGGTTGCAAGGGGTTGCAAGTGATTGCGAGTGGTTGCGAGTGGTTGCGAATGGTTGCGAGTGGTTGCAAGTGGTTGTGTGTGGGTGTGAGTGCTTGCAAGTGTTTTGGAGGGCTTGCAAGTGGTTGCAAGTGGTTGCAAGTGGTTGCGAGTGGTTGCAAGTGGTTGCGAGTGGTTGCGAGTGGTTGCGAATGGTTGCGATTGGTTGCGAGTGGTTGCAAGTGGTTGCAAGTGGTTGCGAGTGGTTGCAAGTAGTTGGGAGTCATTATGAGTGATTGTGAGTGGGTGCGAGTGGTTGCGAGAGGTTGCAAGTGGTTGTGAGTGGTTTTGAGTGGTTGCAAGTGCTTGCGAGTTGTTGCAAGTGGTTGCGAATGGTTGTAAGTGATTGCGAGTGGTTGGGAGTGGTTGTAAGTGGTTGCGAGTGGTTGCGAGAAGTTACGCATGGTTGTGAGTGGCTGCAAGTGGTTACGAGTGGTTGCAAGGATTGCAAGTGGTTGCAAGTGGTTGCGAGTGGTTGCGGGTGGTTGCCAGTGGTTACGAGTGGTTGCGAGTGGTTACGAGTGGTTGCAAGGATTGCAAGTGGTTGCAAGTGGTTGCGAGTGGTTGCGGGTGGTTGCCAGTGGTTACGAGTGGTTGCGAGTGCCTACGGTGTTGCCAGTGGTTGGGAGTAGTTGCAAGTGGTGTGAAGTGGTTGCAAGTGATAGCAAGTGGTTGCAAGTGAGTGCGAGTGGCTGCGAGTGGTTGCGAGTGGTTGCGAGTGGTTGCGACTGGTTGCGAGTGGTTGACAGTAGTTGTGGGTGGTTGCGAGTGGGAGCGAGTGGTTGCGATTGGCTGGGAGTGGTTGCGAGTATTTTGGATTGGTTGCAAGTGCTTGCGAGTGGTTGCGAGTGATTGCGAGTGGTTGCAAGTGGTTGTGAGTGGTTGCGAGTGGTTGCGAGTGGTTGCTAGTGGTTGTGAGTGGTTGCGAGTATTTGCAAGTGGTTGCAAGTGGTCGCGTGTGGTTGCTAGTGGTTGCAAGTGGTTGCGCGTGGTTGCGAGTGGTTACAAGTGGTTGTGAGTGGTTCTACGTGGTTGTGAGCTGATGCGAGTGGTTGCAAGTGGTTGCAAGTGGTTGCAAATGGTTGCGAATGGTTGCGAGTGGTTGTGAGTGGTTGCGAGTGGTTACGAGTGGCTGCGAGTGGATGCGAGTGGTTGCGAGTGGTTGCGAGTGGTTACGAATGGTTGCGAGTGATTGCAAGTGGTTGCAAGTGGTTGCCAGTGCTTGTGAGTGGTTTTGAGTGGTTGCGAGTGATTGCGAGTGATTGCAAGTGATTGCAAGTGGTTGCGAGTGGTTGCCAATGGTTGTGAGTGGGTGCGAGTGGTTGCGAGTGGCTAGGAGTGGTTGCAAGTGGTTGCGAGTAGTTGTGAGTCGTTGCAAGTGGTTGCAAGTGGTTATAAGTGATTGCGAGTGGTTCCGTGTGGTTGCGAGTGGTTGCAAGTGGTTGCGAGTGGTTACGAGTGGTTGCAAGTCTTTGGGAGTGGTTGTTAGTAGTTGCAAGTTGTTGTGAGTGGTCGTGATTGGTTGTGAGTGGTTGGGAGTGGTTGGGAGTAGTTGGGAGCGGTTTTCAGTGGTTGCAAGTGGTTGCGAGTATTTGTGAGTCGTTGCAAGTGGTTGCAAGTGGTTACAAGGAGTTGCGAGTGGTTGCGTGCTGTTGCGAGTGGTTGCGAGTGGTTGCGAGTGGTTGCGAGTGGTTGCAAGTGGTTACGAATGGTTGCAAGTGGTTGCGAGTGGTTGTGAGTGGCTGCGAGTCGTTGCGAGTGGTTATGAGTGGTTGTGAGTGGTTGGGAGTGATTGGGAGTAGTTGTGATTGGTTGCAAGTTGCTGCGAGTGGCTGTGAGTGGTTGCAAGTGGTTGCAAGTGGTTGTGAGTGGTTGCGAGTGGTTTGGAGTAGTTGTGAGTGGTTTTCAGTGGTTGCGAGTGGTTGTGAGTGGTTGCGAGTGGTTGCCAGTGGTTGGGAGTGGTTGCGAGTGGTTGCAAGTGGTTGCCAGTGGTTGCGAGTGGCTGCAAGTGGTTGCGAGTAGTTGCGAGTTGTTGCGAGTGATTGTAAGTGGTTGCAAGTGGTTGCCAGTGGTTGCGAGTGGCTGCAAGTGGTTGCGAGTAGTTGCGAGTTGTTGCGAGTGATTGTAAGTGGTTGCAAGTGGTTGCCAGTGGTTGCGAGTGGCTGCAAGTGGTTGCGAGTAGTTGCGAGTTGTTGCGAGTGATTGTAAGTGGTTGCAAGTGGTTGCCAGTGGTTGCGAGTGGCTGCAAGTGGTTGCGAGTAGTTGCGAGTTGTTGCGAGTTGTTTGCGAGTAGTTGGGAGTGGTTGCGAGTGGTTGCAAGTGGTTGCGAGTGGTTGCAAGTGGTTGCGAGTGGTTGCGAGTGGCTGGGAGTGGTTGTGAGTGTTTGGGATTGGCTGCGAGTGGTTGCGTGTGGGTGTGAGTGGTTGCAAGTGGCTGCGAGTGGTTGCAAGTGGTTGCAAGTGGTTGCCAGTGGTTGCGAGTGGTTGCAAGTGGTTATGAGTTGTTGCAAGAGGTTGCAAGTGGTTGCGAGTGGCAACCACTTACAACCACTCACAGCCACTCGCAACCACTTACAACCACTTACAACCACTTAGAACCACTCACAACCACTCGCAACCACTTGCAACAACTGGCAACCACTTGCAACCACTCGCAACCACTCACAACCACTTGCAACCACTCGCAACCACTTGCAACCACTCGAACCCACTCACAACCACTCGCAACCAATTCCAAACACTCACAACCACTCCAAACCACTCGCAACCACTTGCAACCACTCACAACCACTCACAACCACTCACAACCACTCACAACACAACCACTCACAACCACTAGCAACCACTCGCAACCACTTCCAACCACTTGCAACCACTGGCAACAACTTGCAACTACTCACAACTAATCGCAACCACTTGCAACCAATTGCAACCACTTGCAATCACTTGCAACCACTCACACCCAATCGCAACCACTCGCAGCCACTCGCAACCACTCGCAACCAGTGGCAACCACTCGTAACTACACGCAACCACCTGCAACCCCTCGCAACCATTCACAACCACTCGCAACCACTTGCAATTACTTGCAACCACTCGCAACATCTCACAACCACTCACAACCACTTGAAACCACTTGCAACCACTCGCAACCACTCACAACCACTCCCAACCACTCCCAACCACCTGCAACCAATCGCACCCACTCGCAACCACTCGCAACCAATCCCAAACAATCACAACCACTCACAACCACTCGCAACCACTTGCAACCACTCATAACCACTCACAACTACTCACAACCACTCACAATGTAACCACTCCCAACCACTCACAACCACTCGCAACCATTTGCAACCACTCGCAACCACTCGCAACAACTCGCAACTACTCGCAACCAATCGCAACCACTTGCAACCAATTGCAACCACTTGCAATCACTCGCAACCACTCACAACAAATCACAACCACTCGCAGCCACTCGCAACTACTCGCAACCACTTGCAACCACTCGTAACTACTCGCAACTACCTGCAACCCCTCGCAACCATTCACAACCACTCGCAACCACTCACAACCACTTGAAACCACTTGCAACGACTCGCACCCACTGGCAACTACTCGCAACCACTTGCAACTACTCACAACCACTTGCAACTACTCGCAACCAATTGCAGCCACTCTCAACCACTTGCAACCACTCGGATCTACCTGCAACCACTCGCAACCACTTGCAACCACTCACAACCACTCCAAACCACAAGCAATCACTCACAACCACTCATAACCACTCGCAACAACTCGCAACCACTCACAACCACTCGCAACCACTCGCAACCACT
>SZWC01000008.1:68299-154411 GCA_023375785.1 Penium margaritaceum | reverse complement strand
AGTGGTTGCGAGTGGTTGTGAGTGGTTGCGAGTGGTTGCGAGTGGTTACGAGTGGTTGCGAGTGGTTGGGAGTGGTTGCGAGTGGTTCAGAGTGCTTGCAAGTGGTTACAAGTGGTTGCGAGTGGTTGCGAATGGTTGGGAGTGGCTGCGAGTTGTTGTGAGTGGTTGCAAGTGGTTGCGAGTTGTTGCGAGTGGTTGCAAGTAGTAGCAAGTGGTTGCGAATGGTTGTGAGTGGTTACGAGTGGTTGCAAGTAGTTGCGAGTTCTTGCGAGTGGTTGCAAGTGGTTGTGAGTGGTTGCGAGTAGTTGCGAGTGGTTGCAAGTGGTTGCAAGTGGCTGCGAGTGGTTGTGAGTGCTTGCGAGTGATTACGAGTGGCTGCGAATGCTTGCCAGTTGTTACGAGTGGTTATGAGAGGTTGTGAGTGGTTGCAAGTGGTTACGACTGGCTGCAAGTGGTTGCCAGTGGTTGCAAGTGTTTGTGAGTGGGTAAGAGCGGTTGCGAGTGGTTGCGAGTGGTTGTGAGTGGTTGTGAGTGGTTGTGAGTGGTGGCAACTGGTTGCGAGTGATTGCAAGTGGCTGCAAGTGGTTGCGAGTGGTTGCGAATGGTTGCAAGAGGTTGAAAAAAGGTACAAATGGTTGCGAGTGGTTGTGAGTGGTTGCGAGTTGTTGCGAGTGTTTGTAAGTGGTTGCGAGTGCTTACAAGTGGTTGCGAGTGGTTGGCAGTGGTTGCCATTGGTTGCAAGTGGTTGCGAGTGGTTGTAAGTAATTGCGAGTGGTTGCGAGTGGTTGCGAGTGGTTGTTAGTGGTTGCGAGTGGTTGTGAGTGGTTACAAGTGGTTGCCTGTGGTTGCGACTGATTGTGTGTGATTGCAAGTGGTTGTGAGTGGTTGCAAAAGTGGTTGCAAGTGGTTTTGAGTGGTTGTGAGTGGTTGGAAGTGGTTGCGACTTGTTACAAGTGGTTGCGAGTGGTTGTAAGTGGTTGCAAGTGGTTACGAGTGGTTGTAAGTGGTTGCGAGTGGTTGCAAGTGGTTGCGAGTGGTTGCCAGTGGTTGCAAGTGGTTGCGATTGGTTGGGAGTTATTACAAGTGGTTGCGAGTGGTTACGAGTGGAAACGAAAGGTTGCGAGTGCTTGTGAGTGGTTGCGAGTGGTTGTGAGTGGTTGCGAGTGGTTGTAAGTCGTTACGAGTGGTTGCGAGTAGTTTTGTGTGGTTGCGAGTGGTTGCGAGTGGTTGCGCGTGGTTGCGAGTGGTTGTGTGTGGTTGCACATGATTGCGAGTGGTTGCGAGTGGTTGTGAGTGGTTGCGAGTGGTTGTAAGTCGTTACGAGTGGTTGCGAGTAGTTTTGTGTGGTTGCGAGTGGTTGCGAGTGGTTGCGCGTGGTTGCGAGTGGTTGTGTGTGGTTGCACATGATTGCGAGTGGTTGCGAGTGGTTGTGATTGGTTGCACATAGATGCGTGTGGTTAGGAGTGGTTGCAAGTGGCAGCGAGTGGTTGCGAGTTGTTGGGAGTGGTTGCAAGTGGTTGCGAGTGTTTTATTGGTGCTTTGGTCACACCTTCACTGTGTCTATGGTGCTTTGGTCATATGATCAATCTTTCAATGGTGCATTGGTCACACTTCCACTGTGGCTTTGGTGCTAAGGTCATATTATCACTGTTTCAATGGTCCATTGGTCACCCTTTTCCCGTGTCTATGATGTTTAGGTCACATTATCACTGTTTCAATGGTGCTTTGGTCACACTTTCACTGTATTTATGGTGCCTTGGTCACATCATCACTATTCCAACAGTGCTTTGGTCACACTTTCACTGTGTCTATGGTGCTTAGGTCACAATATCACTATTTTGATGACTATTTGGTCACATTGTCACTGTGTCTATGGTCCTTAGGTCACATTCTATTTGCTTCAATGGTGATGTGGTGATGCTTTCACGTTTCCATGGTGCTTTGGTCACATGATTGCTGTTTGAATGGTGGTTTTGTCTCAATTTCACCGTGTCCATAGTACATTGGCCACATTATCATTGATTCAATGGTGCTTTGGCTACACTTTCAACGTACCTATAGCGCTTATGTCACAATATCACTGTTTTAATGGTGCTTTGGTCACACTTCCACCCTATCTATGGTCCTTATGTAACATTATGACTGTTTTCTTGGTGCTTTGGTAACACGTTCACTGTGTCTATGGTGTGTATGTCACATTATCACTGTTTCCATGTTGCTTTGGTCACACTTTTATGTGTCTACCATGTTTTTGTCATATTTTCACTGTTTCAAGGGTGCTTTTGGTCACTTATTCACTGTATCTATGGTACTTTGGCCACATTAAGACCCTTTCAATGGTGCTTTGGTCATAATATCACTATTTCAATGGTGCTTTGATTACAAGTTCACTGTACATATGGTTCTTAGGTCACATTATCACTGTGTCAATGGTGCTTTGGTCACACTTTCACAATGTCCGTCTTGCTCTGGTCACAGTTTCATTGTTTCAATGGTGTTTTGGTCACACTTTTACGCGTCTATGGTGCATTGGTCATATTATCACTGTTCCAATGGTGCTTTGGTCACACTATCACTATATCTATGGTGCTAAGGTCACATTATCACTGATTCAATGGTGCTTTGGTCAGACCTTCACCGTGTCCATGGTGCTTAGGTCACATTATCATTGTTTCAATGGTGATTTGGTATCACTTTCACGTTGCCATAGTGCTTTGGTCACATTATCACTGTTTCAATGGTGCTTTGGTCATACGTTTATGTGTCTATAGAGATTTTGTTACATTATCATGATTTCAACAGTGCTTTGGTCACACCATTACTGTGTGTATGGTGCTTTAGTCACATTATAACTGTTTAAGTGGTGCTTTGGTCATCATTTCACACAATATATGGTGCTCATGTCACATTATCACCGTTTTACTAATGCTTTTGCCACACCTTCATTGTGTTTGTGGTGATTTGGTCACATTATCATCGTTTCAACGGTGATTTGGTCACATGTTCACTATGTCTATCGTGCATAGGTCACATCATCACTGTTTCAATGCTTTTTTGGTCACACTTTCACGATGTCTATGGTGCTTTGGTCAGATTATCACTGTTTCATTGGTGCTTTTGTCACACTTTCACTGTGTCCATGGTGCTTAGGTCACATTATCAGTCATTTTTCGGTGCTTTGGTTACACCTTCACTGTGTCTATGGTGCTTTGGTCATATGATCACTGTTTCAATGGTGCTTTGGTCACACTGCCACTGTGGCTATGGTGCTTATGTCATATTATCACTGCTTCAATTGTCCTTTGGTCACCCTTTTACCGTGTCTATGGTGTTTAGGTCACATTATCACTGTTTCAATGGTGCTTTGGTCACATTATCACTATTGCACCGGTGCTTTGGTCACACTTTCACATTGTCTATGGTGCTCAGGTCACAACATCACTATTTGTATGATGATTTGGTCACATTGTCACTGTGTCTATGGTGCACAGGTCACATTCTCTTTGTTTCAATTGTGCATTGGTCACACTTTCACGTTTCCATGGTGCTTTGGTCACATGATTGCTGTTTTAATGGTGGTGTTGTCACAATTTCACCGTGCCCATTGGCCACATTATCACTGTTTCAATGGTGCTTTGGTTACACTTTCATTGTACTTGTAGCGCTCATTATCAGTATTTCAGTGGTGATTTGGTCACAAATTCACAGGGTCGATGGTGCTCAGGTCACATTATCACCGTTTTATTGATGCTTTGGCCACACCTTCACTTTGTTTGTGGTGATTCGGTCACATTATCATTGTTTCAATGGTGATTTGGTCACACTTTCACCATGTCAATGGTGCACAGGTCACATTATCACTGTTTCAATGCTTCTTTGGTCACACTTTCACCATGTATATGGTGCTTTGGTCAGATTATCACTGTTTTAATGGTGCTTTTGTCACACGTTCACTGTTTCCGTGGTGCTTAGGTCACATGATCAGTGTTTTATCGGTGCTTTGGTCACACCTTCACTATGTCTATGGTGCTTTGGTCATATGATCACTGTTTCAATGGTGCTTTGGTCACACTTCCACTGTGGCTATGGTGCTAAGGTCAAATTACCCCTGCTTCAATGGTCCTTTGGTCACCCTTTTACCGTGTCTATGGTGTTTAGGTCACATTATCACTGTTTCAATGGTGCTTTCGTCACACTTTCACTGTATCTATGGTGCTTTGGTCATCTTATCACTATTGCAATGGTGCTTTGGTCACACTTTCACAGTGTCTATGGTGCTTATGTCACAATATCACTATTTTGATGATGATTTGGTCACATTGTCACTGTGTCTATGGTGCTTAGGTCACATACTCTTTGTTTCAATGGTGCTTTGGTCACACTTTCATGTTTCCATGGTGCTTTGGTCACATGATCACTGTTTTACTGGTGGGTTTGTCACAATTTCACCATGTCCATGGTACATTGGCCACATTATCATTGTTTCAATTTTGCTTTGGTTACACTTTCACTGTACCTATAGCGCTTAGGTCTCCATGGTGGTTTGGTCACATTCTTATTGTTTCAATGGTGTTTTGATCACACTTTCACTGTCTGTATGGTGCTTTGGTCACATCATCACTGTTTACATCGTGCTTTGGTCACATTTCACCGAGTCTATGGTGCCTTTGTCATATTCTCAGTGTTTGAATGGGTCTTTAGTCACACTTTCACTACATCCATGCGGCTTAGATCACACCTTTATGTGTCCATGGTGCTTTGGTCACATTATCACTGTTTCAATGGTGCTTTGTTCACACTTTAACTCTTTCTGTGGTGCTTAGGTCACCTTATCACTGTTTTGATGGTTCTTTGGTTACAACTTCACTGTATCCATGGTGCTTTGGTCACACTATCAATGTTTCAATGGTGCTTTGGTCACACGTTCACTATGTATGTGGTGCTAAGGTCATATTATCACTATGCCACTGGTGCTTTGGTCACAGTTTCACTGTGTCTGTTGTGCTTGTGTCACATCATCACAATTCCAATGATGCTTTAGTCACACATACACTCTGTGTATGGTGCTTTTGTCACATTATCACTATTTCAATGGTGCTTTGGTCACTTTTTCACGCGGTCTATGGTACTTTGGTCATATTATCACCGTTTCGATTGTATTTTGGTCACGCTATCACTTTGTCTATGTTGCTAAGATCACATTGTTACTGTTTAAATGGTGATTTGGTCACACTTTCCAGTGTCTATGGTGCTTTTGTTACATTATCACAGTGTCAATGGTGCTCTAGTCACATGATTACAGTATATATGGTGCTTATGTTACATTATCACTATTTCAATGGTGCTTTGGTCACACCTTCTCTATGTATATGGTGCTTAGGTCATATTATCACTGTTTCAATGGTGCTTTGGTCACACTCTCACCTTGCCATGGTGCTTTGGTCACATAACCATTGTTTCAATGGTGCTTTACTCACTCTTTCATTGTGTTTATCGTGCTTAGGTCACATCATCACTCTTTCAATGGTGCTTTGCTCACACTTTTATGTGTCTACGAGGCTTTGATCACATTACAAATGTTTTAATAGTGACTTGTCTATGTTGCTTTGGTCACATTGTCATTATTCCACTGCTTTCTTTGTAACGGATTCACTGCGTCTATGGTGCTTTGGTCACATTATCACTGTTTCAATGGTGCTTTGTCACGCGTTCACTCTGTCTTTGGTGCGTTTGTCACATTATAACTGTTTCAATGGTGCGTTAGTCCTGCTTTCATTATGTATATGGTGCTTAAGTCACATCATCACTGTTTTAATCGTGCATTAGTCACATTGTCAATGTGTGTATGGTGATTTGATCGCACTATCACTATTTGAATGGTACTTTGGTCACACGTTCACTGTGTTCATGCTGCTTTAGTCACTTTATCACTTTTCTCATGGTGCTTTGGTCACAAATTCACTATGGCTATGGTGCTTAGGTCACATCGTCAGTGTTCTAACAATGCTTTGGTCATACTTTCATAGTGTGTATGGTGCTTGGGTCACATGATCACTGTTCCAGTAGTGCTTTGGTCACACTTTCACTTTCTTTATGGTGTTTATGTCACATAATCACCGTTTCAGTGGTGCTTTGGTCACACTTTCACGTGGACATGGTACTTTGGTCACATTGTCACTGTCTTAATGGAGCTTTTGTCATACTTTCACTGTGTCTATGGTGCTTTGGTCACATTATCATTATTTCAATGGTGCTTTGGTCACAATTTCACTGTGTCCATGATCGTTAGGTCACATTATCATGGATTTAATGGTACTTTGGGCACCTTTTTACTGTGTCTATGGTGCTTGATCACACTATCACTGTTTTAATGGTGCTTTGGTCACTATTCATCGGTCTATGGTGGTTTGGTTACGTTACCACCGGTTCATTGATGCTTTGATAACATTTTTTCTCTGTCTATGACGCATAGGTCACACTATCACTGTTCGCATGGTGCGGTATTCACATTTGCACTGTTTCAATGGTGCTTTGTTCACACTATTTCTGTGTCCAAGGTGCTTTGGTCTCATACTCACTGTTTCAATGGTGTTTTGGTCACACTTTCACTCTGTATACGGTGTTTATGTCACATCGTCATAGTCTTCATGGTATTTTGGTCACACATTCATTGTATCGATGGTGCCTATGTCACATAATCACTGTTTCAATGGTGCTTTGGTCACACATTCACAATGTCTATGGTGCTTATGTCATGTTATCACTGTTCAATGGTGCTTTTATCACACTTTCACGCTGCCATGGTGCTTTGGTCACATTATCACTATTTCAATGGTGCTTTTGTCAGACTTTCACCGTGTCTATGTTACGTTGGTCACATTATCACTGTTTCAATGGTGATTTTGTCATAATTTCACTTTGCCTACGGTGCTTAGGTCACATTATCACTGTCTTCATGGTGCTTTGGTCACACTTTCACTTTGCCATAGTGCTTTGGTCACATTATCACTCTTTCAATTGTGATTTTGTTGCACTTTCAGTGTGTTTATGGTGCTTTGGTCACATTATCACTGCTACACTGGTGCTTTCATCACACATTTTCTGTGTCCATTGTGTTTTGGTATTTTTATCATTGTTTCAATGGTTCTTTGCTCAATCGTTCACTATGTCTACAGTGCCCTAGTCACGTTACCACCTTTTTATGGTGCTTCGGTCACCATTTCAGTATGTCAATGGTGCTAAGGTCTCATTGGCACTGTTTAATGGCGCTTTTGTCACACTTTCACTGTGTGTATGGTGCTTATGTCAAATTATCACTGTTTGAATGGTTCTTTGGTCACAGTTTTATGTGTCTATGTTGCTTTGGTGACATTATCACTGTTCCAATGGCACTTTGGTCACACTTTTGCTGTGTCTATGACGCTTAGTTCACACTATCACAGTTTCAAGGGTGCTTTGGTCATACCTTCACGTTGTCTATGGTGCTTTTGATCACATTATTACTGTTTCAATGGTGCTTTGGTCACACTTTTAAGGTGCATATGGTTCTTAGGTCACATTATTACCTTTTCAACTGTGCTTTGGTCACACCTTCACTGTGTCTATGGTGATTGTTTCGCATTATTACTGTTTCAATGGTGCGTTAGTCACATATTCACTGATTCTATGGTGCTTAGCTCAGATTATGACTATTTCAATACGTCTTTTGTCATACATTTACTATGTCTATGGTGCTTGTGTCACGTTATCTCCAAGTCAATGGTGCTTTGGTCACAAATTTATGTATACATGGTGCTTTGGTCACATTATCACTGTTTCAATGGTGCTTTGGATGTACTTTCACTCTGTATATGGTGCTTACGTCACATTACTACTGTTTATATGGTGCTTTTGTCACATCTTCACTATTTCTATGGTGCTAAGTCACATTATCACAGTTTCAATGGTGCTTTGGTGACACTTTCAGCATGTGTGTGGTGCTCTCATCACATAATCACTCTTTCAATGATGCTTTGGTCAACTTCAATTGTATATGTGGAACTTTGTCCTTATTATTACTGTTTTCAATGGTGCTTTAGTTACACGGTCTCTGTGTCCATGGTGCTTTGGTCATAATATAATTGTTTCAATGGTTCTTTGCTCACACTTCACTGTCTAAGGTGCTTAGGTCCCATTTTCACGGTTTCAGTGGTACTTTGGTTGCAGTTTCAAAGTGTCTTAGGTACTTTTGTCACGTTATCACTGTTTCAATGGTGTGCTGGTCATGCTTTCAATGTGTCCGTTGTACCTAGGTCACATAATCACTCTTTTAATGGTGCTTTGGTCACAAGTTCACGGTGTATGTGATGCTTTGGTCACACTGCGACTAATTCAATGGGGTTTTGGTCACACCTTCAATGTGTCTATGGTGCTTGAACCATAATTTCACTTGTTTATTCGTCAGACTTTTAAGTGTCTATGGTGGTTCGATCACATGATCACTGTTTAAATTGTGCTTTGGTCACACCTTCACTGTGTCTATGGTGGTTAGGTCACATTATCACTAGTTCAATGGTACTTGGGTCACACTTATCTTCGCTATGGAGCTTTGGTCAATTCATCACTGTTACAATGGTGCTTTGGTCACACCTTCAATGTGTCTATGGTGCTCTGGTCACATCATCACTGTTTCAACGGTGCTGTGGACACACCTTCACAGTCTATGCTGGTTTGGTCAGATTATCACTTTTTCAATGGTGCTTTGGTCACAATTTCACCGTGTCTATGGTACTTATGTCACATTATTGCTGTTTCAGTGGTGCTTTGGTCAGACCTTTGTTGTGTTTATGGTCTTGGTCACATTATCACTGTTTCCATTGTTCATTGGTCACATATTTGGTGTGTCCATGGTGCTTAAGTCACATTAAAACTGTTTCAATGGTTCTTCTGTTAGAATTTCACTGTGTCTAAGGTGCTTTGGTCACATTATCACTCCTTCAACGGTGCCTTGGTTACACTTTCACAAAGTCTATGGGGCTGAGGTCACATAATCACTGTTTCAATGGTGCCTTGGTCACACTTTCAATGTGTATGTGTTGCTTTGGTTACATTATCTCTGTGTGAATGGTGCTTTGGTCACACCTTCTCAATGTGTATGGTACAATGGTCACGTTATCCCTGTTTCAATGGTGTGTTGGTCACTCTAACTATATCTATGGTGCCAAGGTCATGTTAACACTGTTTCTATGGTCAATTGGTCACGCTTTCAATGTGTCCATAGTGATTTGGTCACGTAACAACTGTTTCAATAGTGCTTTTGTCACACTTGTACTGTGTCTGTGATGCTTTTGTAACATTGTCACTGTTTGAATTGTGCTTTTGTCGAAATTTCATTGTGGCTATGGTGCTTACGTGACATTGTCACTGTTTCAATGCTGCTTTGATCACACTTCTACTATGTCTATAGTGTTTACATCACATTATAACTATTTGAATACTGCTTTGGTCACACATTCATTGTGTATTTGCTTCTTAGGTCACCGTATCACTGTTTCAATGATGCTTTGGTCAACGTTTCACTGTGTCTTGGGTGCTTGGGTCACATTATCACTATGTTAATGGTGATTTGATCACACTTTTACCATGTCTATGGTGGTTACGTTACATTATCACTGTTCCAATGGTGCCTTGTTCACACTTTCATTGTGTCTCTCGTGCTTAGGTCACATTATCACTGCTTTAATGGTGCGTTTGTCACATTTTCACTGTGTCTATTGTGCTTTGGTCACGTAATAATAGTTTCAATGGTGCTTTGGCCAACCTTTCATACTGTCTATGGATCTCAGGTCACGGTATCACTGTCTCAATGATGCTTTTCTCAGACGTTTACTATGACTACAGTGCTTCGGTCACATGATCACTTTTGCAATGGTACTTTGGTCACACTTTCACCGGGCCTATGGTGCTTAGGTCAAATTATCACTCTTTCAATGCTGCTTTTGTCCTACTTTCACTGTGTCTATGGTGCTTTGGTCACATGATCGCTATTTTGAAGGTGCTTTGGTCACACTTTCACTATGTCTATAATGCTTTGGTGACATTACGATTGTTTCAATGGTTTTGGTCATTCTTTCATGGTAGATGTGGTGCTTTTGTCACATTATCGCAATTTCAATTGTGTTTTGGTCACACGTTCACTGTTTTTATAGTGCTCATGTCATATTATCACCGTTCTTGTGATGGTTTCATCACAATTTCATTGTGTCTTTTCTGCTTATATCACATTATCACTGTTTCAATGGGGCTTTGGTTACACATTCAATGTGTCTATGGTGCGTAGGAAACATTATGGTTGTTTCAATGGTATTTCGGCCACTCTTCCATTGTGCCTATGGTACTTTGGTTACATTATCAATGTTTCAATGGTGATTTGGTCGCACTTCCACGGTGTATATTGTTCTTAGGTCACATCATTATTGTTTCCATGGTGTTTTGGTCATAGTTTAACTGTGTCAATGGTGCTTAGGTCCCATTATCACCGTTTTCATGGTTATTTGGTCACACATTCACTACATCTATGGTGCTTTGATCCCACTATCATTGTTTCAATGGTTCTTAGGGCATATTTCCACTGTGTCTGTGGTGCGTATGTCTCTTTTAAACTATTGTAATGGTGCTTTGGTAGCTCTTTCACATTGTATATGCTACGTTTGTCACATTATCATTTGTATAATGGTGCGTTGGTCATATTTTCAGTGTCTGTGGTGCTTAGGTATATATTTCACTATTTCAACGGTGCATTGTTCACACTTTTAGTGTGTCTGTGGTTCTTCGTTTACATCATCACTGCTTCAATGGTGCATTGGTCCCACTTTCACTCTGTCTATGGTGCTTAGCTCACATTATGATTCTTTCAATGGTGCTTTAGTGACACTTTCACTATGCCTATGGTGGGTTGGTCACATTATCACTATTTCAATGGTGCTTTGGTCTCAGTTTCATTGTGTCTGTGGTACTCTCATCAAATTATCACTGGTCTAAAGGTGCTTTGGTCACACATCCACTGTGTCTATGGTGATGTTGCAACGTTATCACTGCTCCAATGGTGCTTTGCTCACACTGTCTCTATGTCTATGGTTCTTAGGTCACATTATCACAATTTGAATGGTGATTTGGTCAGAAGTTCAGTGTGTATATGGTACTTATGTCACAAAATCACAGTTTGAATGGTGCTTTGGCCACAAGTTTATTGTGTCTGTGTTTGTTAGGTCACATTATCATTATTTCAATTGTGCTTTGGTTATATTTTCACTACGTATATGGTGCTTAGGTCTCTATATGAATTTTTCAATGGTGCTTTGGTCACACCTTCACTGTGTCTATTGTATGTAGGGCACATTATTATTGTTTCAGTGGTGCTTTGGTCACACGTTCACTATGTCTATGGTGCTTTGGTCTCATTATCACTGTTTCAATGGTTTTTTTGTCACAGTTTCACTGTGTCTATGGTTCCTAGGTCATATTATCACTTTTTGAGCGGTGCTTTTGTCACGCTTTTATGTGTCCATGGTGCTTTTGTCACATAATCCCTGTTTTAATGGTGCTAAGGTCACATGTTTCGCCGTGTCTATGGTGCTTTGGTCACATTATCGCTTTTGCAATGCTGCTTTGGTCACACTTCCACTGTCTATTGTGCTGTAGTCTCATTACCACACTTTCCATGGTTATTTGGTAATGCTTTCACTGTGTTTACGGTACGTTGATCGCATTATCACTGTTTGGACGGTACTTTGGTTACACCTACCCTATGTCTAAAGTGCTTAGGTCACACTCTCACTGTTTCAACGGTGCTTTGGTCACACGTTTATGTGCCCATGGTGCTTTGGTCACTTTATCACTATTTCAGTTGTGCTCTTGTCACACTTTCACTTTGTCTGTGGTGTGTAGGTCACATTATCACTTTTGGACTGTGCTTTGATCACGCTTTCACTGTGTGCATGGTGCTTTGGTCACATTGTAACTGTTTCAATGATGCTTTGATCTCACTTTCACTGTATCTATGGTCCTTAGGTCACACTATCGCTATTTGAATGGTGATTTGGTCACGTCTTCACTTTGTCAATGGTGCGTAGGTCACATCATCACTTCTTCATTGCTGCTTTGGTCACACTTTTATGTATCTATGGTGCTTTGGTCACATCATCAGTGTTTCAATGGCGGATTGGTCACACTTTGAGTGTGTATATAGTGCGTATGTCACATTCTCGCCGTTTAAAAGTTGCTTTGATCACACGTTCATTGTGTATATGGTGCTTTGGTCACGTAATCACTGTTTCAAGGGTTCTTTGGTCACACTATAACAGTATAGACGCAGTTGAATTGTAACCAAAGCAACATTGAAACATTGATAATGTCACATAAGCACTTTAGACACCGTGAAATTGTGATCAAAGAACAATTGAAGAGGTGATAATGTGACCTAAGCACCACAGACACAATAAAAGTGTGACCAGAGCACCATTGAAACAGTGATAATGTTACCAAGGCACCATGGACATAGTGAAGGTGTGACCAAAGCACCATTGACATATTGATAATGGGATCAAACCACCATAGACACAGAAAAGAGTGACCAAATCACTAATGCAACAGTGATAATGTGACCTAAGGACCATAAACACAGTGATATTATGACCAAAGGACCATTAAAACAGTGATAATATGACTGAAGCACAATAGACACAGTTAAATTGTGACAAAAGCACCATTGAAATGTTGATAATGTGACCAAAGCACCATAAACAGAGTGAAACGTGTAACCGGAGTACCATGTAAACAATGATGAAGTGACCTAAGCACTATAGACAAAGTGATGGTGTGACCAACGCACCATTGCAGCATTGATAAAATGACCAAAGCACCAAAGACACAGTGAAAGTGTGACCAAACCACTATTGAAAGAGTGATCATGTGACCCAAAGACACTAAAGACAAAATTAAAGTGTGACCAAAGCATCATTGAAACAATGATAACATTACATGAGCACTATAGACATAGTGAAAACATGACCAAAGCACCATTGAAACTTTTATACAGTGACCAAAGCACCATAGACACAGTGAAAGTGAGACCAAACCACCATTGAAACAGTGATGATGTGACAAAAGTTCCATAGACACAGTGGAAGTGTGACCAAGGCACCACAGGAGGAGTGATAATGTGACCTAAGCACCATATACACAGTCAAAGTGTGACCAAAGCACCATTGAAACATTGATAATGTGACCAAAGCACCATAGCCAATGTGAAATGTGACCAAAGCACCATAGAAACGGTGATAATGTGACATAAGTACCATAGACAGTGAAAGTGTGACCAACGCACCATTAAAACAGTGATAATGTGACCTAAGCACCATAGAAAAAGTGATAGTACGACCAAATAACAATTGAAACACAGATAATATGACATAAGCACCATTGACACAATGCAAGTGTGATGAATGCACCATTAAAACAGTGAGAGTGTGACCAAAGCACTAAAGACACAGTGAAAGTGTGACCAAAGCACCATTGAAATCGTGACAATGCGTCGTAAGCAGCAGAGACAGAGTACAGATGTGACTTGAGGACCATTAAAATAGTGATAATGTGACATAACCACTATAGACACACGGAAAGTGTGCCTATTGCACCATTGAAACGGTGAGATCGTGACTGGGAGACCATAGACAAATTGAAAGTGTGACCAAAGAAACATTGAAACAGTGATAATATGACATAACCTCCACCGAAAGAATGAAAGTGTGACCAAGGCACCATTGAAATCGTGATAATGTGTCCTAAGTAGCACATACACAGTGAAAACGTGAGAAAATGACCATTGAAATAGTGATAACGTGACATAGGGACTATAGACACACTAAAAGTGTGACCAAAGCACCATTGAAACAGTGAAATGTGACCTAAGCACTATATACATAGTTGAAGTGTGACCAAAGCAACATTGAAACAATGATAATGTCACCTAAGCACTAAAGGCACCACGAAATTGTGATCAAAGCACCATTGAAGCAGTGATAATGTGACCTAAGCACCGCAGACACACAAAACGTGAGACCAAAGCACCATTGAAACAGTGATACTGTTACCAAGGCACCATAGACAAAGTGAACATGTGACCAAAGCACCATTGAAATACTGATGATGGGAAAAAAGCACCATAGACACGTAGAAGAGTGACCAAAGCACTATGGAAATAGTGAGAATGTGACCTAAGGACCATAAACGCAGTGCGATTACGACCAAAGCACCATTGAAACATTGAAAATATGACTTAAGCACCATGGACACAGTTAATTTGTGATCAAAGCACCATGTAAACAGTGATAATGTGACCAAAACACCATAAACACAATGAAACGTGTGACCAAAGCACCATATAAATGGTGATGACGTGACCTAAGCACTATAGACACTGTGAAGGTGTCACCGACGCACCAATGCAACAGTGAGAAAATGACATAACCACCATAGACACAGTGAAAGTGTGACAAAATAACTATTGAAACAGTGATAATGTGACCTAAATACACTAAAGACACAATGAAATTGTGACCAATGCATCATTGAAACAATGATAACATAACCTAAGCACTATAGACATAGTGAAAACATGACCAAAGCACCATTCAAACGGTGATACAATGACCAAAGCACCACAGACACAGTAAAAGTGAGACAAACGCACCACCAAAACAGTGATAACATGATTATACCACTATTTACACAGTGAAAGTGTGAGCAATGTACCATTTAAACAGTGACATTATGACATAAGCACCATAAATAAAGCAAAAGCTACACCAAATCACCATGGAAACAGTGATACTGTGGCAAAAGCAGGATAGACACAGTTAAAGTGTTAAAAATGTACCATTTAAACTATGATAATGTGACCAAAGCACCATAAACACAGTGAAAGTATTATGAAAGCACCATTGAAACAGGGATCATTTGACAAAAGTACCATAAACACAGTGGAAGTATGACCAAAGCACCATTGAAACATTGATAATGCGACAAAAGCACCATATCCACAGTGAAAGTGTGACCAAAGCACCATTGACACAGTGATAATATGACCTCAGCACCATAGAAAAAGTGAAAGTGTGACCAAAGCACCATTGAAACACTGATAATGTGACAGAAGCACCATCAAAACAGCGAGAATATGACCAATCCACTGTACAAACTGTGGAAGTGTGACTAAAGCATCATTGAAATCGTGAGAATGCGTTGTAAGCAGCACAAACTTAGTGAAAAGGTGACCAAAGGACCATTAACATAGTGATAATGTGACATAACCACAATAGACACACGGAAAGTGTGACCAAAGCACCATTGAAACAGTGATAATGTGACCTAATCACCATAGACACAGTTAAAGTGTGACCAAAGCACCAGTGAAACCGTGATAATGATACCCTAGCACCATAGAAACCGTGAAAGTGTGACCAGAGCACCATTGAAGCAATGATAACGTGACTTAAGCACCGCAGACAGAGTGAAAGTATGACCAAAGCACCATTGAAACAGTGAAAATGTGACCTAAGTACTATAGACACAGTGAAAGGGTGACCAAAGCACCATTGAAACAGTGATTATATGACTTGAACACCGTGGATGCATGAAAGTGTAACAAAAGCACTATTGAAACAATGATAATGTAACCTTAGAACTATGGACACAGTGAATGTGTGACCAAAGCACCATTGAAACAGCAATAATGTCACCAAAGCTCCATACATACAGTCACAGTGACGAAAGCATCATTGAACTAGTGATAATGTGACCAATGCACCATAGACATAGTGGATATGTTACCAACGCACCATTGTAATAAAACAATATGACCTAAGCACCATAAACACAGTAAACGTGTGACCAAAGCACCATTGAAACAGCAGTGGTGTGACCTAAGCACCAAGGACATAGTGAAAGTGTGACCAAAACACCATAAAAGTAGTGACAATGTGAGCTAAGCACCAGAGACACATTGAAACGGTGACCTCAGCACCATTGGACCAGTATTAATGTGACCTAAGAACCAAAGACACAGTGAAAGTGTGACCAAAACATCAGTGAAACAGTGATAAGGTGACCTGAGCACTAAAGACATAGTGAAACATGACCAAAGCTCCTTTGATACTGTGATACAATGATAATAGCACCATAGACACAATGAAAGTGTGACCAAAACACCATTTAAACGGTGATAATGTGACCAAAGCACCATAAACACAATAAACGTGTGACCAAAGCACCATTGAAATAGTGCTGATGTGATCAATGTACCATGGACACAGAGGAAATGTGACAAAAGTACCACCAGAACCATGACAATGTGACAAACACACCATAGACACATTGCAAGTGTGTCCAAAGCACAGTTGAAACACAAATGATGTGACCAAAGTACCGTAAACACAGTGAAAGTATGACCAAAGCATCATTGAAATAGTAATAATGTGACCTAAGTAACATACACACAGTGAAAGTGTGACCAAAGCACCATTGAAACTGTGATAATGTAACCAAAGCACCATAGACACGTTAAAAGTGTGACCAAAGGACCATTGAAGCAGTGATGATGTGACCAAAGCACCATTGCCATAGTGAAAGTGTGACCAAAGTTGTGTTTTGATTACAATATCACTGAATCAACGGTGCTTTGGTCACTTTCACAATGTCTATGGTACTTTGGTCACATTATCACTGTTTCAATGGTGCTCTGGTCACACTTTCAATGTGGCTATGGTGCGCAGGTCACATTATCACTCTTTCAATGGTACTTTGGTCAAACATTCAGTCTATGTAGTGACTCTAATCACATTATAACTATTTTGAAGATCCTTTGGTCACCCTTTCACTATGTCTATGGTGACTTGGTCACTGTATCACAGTTTAAATGGTGCTTTGGTCACATGTTCATTGTGTCTATGGTGCTTACATGACATCATCAGTGTTTTAATTGTGCTTTGGGCAGACGTTCAATGTTCTATGGTTCTAAGGTTACATTATCACTCTTTCAATAGTGCTTTGGTCACACATTCACTGTATCTATGGTGCCTAGGTCACACAATCATTGTTTTAATGGTGCTTTGATCACACTTTCAGTTTGTCTATGGTTCTTATGTCCAATTATTATTCTTTCAATGGTGCTATGGTCACACGTTCACAGTGCCTATGGTGCTTTGGTCACATTATCGCTGTTTCAATTGTGCTTTGCTCACACTTTCACTATGTGTATGGTGCTAAGGTCACATTATCACTGTTTCAATAGTGCTATCCTCATACTTTCACTATGTCTCCTGTGCTTAGGTTACATTATCACTGTTTTAGTGGTACTTTTGTCACATTTTCACTTTATCTATTGTACTCTGCTCACAACATCATTGTTTCAATGGTGCGTTGGTCACACTTTCACTATGTCTATGGCTCTTTGGTCTCATTAGCGCTGTTTCAATGGTGCTTTGGTGGCACTTTCACTATGTCTATGGATCTAAGGTCACATTATCACCGTTTCAACGGTGATTTGGTCACACGTTCATAGTGTAAATAGTGCTTATGTCACATTATCACTATTTCAATTGTCCTTTGGTCACATCTTCACAGTTTGCGTGCTACTTAGGACACATTATAACTGTTGCAATGGTGCTTTGGTCACACTTTCACTGTATCCATAGTGCTTTGGTTACATTATCAATGTATAAATGGTGCTTTGGTCACACGTTCACCGTGTCAATGGTTCTTATGTCACATTATCATTGTTTCAATGCTGCTTTGGTGATATTTTCACTTCGTCTATGGTGCTTATGTTACATTGTCACTGTGTACATGGTGTTTTGGTCAAACTTTCAATGTGTCTATGCTGCTTTTGTCACATTATCACTCTTTAAATGGTGATTTGGTAACACGTTCACTCTGTCTATAACATTTTGGTCACATTATCACCGTTTCAATGGCTTGTTTTGCCACACTTTCACTGTTTGTATGGTGCTTTGGTCACATTATAACTGTTTTAACGGTGCTTTGGTCACACTTTCATTGTGTCTATGGTGCTTAGGTCACATTATAACAGTTTCAGTGGTACTTTGGTCACACTTTCACTATGTCTGTAGTGCTTTAATCATATTACCACAGTTTAATTGGTACGTTGGTCTCATTTTCAATATGTGGATGGTGCTTTAGTCACTGTTTCACAGTTTCAAGGGTGCTTTGGTCACACTTTTACCATGTCTATAGCCTAGGTCACATTATCACTGTTTCAATAGTGCTTTGGTCACACTTTCACTGTGTCTATGGTGCTTAGTTTACATTGTCACTATTTAAATGGTGCTTTGGTCACAACTTCACTATGTCTATGGAGCTTAGGACACACCATCAATGTTTTAGTGGTGCTTTGGTCACACTTTCACTATGTCTATGGTGCTTAGGTCACATTATCATTATTTCAATGGTGCTTTGGTCACCTTTGCAGTGTGTCCATAGTGCTTTGGTCACATTATCACTGTTTCAATGCTGCTTTGGTCACTTTCACTATGTTGACGGAGCTTTGGTGAAGTTATCATTGTTTCAATGGTGCTTCGGTAACAGTTTCATTGAGTCTATAGTGCTTAGGTAACATTATCACTGTTTCAATAGTGTTTTGGTCACAATTTAGATGTGTCTACAGTGCTTAGGTCATGTTATCAGTGTTTCAATGGTGCTTTGGTCACACTTTCACAGTGTGTATGGTGCGTTGGTCACATTATCACAATTTCAATGGTGCTTTGGTCACAATCTATACGTGTTTATGGTACTTAGGTCACATTATCAGTGTTTCAATGGTGCGTTGGTCACTGTTTTATGTATGTACGGTGCTTTTGTCACATTATCACTTTTTCAATAGTACTTTGGTCATACTTTCACAGTGTCTATGGTGCTTAGTTCACATTATCACTGTTTGGACGGTGCTTTGGTCACACCTTCACTGTGTCTATGGTACTCTGGTCACATTATCACTATTTCAATGGTACTTTGGACACACTTTCACGGTGTCTATGGTGCTTATGTTACATTGTCACTGCTTCAATCGTGTATTGGCTACACTTTCCCTATGTCTATGGTGATTAGATGACATTATCACTGTTTCAATGGGGATTTGGTCACACTTTCACTGTGTGTATGGTGCTTAGATCACATTTTCACTGTTGCAATGGTACTCCGGTCACAATTTTAGTGTGGGTATATTGCTGATGTCAAATTATCACTATTTCAATGGTCCTTTGGTCACATTGTCACTGTGTCCCTGCTGCTTAGGACACATTATCACTGTTTCATTGGTGCGTTGGTCACACTTTCGCTGTGTTTATAATGCTTTGGTCTTGTTATAATTGTTTCAATGGTGCCTCGGTCACCTTTCACTGTGTCAATGGTGCTAAGGTCACATTATCACTGTTTCAATAATGATTTGGTCACACTTTCAGTTTGTCTATGGTGCTTTAGTCACATTATCACTGTTTCAATGGTGCTTTTGTCACACTTTCAGTGTGTTTACGGTTCTTCGAGGGTGCGCACTAAGCCAGATTTGTGGTTATTGAAAGAGAACCGGAATGTCAAGACCATTCCATGGGTTAGAACCAGCACCACGAGTCTGGACCTTAGAACCGTGGTTCCATGGAACATAGTTCCACCATGGTCAGTATCGCGGTTCCTCCTATGGGAATCGCAAAACCACCAAATTGAGGCTGGAACCTGGAGAGACCCCTAGTTTTCCAATGCATTTGTTATGGGATGACACTTCTTGACACTACTTCTATTCTGTGCACTATGTTTGCTACTTGTGACTGTTTACTCTGCTTTGATTATGAAACAAAGACAGAAAGGAAGAGAGAGAGAGAGAGAGAGAGAGAGAGAGAGAGAGAGAGAGAGAGAGAGAGATAAAAGAGACAGAAAATGAGAGAGTGAGAGAGAGTTGGAGGACTGGAAAGTAGCTGAATATGTTACTAGATGCTTATCTTACTGTTTTAAATAAACTATGAATACGGTAGAGTCTCATTTGTAGTGTTCATGTTACATTATGTTTGACATGTGAAACAGAGCAGGAATGAGAAAGAGATAGAGAGAGGGATAGAGAGAGGGAGAGGGAGGGAGAGAGAGAGAGGGAGAAAGAGTGCGAGAGAGACTAACACACACAGAGTGAGCGAGTGAGTGTGTGTGTGTGTGTGCTAGAGAGAGGGAGAGAGATAGAGAGAGAGAGAGAGACAGAGAGAGAGAGAGAGAGGCAGGCTACAAGAGAGGGTTGTTGGAACTGAACATCTTAATCAATGGAAATCATACATCTGGTAAAACTGCAGGGACAGAGAATTGACCTTCTGGTAAAATACATTTGATATAGACAGGGTCATGGTGACCATACCCCTCTCCTCCCCTACCCCATTGTCCCTGCTGCTGCATGACAATGAACAATGTCACAATATCACAATATCACAACGTCACAATGTCACAAAGTAAGGAGTCTAGTCTGCACTCTAGTCTACTCAGGAAATCTCAAAAACATCATCATCCTCAAGAGAGAACGTTCCCATCCCGGTAATGCATGCATCCCCTCCATCATCCCAACCATCTTTGTCTTTGTCGTTGTCATTGTCATTGTCTTCTTTATCATCAGCCGCAACGTCTTCCTCACGGATGCTCCCCTCCATGGCTGCTTCTGTGTTCTTCAGATTCCTTGTGGCCCTACGCCTTGCCATCCTCCTCCTTGCCTTCTCCAGGTTATCAACTTCCTGCAACTCAACAGCAACAGAACTATCTGCGGCAACAAGAAAGTCAGCCAGCACAGGATCATTGATCAAAGTCTTGAGTGTCACCACGTCTTGCACAGTCATGTTTGAAAGGGAGTGCCTGAAGTATATGACAACCCGGCCACCTAGGCTAAACATGCATTTTCATGGTGTGCTCGTGGCTCGCACTACAAGACTATCCTCCACAACCAGAGATAATGTGGGAAATTTCACGGCACTGTACCTAAAGTAGTGCAAGATGTTTGTCCTTCGGCCGAGCCTTGGTTCCTTATTCCACTGGTTTGTAAATTATTCCTTCTGCACGGTGAGGTAAGAGTCAACCATGCTATCGTTCACTGTGTCATTGTCCACCATCAGACAGTAGGTCTTGTTGCACACGCCCAACTGCCTCAAGGACTCCGAGAAAAGACCATAGACTTTCTAAGCTATTGCACTGTCACTGACATGAGGGCAGGAGATGCAGATGGTTTGCATGTCCCACTCTGCAATCCAGTGGGCAGTCACGCTGAGGTATTTCACGTTGGCGTCGGATTGCCACCCGTCTGTGGTGAATGAGATGTCAGACCACACATCAGCAAGCGTCTTTATGAGCCACTTCCAGAACGCTGCTCCGCCATGGTGAAGAAGACGTGCAATGGTCATGCGGCCGGACAGGATTGTAAGTGGATTGCATAGCAAAAAATCCTTCTAAGTGGATTCCATTGACAAGAAAAAAATGTTTTTGTCCACCACATGCTACCATAGGAAACACAAAGAAACCTTCATGTTGAAGCAGATGCCCACGCCAGCGACAGACCGTGCCACGAGCTAAGCACCACAAACAATGTGAATGTGTGACCAATGCGCCATTGAAGCAGTGATTATGTGACTAAATCACAATAAACAAAGTGAATGTATGACCAAAGTACCATTGAAACTGTGAGAATGTGACAAAAGCACAGTAGACACAGTGAAAGTGTGACCGAAGCACAATTGTAATTATGATAATGTGATAAAAGCACCATAGAACAGCGAAAGTGTGAACAAAAAACCATTGAAATAATGATAATGTGAGCAAAGCACCATAGACACATGGATAATGTGACCAAAGCATCGTAGACACAGTGAATGTGTGACCAAAGTACCATTGAAACAATTATAATATCACCTAAACACCATACACAGTGAAAGTGGGACCAAAGTACCAACGAAACAGTGATAATGTGACATAAGCACCATAGACATAGTGAACGTGTGACCAAAGCACCATTGAAACAGTTATAATGTGACCTAAGCACCAATACACATTGAAAGTGTAACCAATGCATCGTTCCAACAATGACAATGTAATCAAAGCACCATAGACACAGTGACAGGGTTACCAAAGCACCATTGAAACAATGATAATGTTACCTATGCAGCATAGACACTGGGAAAGTGTGACCAAATAACCATGAAACAGTGATAATGTGACATAAGTACCACAGAAAATGTGAAAGTGTGGCCAAAGGACCATTGAAACAGTGATATCATGACCATTGAAATATTGATAATGTTAGCTACGAACCATAGACACTGGAAAATAGTGACCAAAGCACCATCAAAACAGTAATAATATGACAAAAAAAAACATAGAAAAAATGAAAGTGTGACCAAAGCACCATTGTAACAATGATAACGTAACCTAAGCATCATAGACACAGGGAAAGTTTGACCAAAGTACCACTAAAACAGTGATAATGTGATCTACACACCGTAGACATGGGTTAAGTTTGACTAGAGTGTTAAAGAATGAGTTATAACGTGACCAAAGCAACATAAACACTGTGAAACTGTGATCAAAGTACCATTAAAACTGCGATAATGTGACCTAAGCACCATAGAAACAGTGAAAGTGTGACCAACGACCCATTTAAACAGTGGTAATGTGACATTAGCACCATATACATAGTGAAAGTGGGACCAAAGCACCATTGAAACATTGCTAATGTGACCAAAGCACAGTAGACAAAGTTAAAGTGTGACAAAAGAACCATTGAAACAATTATATTGTGACCAAAGCACAAAAGACACGTTGAACGTGTGACCAAAGTACCATTGAAACAGTGATAGTGTAATCAAAGTACCATAGACATTGTGAACGTGTGACAAAGGCACCATTGAGACTCTGACAATGTGACCAACACATCATAGACACAGTGAAACTGTGTCTATAACACCATTTGAATGATGATATTATGACCTAAGAATGTGTGAATGTGTGACAAAAGTACATTTGAAACAATAACAATGTGACCTAAGCACCATATACACACTGAAAGTGTGGCCAAAGTGCCACTGAAGCAGTGATAATGTGACCAAATCACCATGGACAAAGCGAAAGTGTGACCAAAGCAGCATTCAAAAAGTGATAATATGACCTAAGCACCAGACACACAGTGAAACTGTGACCAAAGCACGATTGAAATTGTGATAATGTGATCAAAGCACTATAGAACAGTGAAATTTTGACCAAAGCACCATTGAAATAATGATAATGTGACCATATCACATAGACACATGGATAATGTGACCAAAGCACCATGGACACAGTGAGTGAAACCAAAGCACCATTGAAACAGTGACAACACGACCTAAACACCATCGACAGTGAACATTTGACCAAAATTCCAGTAAAATAGTGATAACGTGACCAAAGCACCATGGACATACTGAAAGCGTGACCAAAGCACCATTGAAACAGTAAAAATGTGAACCAAGCACCAAATACACATTAAAGGCGTAACCAAAGCATCATTGAAAAATGATAATGTAATCAAATCACCATAAACAAGGTGAAAGTGGGACCAATGCACCATTGAAGTAATGGTAATGTCACATAAGTACCATGCACACAGGGAAAGTGTGACAAATGAACCATTGAAACAGTGAGAATGTGACCTAAATTCCATAGACAACGTGAAAGTGTGACCAAATAACCATTGAAACAGTGATAATATTATATAAAAACCACGATCACAGTGAAAGTGTGGCCAAAGCACAATTGCAGCAGTCATAATGTGACCAAAGAAACATAAACACAATAAAAATATGACCAAAGCACCATTGTAACGAGGATAACGTGACCAAATCACAATAGATGCAGTGAAAATGTGACCAAAGTACCATTAAAACTGTGATAATGTAACCCAAGCACCATAGACAAAGTTAACGTGTAATTAAAGTACAATTGAAGCAGTGCTAAGGTGACCAAATTGCCATATACATAGTTCAAGCGTGAGAAAAGCACCATTGAAAAAGTGATATTGTGACCAAAGAACCATACACACATTGAACGTGGGACAAACCTACCGTTGAAACAATGACAATGTAATAAAACTACCATAGACACAGTGAAAGTGTAACCAACGCACCATTGAAACACTGATAATGTGACCTTATTCCATGGACATAGTGAAAGTATGACCAAAACATTATTGAAACTGTGATAATGTGGCCTAAGCACCATAGATATAGTGAACGTGTGACCAAAGCAACATTGAAACGGTGATAATGTGACCTAAGCACCATAGACATATTGAAAGTGTAACATAAGCACATCACTAAAACTTTGATAATGTGACCAAAGCACCATCGACAGAGTAAATGCGTGAGCTAAACACTATTGAAACAGTGATAATGTGACCTTAACACCATAGACAGAGTTAAAGCGTGACCGACGGGCCATTGAGCAGTGATAGTGTGACCAAAGCACCATAAACACAGTGAAATTGTCAGGACGTCACCATGAAAACGGTGATAATGTGACCAAAGGTTCAAATACACAGTAAAAGTGTGACCAAATGACCATTGAAATGATGATAATGTGACCAAAGCACAATAGACATAGTAAATATGTGACCAAAGCACAATTGAAACAGTGAAAATGTCTCCAAAGCACCATAGACAAAGTGAACATGTGACCAGAGCACCATTAAAATGGTGATAATGTGATCAATTCACCCTAGACGCAGGGAATGTGTAACCAGAGCACCGTTGAAACAATAATAATGTGACCTTAGCACCATAGACACAGCAAATATCTGAACAAAACACTAGTGACACAGTGATAACGTGACCAAAGCACCATAGGCACCGTGAAAGTGTGACCAGTGCACCATTCAAACAACGATAATGTAACCTAAACACCATAGGCACACTTAAAGCGTCACCAAAGCACCATTGAAACAGTGATGATGTAACCAATGCACCACAAACACATTGAAATTGTGACCAAAGCACCATTCGGACAGTGATAATATGACCCAAGCACCATAGACACAAAGAAAGTGTGACCAATGTACCATTGAAATAGTTATGAGTGACCTAAGCACCATATATGCAGTGAATGCTTGAGCAAAGTACCATCAAAGCTCTGAAAGTGTGATTGAAGCACCATAGAGACAGTAAAAGTGTGGCCAAATAACCATTGAAACTATGACAATGTGACCAAACATCCCTATAGACCATTCAAATAGTGATAATATGACCAAAGTACCATGGAAACATAAACGTATGAACAAAGCAACATTGAAACAATGATAATGTGATGTAAGCACCATAGAAACAGTAAACGTATGAAGAAAGCACCATTCATAGAGTGATAATGTGACCCACGCACCATAGACACAGTGGCAGTGTGACCAAAACACCAATCAAAGAGTGATGACGTGACCTACCTACTAAGTACACAATGAAAGTGTGACCAAAGCACCATTGAAACAATGATAGTACGTCCAAAGCACCATAGACACACATAACGTGTGACCAAAGCACCATTGCAACCGGAATAATGAAACAAAATCACCATAGACATAATGAAAGTGTGACAAAAGCACCATTGGAACAGTCATAATGTGACCAAAGCACCATAGACAGATTGAAACGATGATCAAAGCACCATTGAAAGAGTGAGAATGTGACCAAAGCACCATAGACACAGTAGCACTGTGACCAAAGCACCATTTAAACAGTGATAATGTGACCTAAGCACCATAGACACATCATCACTGTTTAAATGGTGCTTTGGTTAAAATTTCACTATGTATATGGTGCTTTTGTCACATTATCGCTGTTTCAAAGGTGCTTTGGTCACATTTTTACTGTTTCTATGGTTCTTTTTGTCACATTAACGCTCATTCAGTGGTACTTTGGTCACACGTTCACCGTGTCTGTAGTGCTTTGGTCACACTATAACAGTTTCAATGGTGCCCTGGTCACACTTTCACTATGTCTATTGTGCGTAGGTCACACCATTATTATTTCATTGGTGTTTTAGTCACACTTTCACTGTGTCTACTGTGCTTACGTGACACTATCAATGGTTCAATGGTGCTTTGGTCTCATTTTCGCTGAGTCTAGTGTTCTTTGGTCAATTATCAATATTGCAATGGTGCTTTGGTAACTTGCTCTTTATCATCAGTGCTTACGTCATGTTATCACTATTTCAATGGTGCTTTGGTCACGCTTTCACAATGTCTATTGTGCTTAGGTCGTAACATCGCTGTTTCAATTGTGCTTTGGTAACACATTCACTGTGTCTATAGTTCCAAGGTCACACCATTTTTGTTTTAATGGTTCTTTTATCAGACATTCAGTGTGTCTATGGTACTTTGCTCACATTATCATTGTTTCATGGTGCTTTGGTCATCCTTTCACTGTGTTTATGGTACTGTGGTCATATTATGTTGGCTTTTATTCTGCTTTGGTCACACTTTTGCTGTGTTTAATGTGCTTAGGTATATTATCAATGTTAGAATGGTACTTTGGTCACACTTTCACCGTCTATATGGTACGTAGGTCACGTTATCACTCTTTCAATAGTGCTTTGGTGACACTTTCACTTTGTCTATGGTGCTTACGTCACATTCTCACTATTTTAATGTCGCTTTGGTCACACTTTCATTGTGACTATGTTTCTTAGGTCCTATTATCATTGTTTCAATGGTATTGTGGACAAACGGTCACTGTGTTTATGGTGCTAGGATCACATTATCATCGTTTCAATGGTGTTTTAATCAGTCGTTCACTGTGAATATGGTGCTTTGGTCCCATTAGCACTCTATCAATGGTACTTTGTTCAGACGTTTACTGTGTCTATGGTCCTTTCGTTGCATTGTTGCTGCCTCAAAGGTACTTTGGTCACACTTTCATTGTGTCTATGATGCTCTGGTCAGACGTTTACCGTTTCAATGTCCTTTGGTCGCACGTTCACTATTTATATAGTGCGTCAGTCACATTATCACCGTTTCAATGGTACTTTGATCACACTGACTATGTCCATGGTGCTTAGGCCACACCATTACTGTTTCATTTGTGTTTTGGTCACACGTTCACTGTGACTATGGTACTTAAGTCACATTATCATTGTTTTAATGGTGCTTTGGTCACATCTTCACTGTTTCTATGCTGCATTGATTATACTATCAATGTTCCAATGGTGCTGTGGTCACTTGCACCCTGTCTATAGTGCTTAGGTCATATCATCACTATTTCAATGGTACTTTTGTCATACTTTCAATGTGTCTATGATGCTGAGGTCATAATGTCACTGTATCAATGGTGCTTTGGTAACACTTTCACTGTTTCTATAGTGCTTAGGTCAGGGCATCACTGTTTCAATGGTGCATTGGTTACATTTTCATCGTGTCTATGGTGCTTTGGTCACATTATCACTGTCTCAATGGTGCTTTGGTCACACTTTCACTGTGTCTATGGTGCTGTTTTTCCATTATGTTTGTTTCAATGGTGCCTCGGTCACACTTTCACTGTGTCTATGGTTATTTGGTCATATTATAACAATCTCAATGGTGCTTTGGTTTCACTTTCACTGTGTCTACTATGTTGAAGTCATATTATCACTCATTTAATGGTGCCCTGGTCACACTTTCACCATGTCTATGGTGCTTATGTCACACCATCATTGTTTCCATAGTGCATTGGTCTATTTTTACTGTGTCTGTGATGCTCAGGTCACATTATCAGAGTATCAATAGTGCGTTGGTCACACTTCCATTGTGCCTATGGTGCTTAGGTCAGATTATCACTATTTTAATGATACGTTTGTCATACTTTTACTGTGTCTATGGTGTTTATGTCACATTATTACTGTTTCATTTGTTATGTGGTCGCACTTTCAACGTGTATATAGTGCGTTGGTAACACGATCACTGCTGCAATGGTGTTTTGGTAACAATTTCACTGTTTCTATGGTGCTTAGGTCACATCATCACTGTTTCAATGGTGCTTTGGTCACACTTTCACTGTATATACGGTGCTCTGGTTACATTATCGCTGTTTCAAGGGTGCTTTGGTCACAGTTTCACTCTTTCTATGATTCTTTGGTCACATTATCACACTTTCACCGTGCTTATTGTGCTTAGGTCATAATATCACTATTTCAATTGTGCTTTGGTCACTTGCATTGTATCTATGGTGCTTTGCAATGTGACCAAAGCATGATAGACACAGTGAAAGTGTGACCAGAGCAGAAATTGAAACAGTGATAATGTGACCAAAGCACCGTAGAATCAATGAAAGTGTTACCAAAGCACCATCTAAACGGTGATACTGTGACCTAAGCACCATAGACGTAGCGCAAGTGTGACATAAGCACCACTGAGTCAGTGATAACATGACCTAAAGACCATAGACATTGTGAAACTGTGACCAAAGCACCATTCAGAGAGTGATAGTGTAACCAACGAGATCTGGACACGGTTTAAGTGTGCCCAAAGCACCATTGAAACAGTAATGATGTTATCAAAGCACGAGAAAATAGTGAAAGTGTGACAAAAGGACCATTGAAACAGTGTAATATGAGTGAAGTATCACAGACAATGTGAAAGTGTGACGTAAGCACCATTTAAACAGTGACAATGTGAGCAAAGCACCATAGACAGAGTGAAGGTGTGACCAAAGTACCACTAAAAAAGGCAATGTGACCCAAGAACCATAGACACAGTAAACGTGTAAGCAAAGTACCATTAAAATAGTGATAACATGGCCAAAGTACCATGGAAAGGTAAAACTGTGACCAACGCACCATTGAAACAGTGATAACGTGACAGAAGCACCATAGAAAAAGTGAAATTATGAGCAAAGCAGCATTGAAACTGCGATAATGTCATCTAAGCACCATAGCCACACTAAAAGTGTAACCAAAGCACCGTCGAGAGAGTGATAATGTGACTAAAGCCCCATAAACACAGTGACAGTGTGACCAAAACACCATTCAAATATTGATGACGTGACTTACGTACTGTAGACACAATGAAAGTGTGACCAAAGAACCATTGAAACAATGATAAAATGTCCAAAGCACGATAGACACAGATAACCTGTGACCAAAGGACCATTGAAACCGTGATAATGTAAGCAAGGCACCATAGACACAGTGAAAGTGTGACCAAAACACCACTAGAACAGTGATAATGTGACCAAAGCACCATGGACAGAGTGAAACTATGATCAAGCATCGTTGAAAGAGTGAGACTGTGACCCAATCACCATAGACACGGTAAAGGTGTGACCAAAGCACCCTTGAAAGAGTGATAATGTGATACAAGGAACATAGACACATAATCACTGTTTCAATGGTACTTTGGTTACACTTTCACTATGTATATGATGCTTTGGTCACATTATCGCTATTTCAAAGGTGCTTTGCTATCAGTCGCATTGTTCCTATGGTGCTTTGGTCACATTATCGCTGTTTCAATGGTACTTTGGTCACACGTTCACTTTCTTTGTAGTGCTTTGGTCACATTGTCACTGTTTCCATGGTGACTTGGTCACACTTTCACTATGTCTATGCTGCGTAGGTCACACCATCACTATTTCAATGGTGATTTGGTCACACGTTCAATGTGTCTATTGCACTTATGGACATTATCATTGTTTCAATGGTGCTTTGGTCTCAATTTCACTATGTCTATTTTTCTCTTGTCAAATTCTCAATGTTGCAATGGTGCTTTGGTCACTTGCACTGTATCTATAGTGCTTAGGTCACGTTATCACTTTTTCAATGGTGCTTTGGTCACACTTTCACAATGTCTATTGTGCTTAGGTCGTAACATCACTCTTTCAATTGTGCGTTTGTTGGACCTTCACTCTGTCTATAGTTCTTAGGTCACACCATTTTTGTGTAAATGGTACTTTTATCACACTTTCACTTAGTATATGGTCCTTTGGTCACGTTATCATTGTTTCAATCGTGCTTTGGTCACACTTTCACTGTGTTTATGGTGCTTTGGTCCCATTATCGTTGCTTTAATGGTGCCTTGGTCACACATTCGCTGTGTCTAATGTGCTTAGGTATATTACCACTATTATAATGCTGATTTGGTCATGATTTCTCCGTCTTTATGGTGCCTATGTCACATTATAATTGTTTCAATGGTGCTTTGGTTGTACTTTCACTTTGTCTATGGTGCTTAGGTCACATTATCACTCTATCGATGGCGCTTAAGTCACACTTACATTGTGTCTACGTTTCTAATGTTGCATGATTATTGTTTGAATGGTACGTTGGGCACACTTTAACAGTGTCTATGGGTCATATTATTATCGTTTCAATGGTGTTTTCATCAATCTTACACGATGTATATGGTGCTTTGGTCACATTAGCACTCTATAAATGGTACTTTGGGCAGATGTTTACAGTGTCTATGGTACTTTGGTCACATTATTGCTGTTTCAATTGTGCTTTGGTCACACGTTCACTATTTCTATAGTGCTTAAGTCACATTTTAACTGTTAACAGTGCTTTTGTCACACTTTCATTATGTCTGTGGTGCTTGGGAAACACCATCACTGTTTCAAATGTGTTTTGGTCACACGTTCACTGTGAATATGATACTTAGGTCACGTTGTCATTTTTTTAATGGTAATTTGGTCACATCTTCACTTTTTGTATGGTGCTTTGGTGATACTATGAATGTTGTAATGGTATAGTGTCACTTGCACTGTGTCTATAATGCGTATGTCATACTATCACTATTTCAGTGGTACTTTGGTCACACTTTCAAAGTGTCTATGGTGCTTAGGGCATAATATCATTGTATCCATGGTGCTTCGTTCACACTTTCACTGTTCTTATCATGCTTAGGTCAGTGCATCACTGTTCCAATGGTGCTTTGGTCTCAATTTCCCCGTGTCTATGGTGCGTTGGTCACATTATCATTGTTTCAATGGTGCTTTGGTGAAACGTTTGCGGTATCGATGGTTCTTTTTCTCATTATGTTTGTTTCAATGGTGCCTTGGTCATGCTTTCACTGTGTCTATGCTTCTTTGGTCATATTCTAACAATATCGATGGTGCTTTGGTCACACTTTCAATGTGTCTAATGTGCTCAGGTCATATTATCACTAATCCAATGGTGCTTGGGTCGCACTTTCACCATGTCTATGGTGCTTTGGTCACACCATCATTGTTTCCATGGTGCTTTGGTCATACTTTAACCATTAATATGGTGCTCTGGTCATATTATCACAGTTTCAATGGTGTTTTGGTCACACTTCCACAGTGTCTATGGAGCTTATGTCATATTATCACTATTTCAATGATACTTTGGTCATACTCTCACCGTGTCTATGGTGCTTATGTCACATCATCACTGTTTGAATGGTGCTTTGATCATACTTTCAATGTGTATGTGGTGCTTTGATCACATTATTGCTGATTCAAAGGTGCTTTGGTCACAGTTTCACCCTTTCTATGGTCCGTTGGTCACCTTATAGCTGTTTTAATGGTACTTTGGTCACACGTTTGCTATGTCTATAGTGCTTTTGTCACATTATCACAGTTTCAATGGTGCCTTGTTCACACTTTCACTATGTCTATAGTGCGTAGGTCACACCATCACTAGTTCAACGGTGATTTGGTCACACTTTCATTGTGTCTATGGTGACATTGTCATTGTTTCAATGGTGCTTTGGTCAACTTTTCACTCTCTCTATTGTCCTCTGGTCACATTATCAATTTTGTAATGGTGCTTTGGTCACTTGCACTGTATCTATAGTGCTTAGGTCATGTTTTCACAAGTTCAATGGTGCTTTGGTCACACTTTCACTGTGTCTATTGTGCTTAGGTCATAACATCACCGTTCCAATGGTGCATTGGTCACACTTGCTTCGTCTCTATAGTGCTTGGGTCACGGCATTAATGGTTCAATGGTACTCTGATCACACTTTCACTGTGTCTATGGTACTTTGGTCATTGTCTCAATGGTGCTTTGGTCACACTTTTACAGTGTCTATGGTCCTTTGGTCCAATTATCTTCGGTCCAATGATGCCTTTGTCACACCTTTGCCGTGTCTCGTGTGCGTAGGTATATTATCACGGTTTCAATGGTGCTTTGGTCACACGTTCACTTTGTCTGTGGTGCTGATCTCACAGTATCACTGTTTCAACGGCACCTTGGTCACACTTTTAGTGTGTCTATGTTTCTTAGGTCGCACTATTACTGTTTCAATGGTACTTTGGACACACTTTCACTATGTCTATGGTGCTAGGGTCATTTTATCATCGGTTCAATGTTGTTTTAATCAGTCTTTCACGGTGTCTATGGTGCTTTGGTCTCTATCAATGGTATGTTGGTAAGACGTTTAGTGTGGCTATGGTGCTTTGGTTGCATGTGCGCTGTTTCAAAGATGCTTTGGTCACACTTTCACTCTGTCTATGGTGTTGTGGTCACATTACTGCTGTTTCAATTGTGCTTTGGTCACACTTTCATTGTTTTTGTAGTGCTTAAGTCACATTATCACTGTTTCAACGATGCTTTTCTCACATGTTTACTACGTTTATAGTACTTAGGGCACATCATCACTTTTGCAATGGTACTTTGGTCACACTTTCACTGGGTCTATGGTGCTTAGGTCAAATTATCAGTGTTTCAATGCTGTGTTTGTCTTGCTTTCACTGTGTCTATGGTGCTTTGGTCACATGATCACTGTTTTGAAGGTGCTTTGGTTACACTTTCACTATGTCTATAATGCTTTGGTGACACTACCATTGTTTCAATGGTGTTTTGGTCATTGTTTCACGGTATCGGTGGTGCTTTTGTCACATTATCACAATTTCAATTGTGCTTTGGTCACACGTTCACTGATTTTATAGTGCTTATGTCATACTATCATCATTCTTATGATGGTTTTATCACACTTTGATTGTGTCTTCACTGCTTAGGTCACATTATCACTGTTTCAATGGGGCTTTGGTTACACTTTCACTATGTCTATGGTGCGTAGGTCACATTATGATTGTTTCAATGGTGTTTCGGCCACTCTTCCACTGTGCCTATGGTACTTTGATCACATTATCAATGTTTCAATGGTGACTTGGTCACACTTTCACGGTGTCTATTGTTCTTAGGTCACATCATTATTGTTTCAATGGTGCTTTGGTCACAATTTAACTGTGTCTATGGTGCGTAGGTCCCATTATCACTGTCTCCATGGTTATTTGATCACACTTTTACTATGTTTATGATGCTTTGGTCCCACTATCATTGTTTCAATGGTGCATAGGGCACATATCCACTATGTCTATGGTGCTTAGGTCTATTTTAATATATTTTAATGGTTATTTGGTAACTCATTCACGCTGTATATGCTACGTTTGTCACATTATCATTGGTATAATGGTGCATTGGTCATGTTCTCAGTTTCTATGGTGCTTAGGTCTCTCTTTCACTATTTCAATGGTGCATTGTTCACACTTTCATTGTGTCTATGGTTCTTCATTTACATCATCACTACATCAATGGTGCTTTGGTTTTACTTCCACTTTGTGTATGGTGCTTAGCTCACATTATGATTGTTTCAATGGTCCTTGAGTGACACTTTTGCTATGTCTATGGTGGTTTGGTCACATTATCAATATTTCAATGGTCCTTTGGTCACACTTTCACTGTGTTTATGGTCCTTTTGTCAATTTATCACTGGTCTAATGGTGCTTTGGTCACATGTCCACTGTGTCTATGGTGATGTTGCAACGTTATCACTGCTCCAATGGTGTTTTGAGCACACTTTCACTATGTCTATGGTTCTTCGGTCACATTATCACTGTTTCAATGGTGATTTGGTCATACGTTCACAGTGTATACGGTACGTTTGTCACATTATCACAGTTTCAATGGTGCTTTGGCCACAAGTTTATTGTGTCTATGTTTCGTAGGTCACATTATGGCTATTTAAATTGTGCTTTGGTTATATATTCACTGTGTATATGGTGCTTAGGTCTCTCTATCACCTTCTCAGTGGTTCTTTGGTCACACTTTCACTGTGTTTATAGTATGTAGGACACATTATTACTGTTTTGGTGGTGCTTTGGTCACGCTTTCACTATGTCTATGGTGCTTTGGTATCATTATCACTGTTTGAATGGTTCTCTGGTCACAGTTTTACTGTGTCTATGGTGCCTAGGTCATATTATCACTGTTTCAACGGTACTTTTGTAACGCTTTTATGTGTCCATGGTGCTTTGGTCACATAATCCCTGTTTCGGTGGTGCTAAGGTCACATGTTTTGCCGTGTCTATGGTGCTTTGGTTACATTATCGCTGTTTCAATGCTACTTTGGTCACACTTTCACTGTGTCTATTGTGTTGTGGTCTCATTACCACATTTTCAATGGTTGTCTGGGAATACTTTCACTGTGTTTAGGTACTTTGATCACATTATCACTGTTTTGACGGTACTTTGGTCACACGTACCCTGTGTCTATAGTGCTTAGGTCACACTCTCACTGTTTCAATGGTGCTCTGGTCACACGTTTATGTGCCTATGGTGCTTTGGTCACATTATCACTGTTTCAATGGTGCTTTTGTCACACTTTCACTTTGTCTATGGTGTTTAGGTCACATTATCACTGCTTGGATGTTGCTTTGGTCACACTTTCATTGTGTCTATGGTCCCTAGGTCATACTATCACTGTTTCAGTGGTGCCTAGGCCACACCTTTACTGTGTCTATGGTGCTTAGGTCACGTTTGACTATTTCAATGGTGCTTTTGTCACATGTTTAATGTGTCTAAGGTGCTTATACCACATTATCACTGTTTTATTGGTGCGTTGGTCCTAATTTCACAGTGTACATTGTGTTTAGGTCACATTATCACCGTTTCAATGGTGCTTTGGTCACACATTTACTCTGTCTATGGTGCTTATGTCAAATCATCAATATTTCTATGGTATTTTGGTCACACGTTTGCTATATCTATAGTCCTTAGGTCACATTGTGAATGTGTCAATGGTGCTTTGAGCACATTATTACTAATTCAATTGGTCTTTGGTCACATTTTCACTGTCACTACAGTGCTTAGGTCCCATTATTACCGTTTTGATTGTGCTTTGGTCACACCTTCACCGTGTCTAGGTGTGCTTAGGTCAAATTATAACCTTTTCATTTGTGCTTGGTCACACGTTCACTTTATCTATGGTGCTTTGGTAACACTTTGTCTGTCTATGGTGCTTTGGTCACATTATCAATGTTTCAATGGTGCATTCATCACAATGTCGATGGTGCTTGTGTCACAGTATCATTCTTTTCATGGTGCTCTGGTTACAATTGTACTCTGTCTATGGTGCTGAAGTCACATTATCATAGTTTCAATGGTAATTTGGTCAAAGGTTCATTGTCTTTTTGGTTCGTTAGTCACATTATCACTGTTTCAATGGTGCTCTGGTCACACTTTTACTGTGTCTGTATTTTGTAAGTCACATTATCACAATTTCAATGGTACTTTGCTCACACGTTTACTGTGTCTATGGTGCTTAGGTCACATTGTCACTGTTTAAATGATGCTTTGGTCACATTTTCACTATGTCTATGTCGTTTAGGTCATGTGAGCACTGTTGCAATGGAACTTTTGTTGCATTACCACTGTTTCTATGGTGCTTTGGTCATATCATCACGTTTTCAATGGTGCTTTGGTCACACTTTCACTTTGTCTGCCGTGGTTTGGTCATGTTATCACATTTTTAATGGTGCGTTGGTCACACATTTACTATGTCTATGGTACTTAGGTCACACTGCCACTGTTTCAAAGGTGCTTTTTTCACACTTTCAGTGTGTCTATGGTGCTTAAGTCACATTCGCACTATTTCTTTGGTGCTTTTGCCATGCCTTCACAATGTCGAAGGTGCAAATGTCACATTATCACTATTTCAATCCTGCTTGTTGTCACACTTTCACCTTGTACATGATGCCTTGGTCATATTATCACCGTGTCAATGGTTCTCTGGTCAAACATTCCCTGTGTCCATGGTGCTTAGGTCACATTAAAACTGTTTCAATGGTGCTTTGGTTAGAGTTTCACTGTGCCTAAGGAGTTTGGTCTCATTATCACTGTTTCAATGGTGTTGTGGTCACATTTTCACAATGTCTTTGGTGCTGAGGTCACACAATCACTGTTTCAATTATGCTTTGGTCACATTCTCAATGTGTATATGGTGCTTTGGTCACATTATCATGCGTCAATGGTGCTTTGGTCATGCCTTCCCTGTTTCTGTGGTGCCTTTGTCACAATACCACTATTTCAATGGTGCGTTAATCACTCTCACTGTGTCTATGGTTCTTTGGTCACATTAGCACTATTTCAATGGTATTTTGGTCAAAGGTCCACTGTGTCCATGGTACTTAGCGCACATCATCACTGATTCAATGATGCCTTGGTCTTGCTTTCACTGTGTATATGGTGCTTAAGTCGCACTATTACTGTTTCAATGGTGTTGTGGTCACACGTTCACTGTGTCTATGGTGCTTTGGTCCCATTATCACTGCTTCAATGGTGATTTGATCACACTTTCATTTGTATATGGTGCTTAGGTTATGTTCTCACTGTGTCAATGGTGTGTTGGTCACACTTTCACTGTGTATATGGTGCTTTGGTTGCATTATTACTGTTTCAATGATGCTTTGGTCAAACTTCAAGTTTGTATGGTGCTTTGGTCCTATACTCATTGTTTCAATGGGTCCTTGGTCACACTTTCACTTTTTCCATGGTGCTTTGGTCAAATTATCACTGTTCTAATGGTGCTTTCGTCACGCTTTCACATTGTCCTTAGTGCGTATGTCACATTATCATAGTTTCAATGGTGCGTTTGTCACACTTTCAACATGTCTAAGGTACTTAGGTCACATTATCACTGTTTCAATGGTGATTTGGTCACATTTCATTGTGTCCATGGGGCTTTGGTATCATTATCCCTGCTTGAATGTTGCTTTGACCACACTTTAATTCTCTGTATGGTGCCTAGGTTACATTCTCACTTTTTCAATTGTGCTTTGGTCACACCTTCATGACTCAATAGTCATTTGGACACATTATCACTGTTTCAATGGTATGTTTGTCACACGTTCACAATGTCTATGGTTTTTATGTCCCATTCACACTGTCTTACGGTGTTTTGGTCACACCTTCACTGTGTATAGGTGCTTAGGCTTTTTTATGTCTTTTGCAATTCTGCCTTTGTTACACTTTTACTGTATTTTTGGTACGTATGTCACATGATCACTGCTTTGATGGTGCTTTGGTTATACTTTCACTGTGTCTATGGCGCTTTGGTCACATAATCACTGTTTCAATGGTGCTTTGGTTTCACGTTAATTGTGTCTATGGAGCTTTGGTCACATTATCACTTTTTCAATGGTGCTTTGGTCACACTTTCACTTTGTTTATGGTGCTTTGGTCACATTATCCTTGTTTTAACGGTGCTTTGGTCACACTTCCACTGTCTCTATGGTGTTTAGGTCATACTATAACTGTTTCAACGTTGAGTTGGACACCCTTTCAATGTTTCCATGGTGCTTAGGTCACGTTCGCACTGTTTTGATGGTGCTCTGCTCACACTTTCAATGTGTCTATAGTGTTTTGGTCACATTGTCATTGTGTCTATGGTGCTTTGGTCACACTTTCACTGTTTATGGTGCTTGGGTCACATTATCACTGTTTCAATGGTGCTTTGGTCACACTTTCATTCTGTGTATGGTACTTTGGTCACGTTATTACTATTTCAATGGTTCTTTTGTCATGCTTTCACAATGTTGACGGTGCTTAGGTCACAGAATCATTGTTTCAATGGTGCTTTTGTTAAACATTCACTGTGTCCTTAGTGCTTAGGTTACATTATTATTGTTTCAATGGTACTTTGTTCACACCTTAACTGTATGTAAGGTCCTAAGCTCACATTATCATTGTTACAATGGTGCTTTGGTTACAGTTTCAGTGTGTCTATGGTGCTGTAGTCACATTATCACTGTTTCAATGGTGATTTGGTCACACTTTCACTCTTTCTATCGTGTTTAGGTCATATTATCACTGTCTCAATGGTACTTTGGTCACACTTTCATTGTGTTTATGGTGCTTTGGTCACATAATCACTGTCTCAATGGTCCTTTGGTCATACTTGTAGTATGTTAATGGTGCTTATGAAACATTACCACTGTTTGAATGGTGCTTTTGTCACACTTTCTTTGTGTCTATGGTGTGTAAGTGACATTATCACTTCTCCAATGGTGCTTTGGTCACACATTTATTTGTCCATGGTACTTTTGTTACAATATCACTGTTTACATGGTGCTTTCGTCAAGCTTTCACTATTTGTATGGTGCTTAAGTCACAGTGTACTGTTTCAATGGTACTTTGGTCAAACTTTCAGTGTACATATAGTTCGTATGTCATGTTATCGTAGTTTCAATGGTGCTGTGGCCACACGTTTCTGTATGTATGGTACTTTGGTCACGTTTTCACTGTTGAACTGGTGTTTGGTCACACTTTCATTGTGTCTATGGTGTTTAGGTCATAATAACACTGTTTCAATAGTGCTTTGGTCATTCCTTTGCTGTCTCCATGGTGATCAGGTCACATTTTTACTATGTCAATGGCGCTTTGGTCACACTTCTACTGTGAATATGGTGCTTAGGTCACATTGTCACTATTTTAATGGTGCTACAGACACACTTTCACCGTGTACATGGTGCGTTGGTCACATTATTACAGTTTCAATGGTGCTTTGGTCACGCTTTCACTATGTCTACGATGCTTTGGTCACATAGTCATAGTTACCATGGTGCATTTGTCACGCGTTCACTTTGTCCATGGTTCTTTGGTCACATTATTACTGTTTGAATGGTGCTTCAATCACACTTTCACTGTGTCTATGGTGCTTTGGTCACATTATCACAGTTTCAATGATACTTTGGTCACACGTTCACTGTGTCTATGGTGCTTTGGTCTTATTCTCACCGTTTCAATGGTGCTTTCGTCACATGCTTGCTGTGTCTAATGTTTTTACGTCATATTATCACTGTTGCAATGGTGCTTTGGTCACAGTTTCACGGTGTCTATGGTGCTGTGGTCAGGTTATGACCGTTACAATGGTGATTCGGTCACACTTTCACTGTTTCTACAGTGCTTAGGTCATATTCACAGTGGTTTAATGGTACTTTGGTCACACTTTCACTGTGTATATGGTGCTTTGGTCCCATTATCACTTTTTCAATGGTGTTTTGGTCATACATTCACCATGTTTTTGTTGCTTAGGTAATATTTTCACTGGTTTAATGGTGCTTTGGTCATACTTTCATTGTGTGTATGGTGCTTTGGTTAAATGATCACTGTTCCAATGGTACATTGGTTGCACATTTATGTGTTTATGGTTCTTTTGTTACATTATCACTGTTTCAATGGTGCTTTGGTCATGCTTTCAACATGTCTATGACACCTAGGTCACATTATCACTGTTTCAATGGGGCTTTGGTTACAATTTCACCCTGTCTATGGTGCTTAGGTCACATATTTAATGTTTCAATGGTGCTTTGCTCAAACGTTCATTGTGTCTATGGTGCTTTGGTCACATTATCAGTCTTTCAATGGTGCTCTAGTCACCTTTTCACCGTTTTTATGGTACGTTTGTCACATTATCAGTGTTTCAACGGTGGGTTTGTCACACTTTTGCTCTGTCTATGGTGCTTAGGTCACATCATCACTTTTTGAATGGTGCTTCGCTCACACTTTCGCTATGTCTAAGGTGCTTCCGTCACATTATGACTGTTACAGTGGTGCTTTGGTCACACTTTTACTATGTCCATAGTGCTTTGGTCACATTATTATTGTTTCAATGTTGCTTTGATCACACGTTCACTGTCTAGATAGTGTTTATGTCATAATATCACTGTTTCAATGGTACATTGGTCACACTTTCACCGTGTTTATGGTGCTTTGGTCACATTATCACTGTTACAATGGTGCATTGGCCATACATTCACTATGTTTATGGTGCATAGGTATCATAGTCACTGTTTGAATGGTGCTTTGGTCACACTTTCACTGTGTCTATGGTGCTTTAGTGACTTTATTGGTGTTCCAATGTTGCTTTGGTCACACATTTATCTGTCCATGGTACTTTGGTTACATTATCAATGTTTCAATAGTGCTTTGGTCACACTTTCACCATGTGTATGGTGCTTAGGTCACATTATCACCGTTTTAATTGTGCTTTCGTAAAACTTTCACTATGCCTACGGTTCTTATGTCATGTTATCACATTTTCAATGGTATTGTGGTCATTGTTTTCTATGTCTGTGGTACTTTGGTCACATTATCACTGTTTGAATGGTGCTTTGGTCACACTTTCACTATGTCTATGGTCTTTAGGTCACATGAACATTGTTCCAATGGTGCTTTGGTCACACTTTCACTATCTCTATGGTGCTTAGGTCACGATCTCACGGTTTCAGTGGTCCATTGGTCACACTCTCACTGTGAATATGGTGCTTATGCACATTATCAATGTTTCAACGGTGCTCTTGACACATTTTCACTGTGTTTATGGTGCTTTGGTCACATTATTCATGTTTCAATGGTGCTTTGGTCACGCTTTCACAGTGTCTATGTTACTTTGGTCACACGATCACTGTTTCTATGGTGCATTGGTCACGAGTTCACTTTGTCTAGGGTTCCTTGGTCACGTTATCACTGTTTCAATGGTACTTTGGTCATGCTTTCACTGTGTCTATAGTGCTTTGGTCACATTATCACTCCTTCAATGTTACTTTGGTCGCACTTTCACTGTGTCTATGGTGCTTTGGGCTTATTCTCACCGTTTCAATGGTGCTTTGGTTACAGTTTCACTGTGTCTAATGTGCTTAGGTCATATTATCACAGATGCAATGGTGCTTTGGTCAGACCTTCACTATGTCTATGGTGGCGTGGTCACGTTATCATTGTTTCAATGGTGACTCAATCACACTTTCACTGTTCCTATATAGCTTAGGTCATATTATCATTGGTTCAATGGTACTTGGTCACCCGTTCACCGTGTCTATGGTGCTTTGGCCACATTAGCACTGTTTCAATGGTGCTTTGGCCATACTTTCACTATGGTTATGGTCATACTTTCACTGTGTTTATGGGAATATAATCACTGTTGCAATGGTGCTTTGGTCATACCTTTACTTTGTCTATGTTGCATTTTTGACATTATCACTGTTCCAATTGTGCTTTGGTCACACATTTATGTGTCTATGGTACTTTGGTTATATTATCACTGTTTCAATGGTGCTTTGGTCATACCTTCACCGTGTCTTTGGTGCTCAAGTCTCATTTTCACTATTTCAATGGTGCTTTGGTCACACGTTTGACATTTTCTATGGTGCTTATGTCACAATATCACTGTTTCAATGGTGCTTTGGTCAAATGTTCACTGTGTCTATCGTGCTTTGGTCACACTATCACTCTTTCAATGATGCATTGGTCACCTTTTCACTGTTTTGATGGTTCTTTTGTCATATTGTTAGTGTTTCAATGGTGGTCTTGTCACACTTTCACTGTGTCTATGGTGCTTACGTCACAATCTCACCGCTTCAATTGTGCTTTGGTCACACTTTCACAGTGTCTAACGTGCTTTGGTCACATTATCACTGTTACGATGGCAATTTGGTCACTTTTTCACCGTGTCCTTAGTGTGTGCGTTACATTATCACCGTTGCAATGGTACTTTGCTCACACTTTCACTGTATCTAAAGTGCTAAGGTCACATTTTCACCGTTGCAATGGTGCGTTGGTCACACTTTTACTGTGTCTATGGTGTTGTGGTCAAATTATCACTGTTTCAATGGTGATTTGGTCACACTTTCACTGTCTCTTTAGTTCATAGGTCATATCATCACCGTTTCAACGGTACTTTGGTCACAGGTTCACTGTGCGTATGATGCTGTGGTGACATTGTCAGTGTTCAAATGGTGCTTTTATCAAACATTTCTCTGTCTATGGTACTTTGGTTACATTATCACAATTTCAATGGTGCTTTGTTCATACTTCCAACGTGTCTATGACGCTTAAGTCACACCATCATTTCTTCAATGGTACTTTGCTCACACCTTCACTATGTCTATAGTGTTTTTGTCACTTATTGATGTTTTAGTAATGGTTTTGGTCACACATTGTGTCTTTGGTGCTTAGGTCCCATTTGCACAGTTTCAATGGTGCGTTGGTCACACTTCCACTTTGTCTGTGGTGCCTAAGTTACATTATCACTGTTTCACTGGTGCTTTGGTCACACTTTCAATGTGTCTAAGGTGCTCTGGTCACATTTTCACTGTCATAATGGTGCTTTGGTCACACTTTCACAGTGTCTATGGTGCTTTCATCACATTGCTAGTGTTTTAATCATGGTTCATTCACAATTTCACTCTGTCTATGGTCCTTATGTCACATTTTTCACTGTTTCAATGGTAATTTGGTCACACTTGCACTGTGTCTAGGGTGCTTTGGTCACATTGTCACTTTCACAACGGTGCCTTGGTCACACTTTCACCGTGTCCATTGTGCTGAAGTCAAGTATTCACTTTTTAATGGTACATTGGTCACACGTTTACTATGTCTATGGTGCCATGGTCACATTTCACTGTTTGAATGGTGCTTTGGTCACAGTTACACTATGTCTACGGTGGGTAGGTCACATCATCACTGTTTTAATGGTGGTATGGTCATGCTTGCACTGTGTCTATGGTGCTTAGGTCACATTGTCACCATTTCAATGTTGCGTTGGTCACACTTTAACTGTGTCTATGGTGCTTATATTGCATTATCATTGTTTCAATGGTACTTTGGTCACACTATTATGTGTTTGTGGTACTTTGGTCACATCTTTACTGTTTCAATGGTGCTTTGGTCACACTTTCGATGTGTATATGGTGCTTAGGTCACATTGTTACTTTTTCATGGTGCTTTGGTCACACTGTTAGTGTGTCTTTGGTGCTTGGGTGAAATCATAAATGTTTTGGTGCTTTGGTCACACTTTGACTCTGTCTATGGTCTTTTAGTGACATTATCACTGTTCCAATGGTTCGTTGGTCACACTTTCACTGTTTTAATACTGTTTTGGTCACAACCTTATTGTGTCTATTGTGTGATGGTCACATTACCACCATTTCAATGGTGTTTTTGTCATGCTGCCACTGCGTCTACGGTGCTTATATCACATCATCACTGGTTCCATGGTACTTTGGTCACACCTTCAATGTGTCTATGGTGCTTAGGTCACATTATCACTATTTCAATAGTGCTTTGGTCAAACTTTCACTGTTTCTATCGCACTTGGGTCACATTAATGCTATTTCAACGGTGCCTTGGTCAAACTTTCACTTTGACTATTGTCCTTTTGTCTCGTGATAACTGTTTTGATGGTGCTTTGGACACATTATCCCTGTTTCAATGGTCCCTTGGTCATAATTTCACTGTGTCTATGGTGCTTTGGTCATGTTTGCACCTTTTCAATGGTGCTTTTGTCACAGCTTTACTCTGTCTATGGTTCTTATGTCACATTTTCACTGTTTCAATGGCCCTTTGGTCACACTGTCATTGTGTTTATGGTGCTCAGGTCACAGTCTCACTTTTTCAATGGTGCTTTGGTCACACTTTTATGTGTCAATGGTGCTTTGCTCACAGTACTTTCTTCTGAAACTCTTTGTGAAGATTGATGTTCTGCTGCTGTTTCTTCTGAAGATATACCTGTGCTATTAATTCGTAGATTAGAAGGTAAAACCAATTCTACGTCTATCAGACTTTTGGTGTGTCTATGGTGCTTTAGTCACATTATCACTGTTACAATGGTGCTTTGGTCATACCTTCACTGTGTATATGGTGCTTGGGTCACATCATCACTATCTCAATTGTGCTTTGGTCATACTTTCATGTTGTCGTTGTGCTTTGGTTACATTATCACTGTTTCAATGGTGTGTCAGTCACAATTTCACTGTGTCTATGGTGCTTTGATCACATTTGCACTATTCCAATGGTGATTTGGTCAAACTGTCAGTGTGTCGACGGTGCTTTGGTCACATTATCACGGTTTCAATAGCATTTTGGTCACACGTTCACTTTGTTTAAAGTGCTTAGGTCAGAGTATCACTGTTTGAATTGTGCTTTGGTCAAAACGTTGTTGTGTCTACGGTACTTAGGTCACATTATCACTCTTTCAATGGTAATTTGGTCACAATTGTGTTGTTTGTACGGTGCTTATGTCATATTATCACTGTTTTAATGGTGCTTTGGTCACACTTTCACTGTGTCTACGGTGGTGTGGTACCAATATCACTGTTTCAATGGTGCTTTGGTCACACTTCCACTGTTTCGATAGTGCTTAAGTCATGTTATCACAATTCCAATGGTGATTTGGTCACACTTGTACAATGTCTATGGTGTTTTGGTCACATTATTACTCTATCAATGGTGCTTTGCTCACACATTCAATATCTCTATGGTGCTTAGGTCACACTATCACTATTTCAATGGTGTTTTTGGTCAAACTTTCACTCTGTCTAGCGTGCAAAGGTTACATTATCACTATTTCAATGGCGCTTTGGACACACTTTAACTCTGCCTATGGTCCTTTGGTCTCATTAGCACTGTTTCAATGGTGCTTTGGTCATACTTTCACTGTGTCTATGGTGCTTTGGTCACGTTATCAATGTTTCAGTGGTTCCTTGGTCAAACGTTCACTATGTGTAAGGTGCTTTGGTCACATCTCTGTTTGAATGGTGCTTTGGTCACACTTATCCGTGTCTATGGTACTTCTGTCACATTATCACTGTTTCCATGGTGCTTTGGTCATACTTTCACTGTGTCTATGGTGCTTTGGTCACATTGTCACTGTTTTAATGGTACCTTGGTCACATTTTTGCTATGGTCATAGTGAGCATGTTACTTTATCACTGTTTCAATGGTGCTTTGGTCACACTTTCCCTCTGTCTACGTTGTTGTGGTCACACTATCACTGTTTCAATGTTGCTATTGTCACAGTTTAGGTCATGTTATAATCATTTCAATCGTGATTTGATCACACTTTCACTGCTCAATGGTGTTTTTATCACACATTCACTGTGTCTGTGGTGACAGGGTCATATTATCACTGTTTCAATGCTACTCTGGTCAAACGTTCACTCTGTCTATGATGCTTATGTCACATTATATCTGTTTCAATGGTGATTTGGGTACACTTTCACCTTGTCTATGCTGATTTGGTCACATTATCACTGCTTCAATGGCGCTTTGGCCACGCTTTCACTATGTCTGTTGTGCTTAGGTTCGAGAATTATTGTTTCAAAGTTACGTTTGTCACACGTTCACTGTGTCTATGGTGCTTATGTCATATTATCATTGTTTTAATGGTGCTTTTGTCACACTTTTACTGCGTCTTTAGAAGTGAGGTGACACTATCCCTGCTTGAATAGTGCTTTGGTCACACTTTCACTCTGTCTATGGTACTTTGGTCACGTTATCACTGTTTCAATGACTCTTTGGTCACACTTTTACCGTGTCAATGCTGTTTAGGGCACATTGTGAATGTTTCAATGTGCTTTGGTCACACATTCACTGTGTGTATGATATTTGGTCGCATTGTTCTTGCTCCCATGGTACTTTAACCACACTTCCATTGTGTATATGGTGCTTTGGTCTCATTATAACTGTTTCAATGGTGCTCTGGTCCCACTTTAGAGGTGTCTCTGGTGCTTAGTAACATTCTCACTATTTCAATGGTGCTTTGGTCACACATTTACTTTGTCTATGGGGCTTAGGTCACTTGATCAGTGTTTCAATGGTGCTTTGGTCACACTCTTAATAGGTCTATGGTACTTTGGTCACATTGTTACTGTTTCAATGGTGTTTTGGTCAGACATTTACCGTGTCTATGGTTTTCAGGTCAGTTGTCACTGTTTCAATGGTGCTTTTGTTGCACTTTCATTGTGTCTATGGTGCTTACGTCACATTATCACGGTTTAATGGTGCTTTGTTCACAATTTCAATGTGTATATGGTGCTTTTGTTACATTCTCATTGTTTCAATGGCGCTTTGGTCACACTTTAACTTTGTGTATTGTGTTTAGGTTACGTAATCATTTTCCAATGGTCTTTGGTCACACCTTCACAGTGTTTATGGTGCTTTTGTTACCTTATCACTGTTTCAATGGTGCTTTGGTCACACATTCACTATGTCTATGATGCTTTGGTCACATTATCAATGTTTCAATGGTACTTTGGTCAGAATTTTATTGTGTCTACGGTGCTTAGGTCACATCATCATTGTTTCAATGGGGGTTTGGTCACACTTTCAAAGCGTCTATGGTGCTTTGGTCACATTATCACTATTATAATGGTGCTTTCGTCACACTTCCACTGTGTCTATAGTGCTTCTGAGACATGTTCACTGTTTGAATTGTGCTTTGGTCACACGCATACTATGTATATGGTGCTTTGGTCGCATTGTCGCAAATTCAATGGTCATTTGGTCACACGTCCACTGTGCCTATGATGCTTATGTCACGTTATCACTGTTTCAATGTTGCTTTGGTCACACGTTCAGTGTGTCTATGGTGCTTATGTCACATTCTCACTGTTTTACTAGTGCTTTGGTCAGAATTTCACTATATCTATGGTGCTTTGGTCACATTATCACTATTTGAATGGCACTTTATTCACACTTAAACTGTGTCTATGGTGCTTATGTCATATTACCAGTGTTTCAATTGTGTTTAGCTCACCCTCTTACCATGTGTATGGTGATTTGGTCACATTATCACTGTTTTAGTCATGTTTTGATTACACTTTCAATATGTCTATGGTGCAGAGGTCATATTATCTTCGTTTCAATGGTGCTTTGGTCAGACTTTCACTTGGTTTATGTTGCGTAGACCACATTATCACTGTTTCTATGGTGCTTTCGTCATACTTTCACTGTGTCTATGGAAGTAGGTCACATTCTCACTGTTTCAATGATGCTTCGGTTACACTTTCAACATGTCTATGGTATTATGGTCACATTATCACTGTTTCAATGGTACTTTGGTCACACGTTCAATGTGCCTATGGTGCATTGGTCACAATATGCCTGTTTCAATGGTGCTTTTGTCACAGTTTAACTGTGTCTATGGTGCTTTGGTCACATTAGCACTGATTCAATTGTGCTTTGGTCACACTTTCACTGTGTCTATGGTGCATAGGTTACAATACAACATGTTGAATGGTACTTTGATCACAGTTTCAATGCGTCTATGGTGCTCTAATTACGTTATAACTATTTCAATTATGCTTTGGTCAAACTTTGACAGTATGTACCGTGCATAGTTCAGATGATCATTGTTATTGTGTCTATGTTTTTTGGGTCACATTTTTGCTGTTGCACTTGTGCTTTGGTCACACTTTCACTGTGCATATGGTTCTTAGCTATAACTATCACTTTCTAAGTTGTTATCTGGTCACCCTTTCACAGTGTATATGAAACGTATGGCACATTCTCACTGTTTCAATGGTTCTTTGGTCACATTAGGTGACATTATCATTGTGTCAATGGTGCTTTGGCCACACCTTCACTGTGTCCATGGTGCTTTGATTACATTATCATTTTTCAATGATGCTTTGGTTACACTTTTAATGTGTCTTTGATGCCTATGTCACTTTATTACTGTTTTAACAGTGCTTTGGTCACACTTTCACTAGGTCTATGTTGCTTAGGTCACATTACAACAATTTCACTGGTACGTTGGTCAGAGTTTCAATGTCGATGCTGTTTAGGTCATACTATCATTGTTTCAAGTGTACTTTGGTCACACTTTCCTCGTGTCTATGGTCTGGGCACATTGTCCATGTGTCTATGGTGCTTTTGTCACATTATCACTGCGTCATTGACGCTTTGGCCAAACTTTCACTGTGTCTATGGTGTTTATGACACATTATTTGAGTTTCAATGGTATTTTTGTCACACTTCGACTATGTATATGGTGCTTATGTCACAATGTCATGGTTTCAATGGTATTTTATTCACACTTTCACTGTGGTTTTGGTATGTTGGTTACATCATTACTGTTCAAATGGTACTTGGGTCACATTTTCAATGTGTCTATGGTGCTTTGGTCACATTGTCACTGTTAAAATTGTTCTTTTGTCACAATTTCACATTGTATAGGATACTCTGATCACATTATCACTCTTTGAATGTGTATATGTTGCTTTTGTTATAATACCAGTGTTTCAATGGTGCATTTGTCACACTTTAACTGTGTATATGGCAATTTCGTTACATTAACACAGTTTCAATGGTGTTTTGGTCACATGTTCACTATGTCTATGGTGCTGATGTCACTTTATCATTGTTTGAATGTTACTTTGGTCACAGCTTCGCTGTTTCTATGCTGCTTTGGTCACGTTATAAGTCTTTCAATAACGCTTTGGTCAAACGTTAACCATGTCTATGGTATTTGGGTCACATTATTACTGTTTTAGTGGTATTTTGGTCACACTTTCACTGTGCCTATGGTGCTTAGGTCACATTATCATTGTTACTATGGCGCTTTGCTCACAATCTAATTGTGTCTATGTTTCATTGGTTGTACTATCACTGTTTCAATTGTGCTTTGGTCACTCTTTCACAGTGTCTATGGCTCTCAGCTAACATTGTCACTCTTTCAACAGATCTTTGGTCACTGTTTCATGCTGTCTATGGTACTGAGTCACGATATCACTGTTTTGAATGGTTTTTTGGTCACACTTTCCCTGTTGCTATGGTGTGTAGGTCAAATTATCATGATTTCAATGGTGCTGTGGTCACAATTTCACTGTGTGTGTGGTGCTTTGATTGCAATATCATAATTTCAATGATGCTTTGGTTACACTTCCAATGTGTCGTTGGTGCTTAAGTCACATTATCACTGCTTCAATGGTGTGTTAGTTACACCGTCACCATGTGTATGGTGCTTAGGTCTCATTTTCACTGTTCACTGGTACTTTGGTCACACTTTCACTGTCTATGGTGTGTATGTGATGTTATCATTGTTTCAATGGTGCTTTTTTCACACTTTTACCGTGTCCATGGTGCTTTGGTCACAATATCCATGTGTCTATGGTGTTTTGGTAACATCATCATTGTTTCAATGGTTATTTAGTCACACTTTCACTGTTTTAAGGAGCTTTTTTTCACGTCATCACAATCTCGATTGTACTTTTGTCACACTTTCACTATGTCTATGGTGCATAGGTCATATTGTCACTGTTTCAATGGTACTATTGTCACACTTCCACTGTCTACAGTACCTAGGTAACGTAATCACCGGTTCAATGGTGTGTTGGTCAAATTGTTATGTTTCTATGGTCCTTTAGTTACATTATCAACTTTGCGATGGTGCTTTGGTCACACTTTCAGTGTGCCTATTGTCCTTTGGTTACATTGTCACTTTCTCAATTGTGCTTTGGTCATACTTTCAATGGTGCTTTGGTCACACTTTCACACTGGCACAACTCTGGCACAACTCTGGCATAACTCTGGCACAGTTATGGGACAACTCTTGAACAACCCTGGCACAAAAATGGCACATTGTCACTTTCTCAATGGTGCTTTGGTCACACTTTCAATGGTGCTTTGGTCACACTTTCACACTGGCACAACTCTGGCACAACTCTGGCACAACTCTGGCACAATTATGGGACAACTCTGGAACAACCCTGGCACAAAAATGGCACAACTCTGGGAATACTCAGGCACAATTCGGGTTCAACTGTGGCACACCTCTGGCACAAGTCTGGCAAAACTCTGGCACAACCCCGGCACAACTCTGGCACAACTCCAGCACAACTCTGGCACAACTCTGGCACAATTCTGGCACAACTCTGGGACAACTTTGGCACAACTCAGGCACAACTCTGGCACAACAATGGCACAACTCTGGCACAACTCTGACACAACTCTGGCAGAACTATGGCACCACTCTAGCACAAATATGGCACAAATCTTGCAAAACTCTGGCACAACTCTGACACAACTATGGCACAACTCTGGCACACCTCTGACACAACTCTGTCACAACTCCTGCACAACTCCAGCACAACTCTGGCACAACTGTGGCACAACTCTGGCACAATCCTGGCACAACTCTGGCACAACTCTGGAATACTCTAACACAACTCTTGCACAACTCTGACACAACTCTGGCACAACTCTAGCATGACTCTTGCACAACTCTGGCAGAACTCTTGCACAACTCTGGCACAACTCTGGCACTACTCTGGCACAACTCTGGCACAACTCTGGCAAAACTCTGGCACAACTGTGGCACAACTATGGTACAACTCTGGCACAACTCTCGCGCAACTCTGTAATAACTCTGGCACAACTCTGGCACAACTCAGTCAAAGTGTGACCAAACTACCATTGAAACGGTGATTATGTGATCAAAGCACCATAGATACATAAAAGTGTGACCAAATCACCAATGAAAAAGTGATAACGTGACATAAACACCAAAGACAAAGTGAAAATGTGACAAAAAAACCGCTGAAACAGCAATAATGTGACCTAAGGGCCATTGACAGTGTGAAAGCGATACTAAAGCATCATTGAAACAGTGAGAATGTGACCAAAGCACCATACAACCACTAAAGGCGTGACCAAATCACAATTCAAACAGTGATAATATGACGTAAACACCATAGACAAAGTGAAAGTGTGACCAAAGCACCAACAAAACAGTGATAATGTGACCTAAGCACCATACACAAAAGGAAATTGTGACCAAGGCACCGTTGAAACAGTGATTATTTGACCTAAGCACCACAGACACAGTGAAAGTATGCTCAAAGCACCATTCAAACAGTGATAACGTGTTCAAAGCACTTTACACACTGTGAAAGTGTGACGAACGCACCATTGACAAATGGATGACATGACCCAAGCACTGAGGCATAGTGAAAGTGATACGAGCGCGCAATTCAAATGGTGATTTTATGACCAGTTTATCTTACATGCAGTAACCGCTTGACCAAAGCACCATTACACAATGATTATGTGACACGAGCACCATAGGCACATTGAAAGTGTGACCAAACACCATTGACATGGTGATTATGTAACCTACGCACTATAGACACAATGAAAGTATGACTAAATCACTTTTAAAACAGTGATAATGTCACCAAATCACCGTAGGCACTCTGAAAGTGTGACCAAAGTAACATTGATGGAGTGATAATTTGGCTTAAGCACCATAGACATAGTGGACATGTGACCAAAGCACCATAGACAGAGTAAAGGTGTGACCAAAGCACCATAAACACATAAACGTGTGACAAAAACATCACTAAAACAGTGTAAATATGACCTAAGTGCCATGGATATAGTGAAAGTGTGACCAAGGAACTATTGAAATAGTGATAATGTGACATGAACACCATAGACACCGTATAATTGTGACCAAAGCACCATTGAAATAGTGATAATGTGACCAAAGCAACATAGACAGAGTGAAAGTGTTACCAAAGCACCATTGAAATAGTCATGACATGACCTTAGCACTATAAACACTATGAAAGTGTGTCCAAAGAACCGAGTAAGCAGTGAAAATATCACCATAACACCATTAACAGAATAATGTAACCAAAGCATTATTGAAACAGTGATAATGTGACCCTAGCACTACAGACACAACGAGTGTGACCAGAGCACCATTGAGACTATGATCATGTGACCAAAATATCATAGAAACAAGGAAAGTGTGACCAAAGCACCAGCGAAACAGTGATAATGTGACAAAAGCACCATAGAAACAGTAGAAGTGTAATCAAATCATAATTGAAACATTGAAAATGTGACCAAAGCACCATATCCAAAGTGAAAGTATGACCAAAGCACCATTGAAACAGTGATAATGTGATCAAACTGCCATAGACATTGTGAAAGGGTGACCAAAGCACCATTGAAACAGTGATTATGTGACCATCAACCCATATACACAGTGAAAGTGTGACCAAAGTACCATTGAAACAGTGATAATGACACCTAAGCACCATAGACACAGTAGACGTGTGAACAAATCACCATTGAAGTAGTGATAATGTGACCAAAGCACCACATACACAGTAAAGGCGTGACCAAAGCACCAGTGAAACAGTGATAATGTCACAAATCACCCTAGAAATAGTATAAGTGTGACCAAAGAACAATTAAAACAGCGATAATGTGACAAAAGCACCATAGAAGAAGTGAAAGTATGACCAACGCACCATTGAAACAGTGATAATGCGATCAACGTGCCATAGACAAGGTCAAAGGGTGACCTAAGCACCATTGAAACAATGATTATGTGACCAACAATCCATACACACAGTGAAAGTGTGACCAACGTACCATTGAGACAGTGATAATGACACTTATGCACCATAGACACAGTAAACGTGTGACCAAATCACCATTGAAGCAGTGGTTATGTGACATAAGCACCATAGACACAGTGAAAGTGTGACCAAAGCACCATTGAAGCAGTGATAACCTGACATAAGCTCCATAGAAACAGTTAACATGTGATCAAAGCATTGTTGAAACAATGATAATGTGACCTAGGTACCATTGACATAGTAACGGTGTGACCGTAGGACAATGGAAACCATGACATTGTGACCCAAGTACCATAGAAACAGTAAAAGTGTGACCACTTCACCATTGAAACAACTCATATGACCAAAGCATTATATACACATAAACGTGTGACCAAAACACCTTTGAATCGGTGATAATGTGTCATGCGCACCACAGTTACAGTGAACGTGTGAAAGAAGCACCATTGAAGTAGTGATAATGTGACCTAAACAGGGTGGACAAAATGAAATTGTGACCAAAGCACAATTGTAACGGTAATAACGTGACAAATGCTTCATAGACATAGCAAAAGTATGACCAAAGCACAATGGAAACAGTGATGAAAATACCTTAGCACTATAGACACAGTGAAAATGTGACCAAAGCACCATTGAAAAAGTGATAATGTGACCATACCACTATTGACACAATAATGTGACCAAAGCATCGTTGAAATAGTGATAATGTGACCTAAGCATCGTAAACACGGTGAACGTTTGACAAAAGCACTGTTTCAACCGTGAAATGTGACGTGAGCACTGTAGACACAATGAGTGTGACCAAAGCACCATTGAAATAGTGATAATGTGACCAGAGCATCATAGACACAGTGAAAGTGTGACCAAAGCACCATTGAAACGGTGATAATGTGAGCACAGCACCATTAACACAGTATAAGTGTGACCAAATCACCATTGAAACACTGATGATGTCACCAAAGTACCATAGACACATCATAAGTGTGACCAAAGCACCGTTGAAACAGTGAGAATGTGACCTAAGGAACATAAACATAATGAAATTTTGACCAAAGCACCATTGAAACAATGATATTGTGACCAAAGCACCATATACAAAGTGAAAGTATGACCAAAGCACCATTGAAGCAAATATAATGTGACCAACGCACCATAGACACAGTGAAAGTATGACCAAAGCATCGTTTAAACAATGGATATGTGACCAAAGCACCATAGACACAATGAAAATGACACCAAAGTAAAAACTATACAGTGATATTGTGACGTAAGTACCATGGGCATAGTAAAAGTGTGACCTAAGCACCATTGAGACAGTGATAATGTGACATAAGCACCATAAACACAGTTAAAGGGTGACCGAAGCACCATTGAAAGAGGGAGATTGTAACCAAAGTACTATATACACTATGAACGTGTCACCAAAGAACGGTTGAAACAGCAAGAATGTGACCAAAGTACCATAGCCACAGTGAAAGTATAGCAAAAGTACCATTGGCACAGTGCTAATATGACCTAAGCACCAAAGACACAGTGAAAGTGTGACCAAAGCACCATTGAATAATTGATAATGTGACCATGGCACCATAGAGCAATGAAAATGACACCAAAGCAGCATTGAAACAGTGATAATGTGACCAAAGCATCACATGCACTGTGAAAGTGTGACCAACGCACCATTGGACCAGTAATACTTTGACCAAAGCACATTAGACACAGTGAAAGAGTGACCAAAGCACCATTGAAATCGTGATAATGTGACCAAAGCACCATGTACACAATGAAAGTGACACCTAAGCACCAATGAAACCGTGATAATATGACATCATTACCACAGTGAAAGTGTGACATAAGCACCATTGAGACACTGATTGTGTGACAAAATCACCATTGAAGTACTGATAATGTGACCAACGTACCATAGACATTGTGAAACGGTGACCAGAGTACCGTTGAAAAAGTGATTATATGACCAAAGAACCATAGACACATTGAAAGTGTGACCAAAGCACCATTGAAACAGTCATGATGTCACCTAATCACAATATACACAGTGAAAGTGTGACCAAAGTACCATTGAAATGACGACAATGTCATGTAAGCACCATGGACACAGTGAAAGTGTGACCAAAGTACAATAGAAGCAGTGACAACATGAGCTCAGCACCCCATATATAGTGAACGTGTGACCAAAGCACTATTGAAACTGTGATAATGTGATCAAAGCACCTTAGACACAGTAAAGGTGTGACAAACGCACCATTGAAACAGTGATAGTGTGACCTAATAACCACGGACATAGTGAAAGTGTGTCCAATGCACCATGGAGACAATTAACATGACCAAAGCACAATAGATACATGAACATCTGAGCAAAACACCACTCAAACAGTGATAATGTGACCTAAGCACCTTAGACACAATGAAATTGTGACCAAAGCACCATTGAAACGGTGATAATGTGACAAAAGCATCATAGCTACATTGAAAGTGTGACCAAAGTACCATTGAAACAGTGATAACATTCTCTTAGCAACACATACACAATGAAAGTGTGGCCAATGCACCATTCAAACAGCTATTATGTGACCATAACACCATAGACACGATAACAGGACCAGTGTATCATTGAAACAAAGATAATGTGACCTAAGCACCGTAAAAACAGTGAACGTGTGACCAAAGCACTATTAAACCCGTGATAATGTGATTTATTTGCATAAACACAATGAGAGTGACCAAAGCACCATTGAATTGTGGTAATGTGAACAACGCACCATGGACACAGTAAAGTGTGACCAAAGTATCAATGAAAGAGTGATAATGTGACAAACGCACCATTCACATGGTAAAAGGGTCCCCAAAGGACCACTGAAACAGTGATAATGTCACCACAGCACCATAGACAAAGTCGAAATGTGTCTGAAGCATAATTGAAACAGTGATTATGTGACCTAAGTACCACACAAACAATGAAAGTGTGACCAAAGCACAATTGAAACACTTATCATGTGACCAAAGCACCATGGACAAAGTGAGAGAGTGACCAAAACACCATTGAAACAGTGACAATGTGACCAAGGCACCATAGACGGAGTGAAGTTGTGACCAGAGCACCATTGAAACAGTGATAATTGTACCAAAGCACCATGGACACAGTGAAAATGACACAAAACCACCTATAAAACGGTGATAATTTGACATAAGCACAATAGACATAGTGAAAGTGTGACCTACGCACCATAGAGACACTGATAATGTGACATAAGCACCATAAACATAGTGAAAGGGTGACCAAAGTAGCATTGAAATAGTGAGAATGTAACCTAAACAATATGGACACAATGAAAGTGTGACCAACGCAACATTAAAACAGCGGTAGTATGACCAAAGCACCAAAACACATCAAAGTGTAACCAAAGCGCCATTGAAACATTGACAATGTGACCTAAGCACCATGGAAAGTAAAAGTGTGACCAAAGCACCATAAAAAAAGTGGTAATGTGCCCTAAGCATCATAGACACAATGAACGTCTGACCAAAGCACCGTTGAAACAGTGGCAATGCGATCAAAGCATTTTAGACACTATGACGGTGTAACCAAAGCACCATTCAAATAGTGATAATGAGGCCTCAGTACCAAAGACATAGTGAAAGTTTAACCAAGGCACTATTGAAACATTGACAATATGACCAAAGCACTAACGACAAAAAAACGTGTGATCAAAACACCGTTGAAACAGTGATAATGTGATATAACAACCGTAGACACGGTGAAAGAATGACAAAACACCATTGAAACAGTGATAGTGTGACATAAGCACCATAACCACAGTGAACGTGTGACAAAAGGATGATCAAAACATTGATAATGTGACAAAAGCACTATAGACATGGTGAAAGTGTGACCAAAGCACCATTGAAAGATTGATAATGTGACATAAGCATTGTAGACTCTTTGAAACACTAATGATATGACATGGGAACCATAAACATAGTGAAAGTGTGAACAAAGCACTATTGAGAAACTGATCACGTGAACTAATTACCATAGACACGGTGACAGTATGACCAAAGCACGCGGATAGAATGCGGCAAGGGGAAGGCAAGAGCCAACGCGCCGTGAGAAATCTGCTCTTGGGGTAAGTGCAGGCTGCTGCAAAGCGGGCAACTAGCTCATGCAGATCCTTGTGCTGGCCACAACTGCTGATGAACGACGAGGCAAAAGCTCATGATAACGGACTGGGGGCAGGCGCAAACCGCATGTGCTGTAGGAAGTTTTGGCGTCGGTGCAGGTCTTCGTGCAGCGGGTGATGCGACCGGGCAGATCCTTGTGCCGAGTGGAAGAACGATGTGGAAGCACAGGAAGGCAGAGGTGGCTGATGGCTGAGTGGGTGCAGAGGTGAGACCAGGTACGCTGTGAAGCGATGCGGATGATGATAAAGAGGAGGCGGCAAGGAGAATGATCCAAGATGATACCATGGAGACGAAGGAGGCTGACACAAGAGGAGGTTGACAAGGATGGAGATGGTTTGCAGGAGAGGCTGGGAGTGAGAGGAGTTTAGCAGCAGGAGGATGACAATAATGTCGTTGATGAGAGGATACGACAGTGAGCGTAGAGCGAGGCACCCGGTTCCTTTTGTTGTGAAGAGATTGACAACTTGTTCCCCAGCTGGCCCAAGACTGACGCGTTGGTCACTCTTCCAATGTGTCTATGGTGCTTGCTTCTCATTATCACTATTGACTCAGAGAAAGTGTGACCGAACACCATTGAAACGGTTATTATGTGACCTAAGCAACATAGACATAGTGAAAATGTGACCAAAGCAACATTGAAACACTGGTAATGTAACCAAATCACATAGACACATTGAACATGTGACCTAAGCACCATTGAAATAGTGATAATGTGACATACGCACCCTACACACAATGGAAGCGTTAGCAGAGAAGCATGGTGTCCGTGCCGGTCGGTGTCCCGCGCCCGTGTTAAGAGTAGGGCGACGTAACTGACGTCGGGAGGGTCCACTCCCCTGCGACGGCGACGCGGTCCCCGTGCCTTGCTGGCGTGCCATGTGGATGGTTCCGCGGGCGAGAGCTCAGCTTCACGTGACCCGTCGAGTGTGTCGAGTGCCTGTGAGAGCTTACTCGGAGGTGGGTAGGGTTGGGCGGGGAGATGGTCGATGCGAAGTGAAGAGTGGAGTGAATGATCGAACGCCGGCACTCGAAATGAGACTGAGGATGCCAGCGCCGATCAATATATCTGCTTGGCGTGGTACAAGCCAGTCCGCCGCGAGCAGGATGTCATACGTGCGGACGTCGCAAACTTGGACAGTGTGCGCCGCATGTACATTTGCCACCTGCATGGGAAGGCCCGCGATCTGTCCGAGCGGCGCGTCGATGTAACCGGTGGAGATAGAGAAGCGGAGTCGAATGGGCTGGATGAGGTGCTGCATGTGGAGCGAGCAAACCATCCGGAGCGCGATCGTGGTGTGTGTGGCACCGGTGTCCACTATGGCCACGAACTTGCGTCCGCATATCCACACGTAACACCATGCCACGTGGACCTCAGATGGTGCGGGTAGTCCGGGGGTGAGGGCCGCGGGTGACCAGGTGCGTAAGGCACATGCGGCGGCATCACACGCACTAGAGTGAGTGAGGAGGATGTATCGGGATAGCAAGCGGATACCGGTCATGCTGTATTGCATGCATGAGAGGCGGACGCCAAGAGGAGAAAGGGAGGGATTGTGAGTGGTGAAGAGGGCATGGAGACTTTCTGCGGACTTAGGGGAGTGAAGAAGGAAGTCTACCAGGGTGAGGGGATGGCGGTTGCCGAGGAGTGGGGTAGCGGGAACATGAGGAGTGTGTGGGTTGCTTGTGGGGCAGGTCTGTGGTGCAGCGGCGGACGGTCGCGAGGTTCGCGGGGGTGCATGTCGTGGGAGAAGATGGGCTGCAATCTCATCCACCATTTCAATTGTGCTTTGGTCACACGTTTACCATTTCTATGGTGCTTTGGTCACATTATCGCACTTTCAATGGTCCTTTGGCCACATCTTCATCGTGTCTAGGATGCTTTGGTCACATTATCACTGTGTAATGGTGATTTGGTCACAATTGCACTATGTCTATGGTGCTTTGGTGACATTATCACTGTTTCAATAGTGTTTAGCTCACAGATTTAATGTTTCTATGGTGATTTGGTCACATTGTCACAGTTTTAGTGATGCTTTGGTTACACTTTCAATATGTGTATGGTGCTTAGGTCATATTGTCACCGTTTCAATGTTGCTTTGGTCAACTTTCACTAGGTCTATGGTGCTTATGCCACACTAACACAGTTTCAATGGTGCTTTGGTTATACTTTCACTGTGTCAATAGAATTAGGTCAAGTTATCACTGTTTCAATGGTGATTTGCTTACACTTTTACTGTGTCTATGATGTTTTGGTCACATAATCACGGTTTTAATGGTGCTTTGGTCGCACTTTCACTTTGGCTATGGTGCTTAGGTGACATCATCACTGTTTCAATGGTACTTTGGTCACACTTTTATATATCGATGGTGCTTTAGTTACATTATCACTTCTTCAATGGTGCTTTGGTCACAGCTTCATTGTGTCTGTGGTGCTTTGGTCACTTATCACTTCTTTAATGGCGCTTTGGTCATGTATTAACGGTGTCAATGGTGCTTAGGTCACATTATCTCCATTTCAATGGCGATTTGGTCAAACTTTCACTGTGTCTGTCACACTTTCACTCTGCCTATTGTCCTTTGGGCACATGATCACTGTTTTGATGGTGCTTTGGTCATACTTTCACTAAATTTCTGGTAGTTTGATCACATTATCACTGTTTCAATTGTCTCTTGGTCATCCTCTCACTGTGTCTATGGTGCTTTGATCACATTTTCACAGTTTGAATGGTAATTTGGTGACACCTTCACTCTGACTGTGGTTCTTACGTCACATGATCACTGTTTCAATGGTGCTTTGGTCACACTTTCATTGTGTCTATGGTGCTGAGGTCACAGTATCAGTGTTTCAATGGTGATTTGGTCACACTTTTCTCTTTCCATAGGACTTTGCTCACATTATCACTGTCTCAATGGTGCTTTTTTCAGACTCTCACTGTGTTAATAGTGCTTACGTCACATTGTCACTATTTCAATGGTGCTTTGGTCATACCTTTGATGTGTATATGGTGCTTGGGTCACATCATCACTGTCTCAATAGTGCATTGGTCATACTTCACATTTTCCTGGTGCTTTGGTCACATAAGCACTGTTTCAATGGTGCATTGGTCACACGTTCACTGTTTCTATGGTGCTTTGGTCACATTCTTACTATTCCACTTGTACTTTGTCACAATATCACAGTTTCAATGGTGCTTTGGTCAGACTTTCACGGTGTCTGTAGTGCTCAGGTCATACTATCACTGTTTGAATGGTGCTTTGGTCACATGTTTGCTATGTCTATGGTACGTAGTTCACATTATCATTGTTCAATGATGCTTTGGTCACACTTTCACTGTGTCTATGGTGGCGTGGTAACATTATCACTTTTTCAATGGTGCTTTGGTCACACTTCCACTGTTTCAATAGTTCTTAAATCATATTATCACTGTATGAATGGTTATTTGGACATACTCGTACCGTGTCTATGGTGTTTTGGTCACATTACCACTCTTTCAATGGTGCTTTGGTCACACTGGCATTGTGTCTATGGTGCTTGGGTCACTGTGTCTTAACCCTAAGGTCACATTGTCACCGTTTCAATTGTCCGTTGGTCACATCTTCAATGTGTATATGGTGCTTTGGTCACTTATTACTATTTTTATGGTGCTTTGGTCACACATTCTGCGTGTCTATGGTACTTCGGTCACATAATCACTATTTCGATTTTGCTTTGGTCAAGCTTTCACTATGTCTATGATGCTTATGTAACATTATCATTTTTTCAATGGTGCTTTGGTCACACTTTCACTCTGCCTAAGGTCCCTTGGTCATATTACAGCTGTTTCAATGGTGCGCTGGTCACACTTTCACTGTGTCTTTGGTGCTTTTGGTCACATTATCAATGTTTCAATGGTACTGTGGTCAAACATTCACTGTGTATAAGGTGCTTTGGTCACATCTCTGTTTCAATGGTGCTTTGGTCACACTTTAACTGTGTCTATGGTGCTTATGTCACATTATGACTGTTTCAATGGTGCTTTGGTCATACTTTCACTGTGTTTATGGAGCTTTGGTCACATTATCACTGTTTGAATGGTACTCTCGTCACATTTTTCTGCATGTGCATAGTGTGTAGGTCACCTTATCACTGTTTCAATGGTGTCTTGGTCACACATTCACTGTTTCTATAGTTCTTGGGTCATGTCATCACTGTTTTCATGGTGGTTTGGTCACACTTTCTTTACTTCTATAGTGCTTAGGTCATGTTATCATTGTTACAATGGTGATTTGTTCATAATTTTACTGTGTGTTTGATACTTTGGTTACATTATCTCTCTTTCAATAATACTTCAGTCACACCGTCACTATGTCTATGGTGCTTAAGTCACATTATCACTGTTTTAATGGTCTTTGGGTCACACTTTTACTGTCTACGGTGCTTACGTAATGTAATCACCGGTTCAATAGTGCGTTGGTCAAATTGTTATGTTTCTATGGTCCTTTAGTTACATTATCAAACTTTCAATGGTGCTTTGGTCAAACTTTCACTGTGCCTATGCTCCTTTGGTTACATTGTCACTATCTCAATGGTGCTTTGGTCGTACTTTGAGTGTGTCTATTGTGATTTGGTCACATTATCACTGTTTCAATTGTACTTTGGTAAAATGTTCATTGTGTATTATGTGACCATTGAAAGTGTGACCAATAAGGTTAACTTAGCACTTTCGACACATTGAAAGTGTGACTAATTGACCATGGAAACAGTATTAACATGACCTTAGCACCATAGATATAGTGAGAGTGACCAACGTACCATTGAAACAGGGATAATGTGACCATTGCACCATACACACATAGAAGGTGTGACCAAAGCACCATTCACACGGAGATAATGTAACCAAAACAACACATACATATTGAATGTGTGACCAAGGCACCATTGAAACAGTGATATTGTGACCTCCGCAATATAGACTTTGTGAAAGTGTGACCAATGCACCATTGAAATAGTGACAATGTGACCAAAGCACCTTAGACGCAGTGAAATTCTAACAGAAGAACCATTGAAACAGTTTTATATGACTTAAGCACCACGGACACACCAAATATGTGACCAATGAACAATGGAAACAGTGATAATGTGACCAAGACCATAAACACAATAAAGGTGTTACCAAAGCACCATTGAAACAGTGATAACGGTACATAAGCACCATAGACACGGTGAAATTGTGACCAAAGTACCATTGAAACAGTGATAATATGACCAAAGCTCCTTAGACTGTGAAAGTATGGCCAAAGCACCATCGAAACAATGATGATGTGACCAGAGCACCATAGACACATTGAAGGTGTGACCAAAGCACCATTGTAACAGTGATGAATTGACCAACGCTCCATAGCGAAGAGAAGTGTGACCAAAGCACCATTGAAATAATGATAATGTGACCTAACCACCATAGACACAATGAAGGTGTGACCAAAGCACCATTTAAACAGTGATTATGCGACGGAAGCACCATAGACACTTCAAAGTGTGACCAATAAACAAGTGAAATTATGATTCAAGCATCATAGACAGATTGAAGGTGTGACCAAACCCCCATTGAATTAGTGGTAATGTGACCAAAGCACCACATACACCGTGAAAGTGTGACCAAAGTACCATAAAAAGAGTGATTATGTGACCTAAGTACGACAAACACAGTGAATGCGTGACCAACCCACCATTGAAACAGTGATAATGTGACAAAAGTACCTAAGACACTTTGAAACTGCAACCAAAGTACCATTGAAACAGTAAATATGGGACCTAAGCACCATGGACAGTGAAGTGTGACCAAATAACCATTGAAACGATGATAATGTGACCAAAGCACCATTGACACTGTGACCGTGTAACCAAAGCACCATTGAAAACAGTAATAATGTGACCAACGTACCACCGACACAATGAAAGCGTGACCAAAGCATCATTGAAAGAGTGATAGTGTGACCAAAGCACCACAGACACGCTGAAAGTGTCACCAAAGCACCATTGAAATAATGATAATGTGACTTAGCACCATAGAAATAGTGAAGATGTGACAAAAGAACCATACAAACAATAATATTGTGACCTAAGCATCATAGACACAGCGAAAGTACACCCTAAGCACCATTGAAACAGTGATAATGTGACCAAAGCACCATAGATGCATAAACTTGTGACCAACGCACCATTCACTTGGAGATAATGTGACATAAGCACCGTATACATAGTAAATTTATGACAAAAGACGTATTGAAATAGTCATAATGTGACCTAAGCACCATAGAACCAGTGAAAATGTGACTAAAGTCCCATTGAAACAGTAATAATGTGAAGCAATGACCATAGACACAGTGAAGGTGTGAATAAAGCACAATTGAAAAAGTAATAATGTGACCTAAGAACCATATGCACAGTGAAAGTGTGACCAAAGCACCATTGAAACAGTAATCATGTGATCAAAAGCACCATAGACAACGTGAAGTTATGACCAAAGCACCATTGAAACTGTGATAGTGTAACCTAAGCGTCATAGACAGAGCAAAAGTGTGACCAAAGTGCCATTGGAACAGTGATAATGTGACCAAAGCAACATAGAGACGTAAAACCATGACCAAAGCACCATTGAAACAATGATAATTTGACCTAAGCACCATAGACACAGTGAAAGTGTGCCACAAGCGCCATTCAACAGTGCTAATGAGCCCTTAGCATCATTGACATTATGAAATGGTGACCAAAGCACCATTAAAAAGTTGTAATGTGACTAAGACACTGTAGACATAGTGAACGATTGAGCAAAGCACCCTTGAAACAGTGATAATATGACCAAAACACAATAGACACAGAAAATGTGTGACTAAAGCACCGTTGAAGCACCATTAAAACAGTGAAAATGTGACTTAAGCACCATAGACATAGTGACGGTGTGACGAAAGCATTATTTGAACCGTTAAAGTCATAAAGTGACATAAGCACCATAGACACCGTTAAAGTGTGACCAAAGCACCATTGAAAAGGATATGTGACCAAAGCACCTTATACACACTGGATGTTTGACCACATTGCCATTGCAACACTGACAATGTAACCAAAAGTACCATAGGCACAGTGAAAGTGTGACCAAAGCACCATTGAAACAGTGGTGATGCAACCAAGGGACAATAGGCAGAGTGAAAGTGTGACCAAAGCACCATTGAAATAAAGATAATGTTACATAAGCATGGTAGACACAGTGAAACCTTAACCAAAGCACCGTTGAAAAAGTGATTATGCGACCTAAGCACCATAGACATGCAGAATGTGTGACCAAAGCACCATAAAAATAGTTACAAGTGACCAAAACACCATAGACAGGCTGAATATATGACCAAATGATCATTAAAACTGTGACAATGTGGCCTTGGCGTTAAGACACTGTGAAAGTGCGGCCAAAGCACCATTGAAAAGGTTATAATGTAACTAAAGCACCATAGACACATAAACATGTGACCAAAGCACCGTTGTTACAATAATGATGTCACCTAAGCACCATAGACACAGTGTGACCAAAGCACCATTAAAACAGTGGTAATGTGATCCAAGCACCATAGTTACAATGCCAGTGTGACCAAAGCACCATTAAGGAGTTATAATGTAACCAAAACAATATAGACACAATACGAGTATGACCAAATAACCATTGAAACAGTGATAACATGATTTAAGAACTATTGAAACAGTGGAAGTGTGACCAAAGCACCATTGAAACTGCGATAATGTGACCAAAATACCAGTGGAACAGTGAGAATGTGACCAAAGCACCATATAAACAGTGAAAGTGTGACCAATGCACCATTGAAACAGTGCTAATGTGACCAAAGCACCACGACAATGTGAAGTACGACCAAAGCACCATTGAGACAGTGATTATGTGACCCAAGCACCATATACACAGCAAAGGTATGACCAAAGCACCATTGAAACAGTGACAGTGTGACCTAAGCACCATTTACACAGTGCAAGTGTGACAAAAGCACCATTGAAACAATGATAATGCGAGCAAAGTACCATGGAAACAGAAACGTGTGACCAAGGGGCCATTGAAACAGTGATGTTGTGACCTAAGCACCATAGACACAATGAAGGTTTGACCAAAACACCATCAAAACTGTGATAATGTGATGTTAGCACCATAACCAGAGTGAAGATGTGACCAAAGTACCATGGAAACAGTCAAAAAGTGAAAAACGCACCATGGACACAGTGAAAGGATGACCACGAGACCATTGAAACAGTGATAATGTGACCAAACCACCAGAAACACAGTGAAAATGTAACCAACGCACCATCAACACAGTGATCATGTGCCAAAAGGACAATACGCAGAGTTAAAATGTGACCAAAGCTCCGTTGAAATAGTGATAATGTGACCTAAGCACAACATACACAGTGAAACGTTGACCAAAGCACCGTTGAAATGGCGATAATGTGACCTAAGTACCATAGAAACAATGAAGACACGACCAAAGCACCATTAAAAAGGTTATATGTGACCAAAGCACCATCGACACATTGAACGTGTGACCAAAGTACCATTAAAGCAGTGAAAACGTGACCTAAGCATCATAGATACAATGAAAGTGTGACCAAAGCACCATTGAAGAAGTAATAATGTTTTTAAAGCACCATAGATACATGAAATTGTGACTAAAGCATCATTGAAAGAGTGATGATGTCACCTAAGCACCATAGATACATGAAATTGTTACCAAAACACCATCAAAACAGTGATAATGTGACCAATTTGTCGTGGACAGAGTGAAAGTGTAACCAAAGCACCATTGAAACAGTGATAATGTGACCTAATTCCATAAATATAGTGAAAGTATGACAAAAGCAGCACTGAAACTGTGACAAGGTGGCCTAAGCACAATAGACCTAGTAAACGTGTGACCAAAGCAACATTGAAACGGTGATAATGTGCCCCTAGCGCAATTGACACATTGAAAGTGTAACCAAAGCATCACTAAAACTGTGATAATGTGACCAAAGCACCATATACACAGTAAATGCGTGAGCTAAACACTATTGAAACAGTGAGAATGTGACCTTGACACCATAGACGCAGATAACGTTTGACCAAAGGGCCATTGAAACAGTGATAATGTGACCAAAGCACCATAAACATTGTAAACGCGTGACCAAAGCACAATTGAAAGAGTGAAAATGTCTCCAAACCACCATAGACACAGTGAATGTGTGACCAAAGTACCATTAAAATAGCGATAGTTTGACAAATGCACCATAGAAGCAGTGAAAGTGTGACCAAAGCACCATTGAAACAATGTTTATGTGACCTAAGCACCATAGACATAATAAACGTTTGAGCAAAAGACCACTGACAGAGTGATAATGTGACCAAAGTACCATAAAAACTGTGAAAGTATGACCAACGCACCATAAAAACAATGATGATGTAACATAAACACCACAGACATGATTAAAGTGTAACCAAAGTGCCATTTGAACAGTGATGATGTAACAAAAGCACCGCAAACATAGTGAAATTGTGACCAAAGCACCATTAGAACAGTGACAATGTGACCTACGCACGATAGACACAATGAAAGTGTGACCAAAGCACCATTGAAACAGTGATAAGTGACCTAGGCACCATATACACAGTGATCGCTTTACCAAAGAACCATTAAATTCCTCACATTGTGATTGAAGCACCATAGAGACAGTAAAAGTGTGACCAAATAACAATTGAAAATGTGACAATGTGACAAAAGCACCATATACACAGTGAAAGTTTGACCAAAACACCATTAAAGCAGCAATAATGTGACCAAAGCACCATAGACACAGTGAGAATATGACCAAAGCACCATTGAAACCATGATCATGTGACTTAAGCACCACAGACACAGTGAAAGTGTGACCAAAGTACCATTAAAACAGTGACAATGTGACTAAGCACCACAGATACCTCTAAAGTGTGACCAAAGCACCATAGATACAATGAAATTGTGACTAAAGTACCATGGAAACAGTGATAACATGACCAACATATCATAGTCACAGTAGAATTGTGACCAAAGCACCATTGAAGCAGTCACAATGTGACCTAAACACCATAGATACGGTAAAAGTGTGACCAAAGCGTCATTGAAACAGTGACAACGTGACCAAAATACCATGGACACAGTGAAAGTGTGACTAGAGAACCATTAATGCAATGATAACGTGTCCTCGGTCCTATAGACACAGTAAAACTGTGACAAAAGCAGCATTGAAACAGTGATGATATGCCATAAGCACCATAGACACAATGAAAATGTGACCAAAGCACCATTGAAACAACAATCATGTGACATAAGCGTCATAGACAAAGTGAAAGTGTGACCAAAGCAGCATTGAAACAGTGATAATGTGACCAAAGCTCCTAAGACACAATGAACGTTGACTATATTACCATTGAAACAGCGATATTGTGACCAAAGCACCATAGACACACTGAAAGTATGACCAAAGCACCATTGAAACAGTGACAATGTAACCAAAGGACCATAGGCACAGTGAAGGTGTGACCAAAGCACCATTGAAAACTTGGTAGATTAACTAAAGGACCATAGAAACATAACAAGCTGACCAACGCGCCATTCAACCGGTGATTATTTTACCTAAGCGCTGTAGACAGTGGACGTGTGGCCAAAAGATCATTGAAATAGTGATAATGTGACTTAAGCACCATAGACATAGTGACGGTGTGACTAAAGCATTATTGAAAGAGTGATAATGTAACCAAAGTGCCATAGACACAGTAAAAACGTGAGCAAATCACCATTGTTACAGTGATCATGTGACATGAGAGCTATAGCATTAGTAAAATTGTGACCAAAGCGCAATCAAAACAGTTACAATATGACCTAAGAACAATAGCAACAGTGTAAGTGTGACCAAAGCACCATTGAAACACTGATAAGGTGACCTACGCACTATGGACACAGAGAAATTTTGACCAAAGTACCATTGAAACGGGGATGAAGTGACCAATGCTCCAAAGACACAATGAAAGTATGACCAAAGCACCGTTGAAACAGTCATAATGTGACATAAGCACCATAGACACAGTTAAAGTGTGACCGAAGCACCATTGACGCAAAGATGTGATCAAACTACCGTATACACATTGAATGTTTGACCACAGTACCAGTGAAACATTGATAATGTGACCAAAAGCACAATAGACACAGTGAAAGTGTGACCAAAGTACCGTTGAAATAGTGGTAATGTGACCAAGGGACCATACACAGAGTCAACGTATAACCAATGCACAATTGAAATAATGATGATGTTACCTAAGCATGATAGACACAGTGAAAGCTAGACCAAAACACCATTGAAACAGTGATTATGTGACCTAAGCACCAAAGACACGCTGAATACATGACCAGAGCACCATAAAAATAGTAATAACCAAAGCACCATAGACACGTTGACGATGTGGCCAAAGGACCATTGAAACTGTGACAATGTGACATTAGCATTAAGACACAATGAAAGTGTGACCCAAGCACCATTGAAAAAGTTATAATGTAACCAAAGCACCAGAGACACATAAAAGTGTGACCAAAGCACCATTAAATCAATGATGATGTCACCTACGCACCGTAGAGACAATGAAAGTGTGACCAAAACACAATTAAAACTGTGATAAAGTGACCAAAGCACCATAGACACAATCCTAGTTTGACCAAAGCACCACTGAAAGAGTGGTAATGTGACCAAAACACCATGGACACGGTATACGTATGACCAAATCACCATCGAAACAATGGTAATATGATTAAGAACTATTGAAACAGTGGAATTGTGACTACAGCACCATTGAAAACGTGATAATGTTATCCCAGCACCATAGATACAGTGAAAGTGTGACCCAAATACCATTGAAACAGTGATAATGTGACCTAAGCACCGTAGACACAACAAAATTATGACGAAAGCACCATTAGAACAGTGATAATATGACCCGAGCACTATAGATACAGTGAAATTCTGGCCAAAGCACCATTGAAACTGTGATGATGTGACCAACGTACCAGTGGAACAGTGAGAATGTGACCAAAGGACCAAAGAAACAGTGAAAGTGTGACCAATGCACCATTGCAACACAGCTAATGTGACCAAAGCACCACGTCAATGTGAACATATGACAGTGATGATGTGACCCAAGCACAATATATACAGCAAAGGTATGACCAATGCACTATTGAAACAGTGACAATGTGACCTAAGTACCATTTACACAATGAAAGTGTATCAGAAGCACCATTGAAACAATGATAATGCGAGGAAAGTACCATGGAAGCAGAAAAGTGTGACCAAAGCACCATTGATATAGTGATATTGTGATCTATGCACCATAGACACAATGAAAGTGTAACCAAAGCACCATTGAAACAGTGATAATGTGACGTAAGCACCGTAGCCAGAGTGAAGGTGTGACCAAAATATCATTAAAACGGTGAAAATGTGACCAAAGCACCATAGAAACGGTGAAAGGATGACCAGGAGACCATTGAAACAACGACAATGTGACCAAACCACCAAAAACACAGTGAACGTGCGACCAAAGAACCATCAAAAAAGTGATCATGTGCCCAAAGGACAATATGCAGAGTGAAAGTGTGACCAAAGTACCGTTGAAACAGTCGTAATGTGACCTAAGCGCGACAGACATTGTAAAAGTTTGACCAAAGCACCATTGGAATCGTGATAATGTGAGCGAAGCACCATACGCACAGTGAATACATGACCAAAGCACAATTAAATATGTGATAAGTGACCAACGCACCATAGACACATTGAAGGTGTGACCAAAGTACCATTGACGCAGTACAAATGTGACATGCGCATCATAGACACAGTGAAAGTGTGACCAAAGCACCACTGAAAAAGTGATAATGTAACTAATGCACCATATATACATAAGCGTGTGACCAAAGCACCATTGAAACAGTAATGATGTCACCTACGTACCATATCCAAAGTAAAAGTGGGACCAATGCACCATTACCACAGTGATAATGTGACGAAATCATCGTAGACACAGTGATAGTGTAACCAAAGTACCATTGAAAGAGTGATGTGACAATAGCACCACAGACAGAGTATAATATATAACTGTGACCAAAACACCATTGAAACTGTGATAATATGACATAAGCACTATAGAAACGTGAAATGTGACCAAAGCCCCGTTGGAACAGTGATAATGTCACTAAAACACCATAGAAACAGTAAAGTTGTGACCAGAGCACCATTACAATAGTGATAATTTGGCCAACACACCGTGAAAAAGGTGATAATGTGACCTAAGCACCATAGACACAGTGAAATTGTGACCAAAGCACCATTGAAACAGTGAAAATGTGACTTAAGCACCATAGACATTAGAACGTATGACCAAAGTACCATTGAAACAATGATAATGCAACCTAAGAACATAAGACACAGTTAAAGTGTGACCAAAGCACCATTGAAACGGTAATAACTTGACATATGTACCATAGACAGAGTAAAAGTGTGACCACAACACCATTGAAACTGTGAAAATGTGACTTAAGCACCATACACATGGTGAAGGTCTGACCAGACCATTGCCAAAACATTGATAAGTGACCAAAGCACCATAGACACTATGAGTGTGTCACAGTACCAATGTTTCAATGGTGCGTTAGTCACACTTTCGACGTGTCTATGGTGGTTTGGTCACATTAACACTGTATCAATGGTGCTTTAGACACACTTTTATTGTTTCTATGATGCTTAGGTCACATAATTACTCTTTCAATGGTGCTTTGGTCACACTTTCACTATGTGTATGGTGTTTTGGTCCCATTATCACTGTTTCAATGGTGCTATGGTCACACCTGAATTGTGGCTATGGTGCTTTGGTCTTGTTATTACTGTTCCAATGATCCTTTGGTCACACTTTCATTAGTCTATGCTGCTTAGGTCGCATCATCACAGTACCATTGAAATAGTGATAATATGACCAAAGCACCATAGACACAATAAAAGTGTGACCAAAACACCATCAAAACAGTGATAACGTAACCAATGCACCAAACACACAGTGAAAGTGTCACCAAGGCGCCACAGGAATAGTGATAATGTGATCAACGAATTATAGACATAGTGAAACAGTGACTTAAACACCATTGAAAGAATGAGGATGTGTCCAAAGCACCATACACACAGTAGACGTGTGACCAAATTACCATTGACCTAGTGATAATTTGACCTAAGCAGCATAGACACAGTGAACACATGACCAAAGCACCATTGAGACAGTGATATTGTGACCTAAGCACCATAGACACGGTGAAAGCGTGTCCAAAGCACCATTGAAACACTGAAAATGTAACCTAAGCACTTTAGACATAGTGAAAGTGTGACCAAAGCACCATTCACACAGTAAGAATGTGACCAAAGCACCAAAGACATAGTGAAAGTGTGACTAAAGAACCATTAAATCAGTGATAGTGTTATGAAAGTACAATAGACAGAGTGAAATTGCGACCAAAGCACCACCAAAACAATGATAATGTAACAAAAGCACCATCAAAATAGTGAGAACGGGAACAAAGTACCATACACAATGTGAAAGTGTGACCAAAGTACCATTAAAACAGTGATAACGTAACAAAAGCACCATAGACACAGTGAATGTGTGACCAAAGTACCACTAAACCTATGACAATGTTACATAAACACCAAAGACACAGTGAAAGTGTAACCAAAGCACTAATGAAATGGTGATAATGTGACTAGAGTACCATGGAGACATAAACGTGTAACCAAAGCACCATTAAAACAGAAATCATGTGACATAAGCATGAAAGACACAGTGAAAGTGTGACCAAAGCACCATTGAAACAGTGAAAATGTGACTTAAGCACAATAGACACAAAAACGTGTGACCAAAGTACCATTGAAACAATGATAATGCAACCTAAGTACCTTAGACACAGTTAAAGTGTGACCAACGCACCATTGAAACAGTAATAACTTGACATAAGTACCATAGGCAGAGGAAAAGTGTTACCACAATACGATTGAAACTGTGAAAATGGGACTTAAGCACCATACACATGGTGAAGGTGTGACCAGACCATTGCCAAAACATTGATAAGTAACCAAAGCACCATAGACACTGTGAGTGTGTGACCAAAGCACCATTAAAACAGTGAGAATGTGACCTAAGCATCAGAGACACGTTGAACGTATGACCAAAGCACCACTGAAACAGTGAAAACGTAACCAAAGTACCATAATAACACCAATGTGTGACCAAAACACCATTGGAACATTGATAATGTGACCAAATCATCGTAGACACAGTGACACTGTGACCAAAGCACCATGGAAACAGTGATAATGTGACACAAGCACTATAGACAAACTATATGTGTGACCAAAGCACCATTGAAAGAGAGATAATGTGACCTAAACAACACAAACAGTGTGAAAGTGTGACCAAAGCACCATAAAAACAGTGATTATGTGACCGACTCACCATAGACACAGTGAGAGTGTGACAAAAGCACCATAGAAACAGTGACTGTGTGAAAAACGTACCATTGAAAGAACCATAACGTGACCAAAGCACCATAGACACATCAAGGGGGTGACAAACGCACCATGTAAACAGTGATAATGTGACCTACGCACAATAGACACCAAGAAAGTGTGACCAGAGCACCATTGAAATAGTCATAACGTGACTTAAGCACCATAGACACGGTGAAAGTGTGACCAAAGCACCATTGAAACATTGATAATGTGACCAAAACACCATGGACACAGTAGACGTGTCACCAAAGCACCATTGAAAATGTGATAATGTGACCTAAGCACCATTGACACAATGAAAGTGTGACCAAAGCAGCATTGAAATAGTGATAATTTGACCACGGCACCATAGAAACAGTCAAAGATTGACCAAAGCTCCATTGAAACAGTAATATTTTGACCAAAGCACCATAGACGAAGTAAGAGTGTGACCAGAGCACCATTGAAACACTGATCATGTGACCTAAGCCCCATAGACATAGTGAAAGTGTGACCAAAGCACCATTGAAATAGTGATAATGTGACTAATCATCGGAGACACCTCTAAAGTGGGACCAGAGCAACATTGAAACAGTTATAATGAGACCAAAGCACAATAGACACAATGAAAGTGTGGTGAAAGAACCATGGGAGCAGTAAAAATGCGACCAAAGTATCATAGACATAGTGAATGTGTGACCAAAGCACATTGAAACATTCACAATGTGCCCTAAACACCATTGACACGGTAAAAGTGTGACCAAAGCGTCATTGAAACAGTGATAACGTGACCAAAGTACCATAGACGTAGTGAAAGTGTGACCAAAGCACTATTCAAGCTGTGATAATGTAACCTCACTTATATAGACGCAGTAAAATTGTGACAAAAGCACCATTTAAACAGTGATAATATGACATAAGCACCATAGACACAGTGAAAGTGTGACAAAAGTACCTTTGAAACAACAATTATATAACATAAGCACCCCAAACATAGTGAAAGCGTGGCCAAAGTGCCATTGAAGTAGTGATAATGTGACCAAATCACCATAAACAAAGTGAAGGTGTGATTAAAGCAGTGTTGAAACAGTGATAATGTGACTTACGTACCATAGACACAGTGAAAGTGTGAACAAAGCACTATTGTAACAGTGAAAATCGACCAAAGCACCATAGACACAATGAAATTGTGACCACAGCACCATTGAAACAGTGATAATGTCACCTACACAGCACAGACACAATGAAAGTGTGACCAAAGCACCATTATAGAAGTGATCATGTGGCATAAGCACCATAGACACAGTGGAAGTATGACCAGTACACCATTAAAACAATGATAATGTGACCAAAGTACCATAAACACAGTGAGGGTGTGATGAAAGCACCATTAGACCAATGATACTGTGATTTAAGCACCATAAAAGTTATAAACGTGTGACAAAAGAACTATTGAAACAGTGATAATATGCTCAAAGTACCATAAACACATAAAAATGTGACCAAGGTGCCATTGAAACAAGGACGATGTGACCTATTCACCATAAACACAGTGAAAGTGTGGCCAAAGCAGCATTGAAACCGTGAAAACGTGACTTAAGCAACATAGACACAGTGAAGGTGTGACCAATTCACAATTAAAACAGTGAGATTGTGACCAAAGCATCGTAGACAAAGTGAAAGAGTGAATAATGCAGCATTTAAGCAGTGATAATGTGATCCAAGCCATAGCCACATTAGGAAGGTGACCATAACACTATTGAAAGAGTGATATTTGGACTTCATTATTGTATACACAATGAAAGTGTAATAAAAGGAACATGGAAACGGTGATAATGTGACATAAGCAGTATAGACACATTGGAAATTTGAACAAAGCACCATTACAAAAGTGATCATGTGACCAAAGCACCATAGAGACAGAGAAAGCATGACCAAAGCACAATTGGAAAAGTGATAATGTGACCAAAGCACCATAGGCACAGTGAAAGTGTGAGCAAAGCACCATTGAAATGGTGATAATGTGACCTAAGTACCAAAGACGCAATGAACGTGTGACCTAAGTACCATTGAAACAGTGATAATGTGACCAACGCACCATAGGCAAAGGAAACGTGTGACAAAAAGAACCAAAGAAACGGTGATAATGATACCAAAACAACATAGACACATAAATGTGTGACCAAATCACCATTGAAACAGTGATGATGTGACATAAGCATCATAGACACAGTGAAAGTGTGATGAAAGCGCCATTAAAAAGTGATAATGTGACCTAAGCACCACATAAATGGTGAAAGTGTGACCAAAGCACCATTGAAACAATGATTATTTGACAAGAGCACCATAAACACTTTGAATGCGTGAGCAAAACACCATTGAAACAGTGATGATGTGACCAAAGCACCATAGACACAGACAAAGCGTAACCAAAGCACCATTGAAATAGTGATGATGTGACTACTGTGTCTATAAGACTCATGTCAAGTCATCACTCTTCCAATGGTGTTTTGGTCACAAACTCACCGTGTCTACGGTGCTTTGGTCACATTGTCACTTTTTCAATGGTGCTTTGGACATCCATTCCATTCATGTATGGTACTTAGGTCATATTATTATGGTTTCAATGGTGATTTGGTCACACTTTAACTATGTCTATGGTGCTTAGGTTCCTATTATCACTATTTCAATGGTGCTTTGGAAACACTTTCACAAAGTCTCAAGTGCTTTGGTCACATCATCACTGTTTCAATGGTGCTCTGGTCACAGTTTTACTGTGTCTATAGTGCTTTTGTCGCATTATCACTGTTTCAGTGGTGATCTTGTCACACTCTCACTATGTTTATGGTGCTTTGGTCACATTATATCTTTTTTAATTGTGCTTTTGTCACACTTTCACCGTGTCTATGGTCCTTTGGTGACAGTATCACTGTTTAAGTGGTGATTTGGTCACGTTTTCAGTGTATTTATGGTGCTTTGGTCACATTATCATAGTTTCAATGGTGCTTGGGTCACACTCACTGTGTCTACAATGTTCAGGTCACATTATCACTGTTTCATTAGTGCTTTGGTAACACTTTCACTCTGTTAATGGTGCTTTGTTCACTTTTGTACCGTTTCAATGGTGCTTTGGTCACAATTTACTTGTGTCTATGGTGTTTTGGTCATATTATAACTGTTTCAATGGTGCTTTGGTCACGTTTTCACTGTGTGTGCAGTACTTTGGTCACGTCATGACCTTTTCAATGGTGTTTTGGTCAAACTTTCATTGTGTCTATGGTATGTTGGTCAATGAATCACGGCTTCAATGGTGCTATCCTCACACTTTCACCATGTCTATGGTGCTTATGTCACAGTATCACTCTGTCAAATGTATTTTTATCCCACTTAGATGTTTCCATGGTACTTTGGTCATATTATCACTATTTTAGTGGTGATTTGGTTACATATGCACTGCGTCTATGGTGCTTTTGTCAGATAATCACTTTTTCAACGGTACTTTGGTCACACTTTCGCATTGTCTACGGTACTCCGGTTACGTTATCACCGTTTCAATGGTGCTTTGGTCACACTTTCACGATGTCTATAGTACTTTGGTCACATTATTACTGTTTCAATGGTGCTTTCGTCAATTTTTCACTCTGTCTATGGTGCTTTGGTCACATTGTCACTGTTTCAAAAGTGCTTTGCCCACACTTTTACTCCGTTTACAGTACTTCAACCACATCATAACTGTTTCAGTGGTGCTTTGGTCACACTTTTAATGTGTCTATAGTGCTTGTGTTACATTATCACTATTTCAATGGTGGTTTGGTCACACTTTCATAGTGTCTATGATGCTTAGGTCACATTATCACTGTTGAAATAATGCTTTGGTAGCACTCTCACCGAGTCTATGGTGCGCTGGTCAAAAAATCAGTGCTATAATGGTGCTTTGGTCACACGTTTATTAAGTCTACATTGCTTTGGTCATATGATCACTGTTTCAATGGTGCCTTTGTCACACTTTCACTGCGTGTATGGTACTTTCGTCAAATTATCAGAATTTACAACTTGGTCACACTTTCATTGTGTCTGTGGTGATAAGGTCATATTATCACCGTTTCAATGGTGCTTTGGTCACACTTATATTGTCTCTATGGTGCTGATGTCACAGTATCAATGTTTTAATGGTGATGTGGTCACATAATTGTGTCTATGGTGCTTTGGTTACATTATCACTGTTTCAATGGTGCTTCGTCACACTTTCACTATGTCTGTAGTGCTAATGTCACGTCATCACTGTCTGAAAGGTGCTTTTGTTAGACGTTCACTATGTTTATGATGCTTTGATCACATTATCACTGTTTCAATGGTGCTTTCGCCACAAGTTCACTATGTCTATGGAGCATAGGGCATATTACATTTGTTTCAGTGGTGTCAACGTCACACGTTTTCATGTCTATGGTGCTTAGGTCACATTATCACTTTTTAAACCCTGCTTTGGTCATACTTGTATGCATCCATGGTACTTTGGACATATTGTCAATGGTGCATTGGTCACATTTTCACTGTGTCTACGGTACTTCGGTCACATGATAACTGTTTTAATTGTTCTTTGGTCACACTTTCAATGCGTCTATAGTGCTTTGGTCGCATAATAACTGTTTCAATGGTGTTTGAATCACACTTTCTCTATGTCTATAGTGCTTAGGTTATAGTATCATTGTTTCAATAGTGCTTTGGTAACGCTTTTACTGTGTTCATGGTGCTCAGGTCACATTTTCACAGTCTAAATGGTACTTAGGTCACACGTTCACGATGTCTATGGTGCTTAGGTCACATTCTCACTTTTTCTATTGTGTTTTGGTCTCACTTTCACGGTTTGCATGGTGCTATGGTCACACATCTACTTATTCTATGGTGCTTTGGTCACATTATCAATGTTTTATTGGTGCTTTGTCACATTATTCTGTCTGGTACGTTGTTCACACTATCACCGTGTCAATGGTGCTTTGGTCACACTTTCACTCTGTCTATTGTGCTAAGGTCACGTCATAACTTTGTAACGGTGCTTTGATACATGTTCACTATTTCTCCGATGCTTTGGTCAGATCATCCCTGTTTCAATGGTGTGTTAGTTACACTTTCACCGTGCCTATTGTCCTAGGTCATTGTGTCCATTGTCATTAGGTCACCTTATCAGTCTATAGTGAGTAGGTCACATTGTCACTGTTTCAATGGTGCTTTGGTCACATGGTCACTGTATATATGGTGATAAGGTGACATTTTAACTGTTTCAATGATGTTTGGTCACACTTTTATGGATCTATGGTGCTTTGGTCATATTATCACTGTTTCAATGATGCATGGTCTTACTTTCACTGTGTCTATGGTGCTAAGGTCACAATATCAATGTTTCAATGGTGCTTTGGTCACACCTTTACTATGTCTATTGTGCTTTGGTCACATTATCACTGTTTCAATGGTGCTTTGGTTATATGTCCACTGTGTGTATGGTGCGTAGGTCACATCATCACAGTTCCAATAGTGCTTTGGTCACCATTTCACTTTGCCTATGGTGTGTATGTGACGTTACTCTAATGTCAACGGTGTTTTGGTCACACTTTTACAGTATATATAGTTGTTTGGACATATCATCACTGTTTGAATGGTGCTTTGGTCACATTTTCATTGTGGCTAAAATGATAAGGTCACGTTGTCACTCCGTCAATGGTGCTTTGGTTACTCGTTCACTATGTCTATGGTCCTCAGGTCACATTCTCGCTGTTTCAATGGTGCTGTGGTCACACTATCCCTGTGTCTATGGTGCATTGGTCACATTATCACTGTTTCAGTGGTGATTTGGTCACACTTTCATTGTTTCTATGATGATTATGTCACAATATCTCTGTTTCAATTGTGCTTTGTCACACCTTCACTGTATGTATGGTGCTTTGGTGACATAATCACTATTTCAATGGTGTTTTGGTCACACTTTCATTGTGTCTATAGTACTTTTGTCACACGATCACAGTTGCAATGGTGCTTTGGTCACTCGTTTATTGTGTCTATGGTGCCTAGTTAATATTATCACTATTTCAATGGTGCCTTGGTCACACTTCTACTGTGTCTATGCTGCTTTTGTGACATTAATACCATATAATGGTGCTTTGGTCACCCTTTCACCGTGTCTATGATGATAAGGTCACATTATCATTGTCTCAATGGTGCTTCCGTCACACCTCCACTATGTCTATGGTGCTTTGGTCACATTCTCATTGTTTCAATGGTGCTTTGGTAACAGTTTCACTCACTCTATGGTGCTTTGGTCACATGTTTGCTGTTTCAATGGTGCTTTGGTCACACTTTCACTGTGTCTATGGTTCTTTGGTCACATTATCACTGTTTGAATGGTGCTTTGGTCACGCAGTCATTATGTCTACCGTAATTATGTCACATTATCACTGTTTCAATGGTGCTTTGGTCACACATCTACTATGTCTATGGTGCTTTGGTGACATTATCATTATTTCAATGGTGCTTTGATTACGCTTTTGTTGTGTTTATGGTGCTTTGGTCACATCATCACAGTTTCAATGGGTCACTAGGTCACACATTCTGTTTCTACAGTGCTTATGTCATATTATCACTGTTTCAATATAAGTTTGGTCAGATTTCCACTGCAATGGTGTGCTTAGGTGACATTATCACTGTTTCAATGCTGCTTTGGTCACATTATTATGCCTATGTTGCTTTGGTCACATTATCACCGTTTCAATGGTGCTTAGGTCACCCTTTCACTATGTCTACGGTGCTAAGGTCACATCTTCACTGTTTGAATGGTGCTTTTGTCACACTTTCACTATGTCTAAGATGCTTTGATCACATAATTACAGTTTGAATGGTGGATTGGTCACACTTGCACTATGTCTATGATGCTTATGTCACATTATCACTGTTTCAATGGTGCTTTGGTCACAAGTTTATTGTATCTATGATGGTGGAGTCACATGATCACTGTTTCAGTGGTGTTTTGGTCACACATTTTTTTCTCTATGGTGTTTTGGCGATGTTATCGTTGTTTCAATGGTGGATTGGTCACATGTGTCTATTGTGCTTACACGACATTATCACTATATCAATGGTGCTTCAGTCATACGTTTATGTACTTACGGTACATTGGTCCTGTCATCACTATTTAAATGGTGCTTTGGCTACACATTAGCTATATCTATGGTTCTTACGTCTCATTATCAATGCTCAAATGTTGCTTTGGTCACATTCTCAGTGTCCATGGTACATCGGTCATATGATATTTGTTTGAATGGTGTCTGGGGACAATGTCACAGTGTCTATAGTACTTTGGTCATATAATTACTGTTTCAATGGTGCCTTGATGACACTTTCACTATGTCTATAGTTCTTACGTTACATTATCTCTACGTTTCAATGGTTTCAATGGTGTTATGGCCACCCTTTCACTGTGTCTATGGTGTTTAGGTTACATTATCACTGTCTCAAAACTTCTTAGGTCACACGTTCACTATGTCTATGGTGCTTAGGTCACATTATCACTGTTTCAAGGGTACTTTGGGCACACGTTCACTATGTCCATGGTGCTTTGGTAACATTATCAACATTTCAATGGTACTTTGGTCACACTTTCACTGTTTCTATGGTGCTTTGGTCGCATTATCACTGTTTCAATGGTGACTTGGTCACACTCACATTAATCCACTGCTCTACTGGGCTCGGCACAACATCAACAAAAAGAAATGGCCAGAGGGGGAAACAATGGATTGTGAAGACTAGTTATCGATTAGCACGTACAAAGACCTTCACTATGTAGTGGNTGTCTATGGTGCTTAGGTCACATTATCACTGTTTCAAGGGTACTTTGGGCACACGTTCACTATGTCCATGGTGCTTTGGTAACATTATCAACATTTCAATGGTACTTTGGTCACACTTTCACTGTTTCTATGGTGCTTTGGTCGCATTATCACTGTTTCAATGGTGACTTGGTCACACTCACTGTTTCTACAGGGCTTACGCAACATCGTCACTACTTCAATAGTGCTTTGAGCACACTTTCACTGTGTCTATGGTACTTTGGTCACATTACGACTATTTCAATGGTGCTTTGGTCACATTATCGTGTCTGGTACTTTGGTCACATTATTTATGTCTCTATGTTGCTTTGGTTGCACTTTCACCGTGCCTATTGTGCTAAGGTCACATCATCACATTTTCAATTGAACTTTGGTCATATTTCACTCTCTCTTTGATGCGTTGGTCACGTTATCACAGTTGCAATGGTGCTTTGGTCAAACGGTCACTGTGTTTATGATGCTTAGGTCACATTATCATTGTTTCAGTGGTCCATTGGCCACACTTGCACTTTATATGTGGTGCTTAGGTCACATTAGCACTATTTCAATTGTGTGTTGGTCACACTTTTATGTATCTATGATACATTGGTCATACTTTAATTATGTATATGGGGCTTATGTCACATTATGATTGCTTCAATGGTGCTTTGGTCACACGTTCACTCTGCCTATGGTACTTAGGTGACAATACCACTGTTTCAATGATGCTTTGGTCACAATTTCACTGTGTCTTTAGAGTTTACACCACATTATGACTTTTTCAATGGTACATTGGTCACACTTTTATTGTGTTCATAGCTCATAGGTCACATAATCACTGTTTCAATAGTGCTTTGGTCACAATAAGACTGTGCCTATGGTGCTTAGGTCACATTATCATTGCTTCAATGGTGCGTTGGTAACACTTTTACAGTGTCTACGGTGCCTTGGTCATATTATCAATGTCTCAATGATGCTTTGGTCACATTTTCACTATGGTTATAGTGCGTAGGTCACGTCATCACTCTTTCAATGGTGCGTGGGTTACTCTTTCATTGTGTCTATGGTGCTTAGGTCACATTATCAATGTTTCAATGGTGCTTTGGTCACAACGTCAGTATGTCCATGATGTTTTGGTCATATTATCACTATTTCAACAGTGCTTTGGTCACACTTTCACTGTGTCTATTGTGCTCAAATCACATTGTCACTGTTTCAAGGGTGCTTTGGTCACACTTTCACTGTCTATGGTACTTACGTCACATGATTGTTGTTTCAACTGTCCTTTGGTCACACTTTAGGTGTCCATGGAACTTTGGTCATACTATCACTGTTTTAATGGTGCTTTGGCCACACTTTCACTGTGTCTATGGTGCTTAGGTCACATAATCACTATTTCAAGTGTGCTTTAATCACACCTTCACTGTATCTATGGTGCATTGGTCACATTATCACTATTTCAATGAGGCTTTGGTCAAACGTTTACTGTGTCAATAATGCTTAGGTCACATCATCATTGCTTCAATGGTGCTTTGGTCGCGCATTCAGTATGTCTATGGTGCTTAGCTGACAGTATCACTGTTCCAATGGTGTTTTGGTCACACTTTTACCTTGTCTACAGTGTATATGTCACATTATCATTTCTTCAATGGTGCATTGGTGACACTCTCACTGTGTAAGTAGTTGCGAGTGGTTGTGAGTGGTTGCCAGTGGTTGTGAGTGGTTACAAGTGGTTGCGAGTGGTTGCAAGTGGTTGCGAGTGGTTGCGAGTGGTTGCGAGTTGTTGCGAGTGGTTACAAGTGGTTGCGAGTGGGTGCGAGTAGTTGCGAGTGGTTGCGAGTGGTTGCGAGTAGTTGCGAGTGGTTGTGAGTGGTTATGAGTGGTGGCGAGTGGGTGCGAGTGGTTGCGAGTAGTTGCGGTTGGTTGCAAGTGGTTGTGAGTGGTTGCGAGTGGTTGCGAGTAGTTGCAAGTGATTTCCAGTGATTGCGAGTGGTTGCGAGTGGTTGCAAGTAGTTGGGAGTGGTTGCGATTGATTTCAATTGGTTACGAGTGGTTGCGAGTGGTTGCCAGTGGTTGTGAGTGGTTGCAAGTGGTTGCGAGTGGCTACGTGTGGTTGCGAGTGGTTGCAAGTGCAGGTAGGTGGTTGCAAGTGGTTGCGATTGGCTGAAAGAGGTGCAAGTGATTGCAAGTGGTAGCGAGTGGTTGGAAGAGGCTGTGGGTGGTTCTGAGTGGTTGTAAGTGCGAGTGGTTGCCAGTGGTTCCGACTGCTTGTGAGTGGTTGCAAGTGGCTGCGAGTGGTTGCGAGTGGTTGGGAGTGGTTGCAATTGGTTGTGAGTGGTTGCAAGTGATTGCGAGTGGTTGCAAGTGATTGCGAGTTGTTGCGATTGGTTGTGAGTGGTTGCGAGTGGTTGCAAGTGGTTGCGAGTAGTTGCGAGTGGCTGCCAGTGGTCGCAAGTGCTTGTGAGTGGTTGCGATTGGTTGTGAGTTATTGAGAGTGGTTGCAAGTGGTTGCAAGTTGTTTGCGAGTTGTTGTGAGTGGTTGCGAGTGGTTGCCAATGGTTGCAAGTGGTTGCCAGTTGGAGCGAGTGGTTGCGAGTGGCTGGGAGTGGTTGCGAGTGTTTGGGATTGGTTGCGAGTGGTTGCCAGTGGTTGTGAGTGCTTGCAAGTGGTTGCGAGTGGTTGCCAGTGGTTGTGAGTGGTTGCGAGAGGTTGTGAGTGGTTGCAGGTTGTTGCAAGTGGTTGCGAGTGGTTGCGAGTGGTTGCGAGTGGTTATGAGTTGTTGCGAGTGGTTGCGAGTAGTTGTGAGTGATTGTGAGTGGTTGCGATTGGGTGTGAGTGGTTCCTAGTAGTTGTGAGTAGTTGCGAGTGGTTGCGAGTGGTTGCGAGTGGTTGCAAGTGGTTGCGAGTGGTTGCGAGTGGTTGTGAATGGTTGCGAGTGGTTGCGAGTGGTTACGAGTGGTTGCGAGTGGGTGCGAGTGGTTGCGAGTGGTTGTGAATGGTTGCGAGTGGTTGCGAGTGGTTACGAGTGGTTGCGAGTGGGTGCGAGTGGTTGCGAGTGGTTGTGAATGGTTGCGAGTGGTTGCGAGTGGTTACGAGTGGTTGCGAGTGGGTGCGAGTGGTTGCGAGTGGTTGTGAATGGTTGCGAGTGGTTGCGAGTGGTTACGAGTGGTTGCGAGTGGGTGCGAGTGGTTGCGAGTGGTTGTGAATGGTTGCGAGTGGTTGCGAGTGGTTACGAGTGGTTGCGAGTGGGTGCGAGTGGTTGCGAGTGGTTGTGAATGGTTGCGAGTGGTTGCGAGTGGTTACGAGTGGTTGCGAGTGGGTGCGAGTGGTTGCGAGTGGTTGTGAATGGTTGCGAGTGGTTGCGAGTGGTTACGAGTGGTTGCGAGTGGGTGCGAGTGGTTGCGAGTGGTTGTGAATGGTTGCGAGTGGTTGCGAGTGGTTACGAGTGGTTGCGAGTGGGTGCGAGTGGTTGCGAGTGGTTGTGAATGGTTGCGAGTGGTTGCGAGTGGTTACGAGTGGTTGCGAGTGGGTGCGAGTGGTTGCGAGTGGTTGTGAATGGTTGCGAGTGGTTGCGAGTGGTTACGAGTGGTTGCGAGTGGGTGCGAGTGGTTGCGAGTGGTTGTGAATGGTTGCGAGTGGTTGCGAGTGGTTACGAGTGGTTGCGAGTGGGTGCGAGTGGTTGCGAGTGGTTGTGAATGGTTGCGAGTGGTTGCGAGTGGTTACGAGTGGTTGCGAGTGGGTGCGAGTGGTTGCGAGTGGTTGTGAATGGTTGCGAGTGGTTGCGAGTGGTTACGAGTGGTTGCGAGTGGGTGCGAGTGGTTGCGAGTGGTTGTGAATGGTTGCGAGTGGTTGCGAGTGGTTACGAGTGGTTGCGAGTGGGTGCGAGTGGTTGCGAGTGGTTGTGAATGGTTGCGAGTGGTTGCGAGTGGTTACGAGTGGTTGCGAGTGGGTGCGAGTGGTTGCGAGTGGTTGTGAATGGTTGCGAGTGGTTGCGAGTGGTTACGAGTGGTTGCGAGTGGGTGCGAGTGGTTGCGAGTGGTTGTGAATGGTTGCGAGTGGTTGCGAGTGGTTACGAGTGGTTGCGAGTGGGTGCGAGTGGTTGCGAGTGGTTGTGAATGGTTGCGAGTGGTTGCGAGTGGTTACGAGTGGTTGCGAGTGGGTGCGAGTGGTTGCGAGTGGTTGTGAATGGTTGCGAGTGGTTGCGAGTGGTTACGAGTGGTTGCGAGTGGGTGCGAGTGGTTGCGAGTGGTTGTGAATGGTTGCGAGTGGTTGCGAGTGGTTACGAGTGGTTGCGAGTGGGTGCGAGTGGTTGCGAGTGGTTGTGAATGGTTGCGAGTGGTTGCGAGTGGTTACGAGTGGTTGCGAGTGGGTGCGAGTGGTTGCGAGTGGTTGTGAATGGTTGCGAGTGGTTGCGAGTGGTTACGAGTGGTTGCGAGTGGGTGCGAGTGGTTGCGAGTGGTTGTGAATGGTTGCGAGTGGTTGCGAGTGGTTACGAGTGGTTGCGAGTGGGTGCGAGTGGTTGCGAGTGGTTGTGAATGGTTGCGAGTGGTTGCGAGTGGTTACGAGTGGTTGCGAGTGGGTGCGAGTGGTTGCGAGTGGTTGTGAATGGTTGCGAGTGGTTGCGAGTGGTTACGAGTGGTTGCGAGTGGGTGCGAGTGGTTGCGAGTGGTTGTGAATGGTTGCGAGTGGTTGCGAGTGGTTACGAGTGGTTGCGAGTGGGTGCGAGTGGTTGCGAGTGGTTGTGAGTAGTTGTGAGTACTTGCGAGTGGTTGTAAGTGGTTTCGAGTGGTTGCGAGTTATTGCGAGTGGTTGCGAGTGGTTGCGAGTGGTTGCGAGTGGTTGCGAGCGGTTGCGAGTGGTTGCGAGTCGTTGAGAGTGGTTGTGAGTGGTTGTGAGTGGTTGCGAGTGGTTGCCAGTGGTTGGAAGTGGTTGCAAGTGGTTGTGAGAGGCTGGGAGTGGTTAAATGTGGTTGCGAGTGGTTGTGAGTGGATGCGAGTGGTTGTGTATGGTTGCGAGTGGCTGCGAGTGGTGGCAAGCGGCTGCGAGTATTTGTGAGTGGTTCTGAGTGGTTGCAAGTGGTTGCGAGTGGCTGCGAGTGGTTATGAGTAGTTGCAAGTGGTCGGGAGTGGTTACGAGTGGTTGCGAGTGGTTGCAAGTGCTTGCAAGTGGTTGTAAGTGGTTGCAATTGGTTGCGAGTGGTTCAAGTGATTGTGAGTGGTTCTGAGTGGTTGCAAGTGTTGTGAATGGTTCCGAGTGGTTGCAAGTGCGAGTGGTTGCCAGTGGTTGCGAGTGGTTGTGAGTGGTTGCGAGTAGTTGCGAGTGGTTGCGAGTGGTTGCACGTGGTTGCAAGTGGTTGCAAGTGGTTTGGAGTGGTTGCGAGTGGTTACGAGTGGTTGCAAGTGGTTGCGAGTGGTTGTGAGTGGTTGCAAGTGGTTGCAAGTGGTTTGGAGTGGTTGCGAGTGGTTACGAGTGGTTGCAAGTGGTTGCGAGTGGTTGTGAGTGGTTGCAAATGGTTGCGAGCGGTTGCAAGTGGTTTCGAGTGCTTGCAAGTGGCTGTGAGTAGTTGCGAGTGGTTGCGAGTGGTTGTGAGTGCTTGTGAGTTGTTGCAAGTGGTTGCAAGTGGTTGCGAGTGGATATAAGTGGTTATGAGTGTAGTTGTGAGTGGCTGCGAGTGGTTGCGAGTGGTTTTGTGTGGTTGCAAGGGGTTGCAAGTGGTTGCCAGTGGTTGCGAGTGGCTGCGAGCGGTTGCAATGGGTTGTGAGTGGTTGCAATTGGTTGTGGGTGGTTGCAAGTGGTTGCGAGTAGTTGCGAGTGGCTGAGAGTTGTTGCGAGTGATTCTGAAAGGTTGTGAGTGGTTCCGAGTGGTTGCGAGTGGTTGCGAGTGGTTGTGAGTGGTTGCAAGTGGTTGCGAGTGGTTGCGAGTGGTTGCGAGTGGTTGCGAGTGGTTGCG
>SZWC01000008.1:24714-57878 GCA_023375785.1 Penium margaritaceum | reverse complement strand
GTGTGTGTGTGTGTGTGTGTGTGTGGGTGTGTGTGGGTGTGTTAGTGTGGGTGTGGGTCTGTGTGTATGTGTGTGGGGGGGGGGGTATGTGTGTTGGTGTGTGGGTGTGTGTGTGTGTGTGTGTTTATGTCTGTGCATGTGCGTGTGCGTGGTCTTGGTCTTCCTGCACACACATCGCACCTGTCCTTGGTCTTCTTATTCTTGCTTCTCTTCGCCAAAGGATCGGTGCGAGGCGGTGGGGACTTGGCAACTCCTGCTGCCCAGGTCTTGAAAGGCTTGTATGACTTGAGCTTGCCTGCACCATGCACGTCAAACCATGCAGATCTCACCATGAATGTCACACCATGCAGATCGCACCATGCATATCGCACCATGCACGTCAAACCATGCACATCGCACCATGCACATCGCACCATGCAGATCGCACCATGCACATCGCACCATGCACATTGCACCATGCAGATCGCACCATGCACATCGCACCATACACATCGCACCATGCACATCACACCATGCACATCGCACCATGCACATCGCACCATGCACATCGCACCATGCACAATGCACACACAGCGCTCCCATCGAAGACACACTCTGTCCTCAGCTGGACGTGAGCCACCTTAACAGCACCCCCATCACTCTGCAGCACCATCATCCTTCTCTTGCTGTAGGAGACAGACTTCCCTGACTCCAGTAGTAACTCACCACACCTTGTGAGCATCGTGGTCATGGCTACAGGAAACAAAAACAAAATCCTCCGTGAATGCAAGGAACAATACGGTAAAATCCCAGAGACATGCACAAGCACTCTCTCTCTCTCTCTCTCTCTCTCTCTCTCTCTCTCTCTCTCTCTCTCTCTCTCTCTCTCTCTCACTGACACATTGATAATCTGACTTCATCACCATAGACACGGTGAACATATGACCAAAGCATGATTCTTAGAGTGATGATATGACCAAAGCACCATAGACACGGTAAAAGTATGACCAAAGCACCATTGATATCGTAAATTTGCAACCAAAACACCATTGAAACAGTGACAATGTGACCATTTCACCGTCGATATAGTGAAAGTGCGACCAAAACACCATTGAAACAGTAACAATGTGACCAGAGAACCATAGACACAGTGAAAGTGTGACAAACAACCATTGAAGCAGTGATGATGTGACCTAAGTACCACAGACACCGTGAAAGTGTGATAAAAGCACCACTAAAACTGTGACAATGGGACCTAAACACCATAGACACATTGAAAGTGTCACCAAAGCACCATTAAAACAGTAATAACGTGACTTAAGCACCGTAGACACGAAGTGTGTCCAAAGCACCATTGCAACAATGATGGTGTAACCTAAGCAATATAGACATAGTGAAAGTGTGACCAAAACACCACTGAAATGGTGATGATGTGACCAAACCACCATTGACATTTTGTAAGTGTGACCAAAGAACCATAAGAACAGTGAGAATTTGACCTTAGCACCATATATATAATGAAAGTGTGATAAAAGCACCATTGAAACGATGATAATGTGACCAAACCATCATAGATACGTGATAGTGTGAACAAAGAGCCATTGAAACAGTGACTATGTGACCTAAGCATCATCGAACTGTGAAAATGAAACAACACTTTAGACAAAGTGAACGCGTGACCAAAGCACCATTGAAACAGTGATAATGTGACATAAGCATCACCGCACTGTGAAAGTGAAACAACACTAAAGACATAGTCAAAGTGTGACTAAAGGACCGTTGAAACAGTGCTAATGTGACATAAGCGCCATCGACACAGTGAATGTGTGACCAAAACACCATTGAAACAGTGATATTGTGCCGTAAGCACCATAGACATTGGTAAAGTGTGGCCAAAGCACCATTGAAAGAATGCTGATGTAACCTCAGTATCAAAGACATAGTGAAAGTGTGACCAAAGTATCATTGAAACTGTGCTAATGTGACCTAAGCACCCTAGCCACAGTGAAAATGTGACCAAAGCACCATTGAAACAGCAATTCTGTGACCACAGCACCATACACACAGTGAATATGTCACAAAAGCACCATTAAATAGTGATAATGTGACAAAAGTACAATAGACACAATAGACGCATGACCAAAGCACTATTGGAACTGTGATAAGTCGAACTGAACACCATCTACACAATGAAGGTGTGACCAAATGCCATTGCAATAGTGATAACTTGACCTCATAACCGTAGACACCATGAAAGTGTGACCAAGTTACCATTGAAACAGAGATAACGTGACATAAGCACCATAGAAACAGTGAAAGGTTTACCAAAGCACCACTCAAACAATGATAATGTAACATAAGCACTATAGACACATTGAAAGAGTTATCAAAGCACCATTGAAACAGTGACAATGTGACCAAATCACCATAGACATTGTATACTTATGACCAAAGGACAGTTGACACGGTGACAATATGACCAAAAGCACCATAGACATAGTGGAAGTGTGACCAAAGCACCATTGAAATAGTGATTATGTGACGTACTCAACATAGACAATTTGAAAATGAGACAAAAGCGCCAATGACATTGTGATAATGTGACCTAAACACCATAGACACCGTGCAAGTGTGACTAAAGCACAATTGAAACAGTGATAATGTGACCAACGTACCATAGACACAGTGAAAATCCGACCAAAGCACTATTGAAACAGTGAAAATGTGACCTAAGCACCATAGACTCACTGAATTTGTGACAAAAGCACCATCCTAGCAGTGATAATGTGACGAAAGCACCACAGACACATAAAATCGTGACAAAAGCACCATAGAAACAGTGAAAACGTGACATAAGGACTATAGACACAGTGAATGTGTAACAAAAATACCATTGATAGTGATAATGTGACCAAATCAACATAGACATAGTGAAAGTGTGACCAAAGCACCATTGGAACAGTGATAATGTGACCAAAGCACCATATACACATTAAACATAGGACCAAAGAACCATTGAAGCTGTGATAATGTGACCTAAGCACCATAAACAAAATGAAATTGTGACCAAAGCATCATTGAAACAGTGATAATGTGACCAAACCACAATAGACACGGTGAAGGTGTGACCAACGTACCATTGAAACAGTGATAACGTGACCTAATCACCATAGAAACAATGGGTGTGACCAGAGCACCATTGAAGCAGAGATAATGTAACCAAAGCACTATAGACACATAAAACTGTGACCAAAGCACCATTGAAGCACTGAAAACATAACTTAAGCACAATAGCCATAGTGAAAGTGTGACCAAAGTACAATTGAAACGGTGATAACATGACATAAGCACCATAGACACAGTGAAAGTGTGAGCAAAGCACCATTGAAACAGTGATAATGTGAACTAAGCTCCGTAGGCACAAAGAAAGTGTGACAAAAGCACCATCAAAACGGTGATAATGTGAGTAAAGTCCCATAGACACATAAACGTGTGACCAAAGCACCATGTCAACATTAAAAATGTTACCTAAGCACCGTAGATAGAGTGATAGTTTGACCAAAGCACAGTTGAAATCGTTAATATGTGACTAAAGTAATGAAGATTCAGTGAACGTGCGACCAAATCATGTTTTGAACAATGACAATGTGACCTAGGCACTACAGACACATTGAAAGTGTGACCAAAGCACCATGGAAACAATGATAACATGACCAAAGCATCATAGACACAGTAAACGTATAACCAAAACACCATCAAAATAGTGATTATGTGACATAAGCACAATACACACAGTGAAACTGTGACCAACAGACCGTTGAAATAGTGAAAATGTGAACTAAGCTTTATGAAAGCAACAAAAGTGTGACCAAGCATCATTGAAATGGTGATAATGTGACCTACGCACTTTAGGCACACTCAAAATATGACCAACACAACATTGAAATAGTTATAATGTGACATAAGCACTTTAGACAGTGAAATTGTGACCAAAGCACCGTATAAACAGGGATAAAGTGACCTTAGCACTATACGTACATTGAACGTGTCACCAAAGGACCATTGAAACAGTGTTTATGTGGCCTAAGAGCTATAGACAAAGTGAAAGTGTGACCAAAGTACCATTGAAACAGTAATAATGTAATGTAAGCATTATAGACACGGTACAAGTTTGACCTAAGTTGTGAGAGTGGGTGCTCTCTTGATATTTAGCCTTGGTGTGTGGAGAGCACAGTCGCAGCGGAAAGATAGCCTTGGAGATTTTAGGAAGCCAGAGCTTGAAAATACAGGTTAACCAGATTGAACTGAGTACAGGGTATTTATACTGTCCGGCTGGCTAGCCCAGGCCTCAGCCTACTGCTTTCCTAGCCTGCTATGACAAGCTACTTGCACCTAAACTCGGTGCTCTGCTTGCACCTGAACCTGGTGCTCTACTTGCACCTAATGCCTTGTGAGAGAAGTCCCCGGCCGTCAATTGTCGAGATCGACGGTCCTTCTGTCTCTCGGGGAGCCACCCCGTTGGTCGCATATGTCTTGCGGCGGTGGGTGCGGTCGCCGTGTTGCGCGCGCCACCAGAAGTGCTGCGACCGTCGCGCGGTCGCAGCCACCGTTTTTGCTGCCACCGTTGACCGCGACTGTTGCCGGGAGCCGTCCGTCAAAATGACCCCTCAGCGGGTAGTGTCGCCGTTACGCTACCCGTCGAGAGGGGGGAAGCCACCCCCGCGTGGCGTGTTTGGAACGCCGCGTGGGGGTGCACGCGAAACAGCCCCCTAGTGCCGGCGTGACCCCCACGTCGGCGCTCGCTCACACGCTCGCTCGCTCGCTCCTCCACCTCCTCGCTGTTGCGAGCCATCGAGGTTGAGCCAGACCTCGAGTGATAATGTGACCTAAGCACCATAGATGCATTGAATGTGTGACCAAAGCACCACTGGAAGTGGAATAGTGTGACCTAAGCACTATACACCCGGTGAAAGTGTGACCAAAGCACCATTAAACAATGACACGTGACCAAAGCACCATACACACATTGAAAGAGTTGTAAAAGTACCATTGAGACAGTGATAATGTGACATAAGCACCATAGGCACTATAAAAGTATGACCAAAACACCATTGCAATAGTGATAATGTGACCAAAGCACCATAGATATAGTGAAACTGTGACCAAAGCCCCATTGAAATGGTGATAATGTGACCTAAACACCATAGACACTGTAAAAGAGTGACCAAAGGACCATTGAAACAGTGATACCATGACCTTAGCACCGTAGCCACAGTGGAAGTGTGACCAAAGCACCATTGAAACAGTTATCGTATGACCAAAGCACCATATACACAGTGAAGATGTGACCACAGCACCGATAAAACATTGATTATGTGACCTCAGCACATGGACACAGTGAAAGTGTGACAAACGCACCATTGAAACAGTGATAACCTGACAACGGCACAATAGACAGTGAAAGTGTGGCCAATTCAGCATTGAAACAGTGATAATATGACCTATGCACCATGGACATAGTGAAAGTGTGACCAAATCACGGTTGAAACAATGATAATGTGACCAAATCACCATAAACACTGTGAAGGTGTGGCCAAAGCACCAGTAAAACGGTGATAATGTGACCTGCGCACCATAGGTCCTGTGAAATTGTGACCAAAGCACCATTGAAACAATGATAATGTGACTAAAGAACCATAGACACAGTAATGGTGTAACGAAAGCACCGTTGAAATCATGATAATGTAACAAAATCTCTATAGACACAGAAATCTATGACCAAAGCACCATTGAAACAGTGATAATGTGACCAAAGCACTATGGCAACATGAAAGTGACACCAAATCACCATTGAAACAGTGATAATGTGACCTAAGCACCATGGACACGGGGAAGGTCTGACGAAAGCACCATTGAAACAGTGATAATGTGACCTTAGCACCATAGATATAGTGATAGTGTGGCCAAAGCACCATTGAAACAGTGATAATATGACCAATGCACCATAGACGCGTAAACGTGTGACCAAAACACCCTTCAAACAGTGAAGCGCTATATGTACAGTGAAAGTGTGACAAACGGACAGTTGAAACAGTGATAACGTGACCACAGCAGCATAGTCAATGTAAAAGTGTGAAAACGGCACAATTGAAACAGTGATAATGTGACCAAAGCACTATGGCAACGTGAAAGTGACACGGAATCACAATTGAAATAGTGATAATGTGACATAAGCACCATGGACACGGTGAAGGTCTGACCAAAGCACCATTGAAACGGTGATAATGTGACCTAAGCACCATAGATATAGTGATAGTGTGACCAAAGTACCATTGAAACAGTGATAATATGACCAATGCACCATAGACACGTAAAAGTGTAACCAAAACACCATTGAAACATTGAAACTGGGACCAAAGCAAGACGGACACTGTGAAAGTGTGACCAAAGCACCATTAACACAGTGATATTGTGACATACGTACCATATGTATAGTGAACGTGTGACCAAAGCACCATTGAAATAGTGGTATTGTGACCAAAGCACCATTGAAATGGTCTTAATGTGACCAAAGTATCATAGGCACAGTGAATGAGCGACCAAAAGCACCCTTGAAACAGTGAAAATATGACAAAAACATGGTAGACACATAAAAGTATGACCAAAGCATCATTGAAACAGTGATAATGTCACTTAAACACCATAGACACACTAAAAGTGTTACCAAAGCACCATGAAACCTGTCATAGTGTTACATAAGGACCATAAACAGGGTGGAAGTGTGACCAAAAGCACCATTCAAACAGTGATACTGTCACCTAAGCGCTATAGGTAGAGTGAAAGTGTAACCAATACACCATTGAAACAGTGATAATGTAGCCAATGTGCCAAGGACACGGTGAAATTCTGACAAAACAACCATTAAAACAACAATCGTGTGACCAAACCACAATGGAAACCTAAAAGTGTGACCACGACACCATTGAAACAAAGAGAATGTGACCTAAGCACCATAGACACTGTGACAATGTGACCAAAGCATCATCAAAGTAGTGATATTGTGATCCAAGTACCATGTACACAGTGAATGTGTGACCAAAGCACCGTTGCAATAGTTAAAATGTGACCAAAGAACCATAAATACAGTGCAAGTATGACCAAAGCACCATTGAAACAGTGATAATGTGGCCTAAAAACCATAGACACGGCAAAAGGGTGACCAGAGGACCACTGAAACAGTGATAATATGACCTTAGCACCATAGCCAGAGTGGAAGTGTAACCAAAGTACCCTTCAAACAGTGATCATTTGACCAAAGCACCATAGACACAGTGAAGGTGTGACCAAAGCACCGATAAAACACTGATAATGTGACCTAAGCACCATGGACACAGTGAAAGTGTGACAAACGCACAAGTAAACAGTGGTAATCTGACCAAAGAACCATAGACATAGTGAACGTGTGACCAAAGAAGAATTGAAACAGTGATAATGTGACATACGCACCATAAAAATAATGAAAGTGTGACCAAATCACCATTGCAACAATGATAAAATGATCAAATCACCATAAACACAGTGAAGATGTGGCGAAAGCACCAGTAAAACGATGATTATGTGACTACAGCACCATAGACTCTATGAAAGCATGACAAACGCACCACTTAAATAGTGATAATGTGACCAAAGCACCATAGACACAGTAATGGTGTCACCAAAGCACAATTGAAATCATAATAATAAAAGCAAATCTCTATACACACATCAACCTATGACCAAAGCACCATTGAAACAGTGATAATGTGAACTAAGCACCACAGACATAGCAAAAGTGTGACCAAAGCACCATTGAACTAGTGATAATGTATCCTAAGCGCTATAGGTACAGTGAAAGTGTGACAAATGGAGAATTGAAACAGTGATTATGTGACCAAAGCAGCATAGTCAAATTGAAACTGTGACACAAGCACCATTGACACAGTGATCATGTGACCAACGCACTATGGCAACGTGAAAGTAACACCAATTCACCATTGAAACTGTATAAATGTGACCTAAGCACCATGGACACAATGAAGGTCTGACCAAAGCACCATTGAAACAGCAATAGTGTGACCCAATCACCATAGATATAGTGATAGTGTGACCAATGCACCATAGACACATAAAAGTGTGACCAAAGAACCATTGAAACAGTGAATCTGTGACCAAAGCAAGCCGCACTGTGAAAGTGTGACCAAAACACCATTGACACAGTGATAATGTGATCTAAGCACCATGGGTACAGTGAAAGTGTGACCAAAGCACCATTGAAGTAGTGATATTGTGACCAAAACACATTAGACTCAATGAGCGTGTGACCATAGCACCGTTGAAACAATAATAATGTGACCAAAGTACCTTAGACAAAGTGAAAGGGTGACCAAAGCACCGTTGAGACAATGAGAATGTGACATAAGCACCATAGAAATATTGAAAGTATACCCAAAGAACTATTGAAATAGTGACAATATCACCAAAGGACCATAGAAAGAGTAGATGTATGATTGGAGCAGTAGTGAACGAATTATAATGTGATCTAAGCACTATACACAGAGTGAAACTGTGACCAAAGCACCATAAAAAGAGCGATGATGAAACCAATGCACCATTAACACATGGAAAGTGTGACAAAGTACCATGAAGACAGTGATAACATGACCAAAGCACCATGTCAATGTGAAAGTGTGACCAAAGCACCACTAAAACAGTAAACGATGTGACATAAGCACTATAGACAAAGCGAAAGTGTGACCTAAGCACTAGTGGAAAATTGATCATGTGACCAAAGCACCATAGACACACTAAAAGTATGACCAAAGCATCATTGGAACAGTGATAATGTGACATAAGCACCGTAGACACAGTGAATGTATGACCAAAGCGCTTTGGAACAGTGACTATTTGACCAAAGCACCGTAGACACAGTGAAAATGTGACCTAAACACCATTGAAAAGGTGATAATGTGACCAAACCACCATATACATAGTAAACGTGTGACCAAAGCACCATTGAAATAGTGATGATGTGACCAGAGCACCATAGACACAGTGAGAGTGGGACCAATGCACCATTGAAACAGTGCTAATGTAAACGAAGAGCCATAGACACAGTGTAAGTGTGAACAATTCATAATTGAAAGAATGAAAAACAGACCTAAGCACCATAGACACTGAAAACATGACCAACGCACCATTGAACCAATGAGAATGTGACAAATGTAGCATGGACCCAGTGAAAGAGTGACCAAAGCACCACCAATATAGTTTTAAAGGTATATAAACACCATATACACAGTGGAAATATGACATAATAACCATTATAACAATGATATTGGGACCAAAGCACCATGGACATAAAGAAAGTGTGACCAAATCATCATGGAAACAGTGACAATGGGACCTAAGCACCAAAGACACAGTTAAAGCGTGACCAATGCACCAATGAGACAATAATGATGTGACCTAAGAACCATCGACAGGTGGAAGTATGACCAAAGCACCATTGAAAGATTGATAATGTGACCAAAATACCATATACACAGTGAAATAGTGACCAAAGCATTATTCAAACAATGATAATGGGACCTAAGCACCAAAGACAAAATCAAAGTGTGATGAAACTATTGTTAAAGCAGTGATAATATGACATAAGCACTATAGACATAGTGAATGTGTGACCAACGCACAATTGAATTGTGATAATGTGACAAAGGCACCATAGACAAAGTGAAATAATGACCAAAACACCATTGAAACAATGATAATGTCACCAAAGCACTATATACATGGTGAAATTTTGACCAAAGCACCTTCAAAACAGTGATCATGTGACCAAAGCACCATAGACACAGTGAAATTAGGACAAAAGCAGCGTCGAAACAGTGATAATTTGACCTAAGCACCATAGACCCAGTGAAAGTGTGACCAAAGTACCATTACAAAAGTGATAATGTGACCTAAACACCATACACACCGTAAACGTGTGAGAAAAGCATCATTAAAACAGTGATAATGTGACCTGATATCCATAGACACTACAAAAGGATGACCAAACCACCATTGAAACAATGATTATGTGACCAAAGCATGATAGACCTATTTGAAGTGTGACCAAAGCACCATCAGAGCGGTGATTATGTGACATAAGCACCATAGACACAATGAAAGTGTGACCAAGGCTATCTTGGAACAGTGATAATCTAACATAAGCACCATAGACATGGTGAAAGTGTGACCAAAGCTCCATTATAGCAATGATAGTATGACCTCAGCATCCCAGACATTGTGAAAGTGTGATCAAAGCATCATTGAAAAAGTGATAATGCGACCAAAGGACCATAGACGAAGTGAAAAGCTGACCAAAGCACCATTGAAACCGTGATACTGTGACCTAAGAAGCAAATACACAATGAATGTGTGACCATAGCACCATTGAAACAGTTATAATGTGACGTAAGCACTATAGGCACAGTGTAAGTGTGATCAACGCACCATTGAAACAGTGATAATGTGACGTTAGCACGATAGACACAATGAAAGTTTGACAAAAGCACAATTCAAACAATGATAACGTTACAAAAGCATCACAGACACAGTGCAAGTGTGACCAAAGCACCATTGGAACAGTTATCATGTGACCAAAGCAATATAGACACGTTGAACGTGTAACCAATTGACCACAAAAACTGTGATAACATGACCTTAGCACCATAGATACATTGAGAGTGATCAAAGCACCATTCAAACAGTGATAATGTGACCATTGCACCACACAGACAGCGAATGTGTGACCAAAACACCATTGACACAGTGATAATGTAACCAACAAAACACATCCACATTGAAAATCTGACCATGGCTCCATTGAAACAGTGATAATGTGACCTCAGCACTTTAGACATTGTGAAAGTGTCGCCAACTCACCATTGAAATAGTGATCATGTAACGACAGCACCACAGACACGTTGAAACTCTAACTAAAGAACCATTGAAACAGTTTTCATATGACTTAAGCACCGTTGACACACCAAACATGTGAACAAAGAACAATGGAAACAGTGATAATGTAACCAAGACCATAAACACAATGAAGGTGTGACCAAAGCACCATTGAAACAGTGATGATGCGACCAAAGCACCATAGACACAGTAAAGGTGTGACAAAAGCACCATTGAAATAGTGATTAATTGACCAAAGCTCCATAGCAAATAAAAGTGTAACCTAAGCACCATTGAAACAATGACAATGTGACATCAGCACCATAGGCACAGTGACAATGTGACCAAAGCGCCATTGACACTCAAACGTGTGAACAAACCTCTAATAAACAAGTGAAATTGTGATTCAAGCACCATAGACACATTGAAAGTGTGACCAAAACTCCATTGCAACAGTGGTAGTGTGACCAAAGCAACACATACACGGTGAAAGAGTCACCAAAGCATCCTTAAAAGATTGATTATGTGACCTAAGTATGACCGACACAGTGAAAGCATGACCCAAGCAGCATTGAAACAATGATAACGTGACCAAAGTACCTTAGACACTGTGAAACTGCAACCAAAGTACAACTGAAACAGTTAAAATTGGACGTAAGCATCATAGATAGTAATGTGTGACCAAATAACCACAGAAACAATGATAATGTGACCAAAGCACCATAGACACAATGACATTGTAACCAAAGCTCCATTAAAAAACAATATCAACGTCACCTACGCACCACGGACAGAGTGAAAGTGTGACCAAAGCACAATTGAAAGAGTGATAATGTGACCAAAGCACCGTAGACATGCTGAAGGTGTGACCAAAGCACCATTGAAACAGTGATAATGTAACTTAGTACCATAGACACAGTGAACATGTGACAAAAGCACCATTGAAGTGTGATAATGTGACCTAAGCACCATAGACACAGTGAAAGTACATCAAAAGCACCATTGAAACAGTGATAATATGACCAAAGTACCATACATACATAAATATGTGACCAAAGTACCATTTACTCAGAAATAATGTGACCTAAGCACCATAGACAGAGTAAAAGTGTGCCAAAAGCACCATTAAAACAGTGATAATGTGACCAAAGCACCATAGACAGAGTGAAAATGTGACCAACTTACCATTGAAACAGCAATAATGTGACCAAAGAACCATAAACATACTGGAAGTGTGACAAACGAAGTATTGAAATAGTGAAAATCTGACCTAAGCACTCTAGACCTAGTGAAATTCTGACCAGAGCACCATTGAAACTGTAATAATGTAAAACAATCACCATAGACACAGTGAATGTGCGACCAAAGCACCATTGAAACAGTAATAATGTGACTTAAGCATCATAGACACAGTGAAAATGTGACCAAAGTACCATTAAAGCAATGACAATGTGACCAAAAGCACCATAGACAATGTGAACGTCTGACCAAATCACAATTGAAACTCTGATATTGTGACCTAAGCATCATACTCACATGAAACGTGTGACCAAAGTGCCATTGAAACAGTGATAATGTATTTAACGCGCCATAGACACATAAAACTGTGACCAAAGCACAATTGAAACAGTGATAATAGGACCTAAGCACCGTATACACAGTGAAAGTGTGACAAAAGCGCCATAAAAATGGTGACAATGAAACCTAAGCACCATCGACACAGTGAAATGGTGACCAAAGCACCATTGAAATAGTTGTAATGTGACCAGAGCACCATAGACAAAGTGAACGTTTGACCAAATCACCATTGAAACAGTGATAATGTGACCAAAGCACCATAAACACAGAAAATGTGTGATTAAAGCACCATTGAAACAGTGATAATGTCACCAAAGCACAAAAGACATAGTGAAAGTAAGACAAAAGTACAATTGAAACAGTAATAACATGACCAGAGCAGTATGCCAACGTGAACGTGTGACCAAAGCACCATTGAAACAGTTATAATGTGACCTAAGCACCATCGGTAAATTGAGAATGTGACAACAGCACCATTGAAACAGTTATAATGTGATCAAACTACCATAGACATAGTAAAACTATGACAAAAGCAGCATTGAAGGAGTGACAATGTGACCAAAGCACCATGGCAACGTGAAAAAGTGACCAAAGCACCATTGAAGCAGCGATAATGTGACCTAAGCACCACAGATACAGTGAAAGTGTGACCAAAGCACCATTAAAATAGTGATGATGTGACCTAAGCACCATAGATACATTGAAAGTTTCACCAAAATACCATGAAAACTGTAAAGATGTGACCTAAGCATTGTAGACAGAGGGAAAGTGTGACCAAAACACCATTGAAACTGTGAAAACGAGACCAAAAATGTCTGACCAACGCACCATTGAAACAATGTTAAAATGACCTTAACGCCATAGACACGATAATGGTACTTTAAAAGAACCATTGGAACGGTGATAGTGTGACCTAAGCATCATATACAGAGAAAACTTGTTACCAAAGCACCACTCAACGAGTGATAATGCAACCAAAGCACCACTGACCCAGTGATAATGTAACCAAAGCACCATAGACAAATAAAAGTGACCAAAGCACCATTGTAATGGTTATAATGTGACCTTAGTACCATAGAAACAGTAAACGTGTTACCAAAGCACCTTTTAATCCTTGACAATGTAACCTAAGCATCAGAGACATAGTGAAACTGTGACAAAAGCACCATTGAAATAGTGGTAATGTGACCAAAGCACCGTAGACATAGTGAAAATGTGACAAAAGCACCATTAAGACAGCGCTAATGTGACCAACGGACCACGTTAACATGAAAGTGTGACAACGACACCACAGAAACAGTGATAATGTGACCTAAGCACCATAGACAAAGTAAAAGTGTGACCAAAGCAATACTCGAACAGTGATAATGTGGCCTAAGCACCATAGACACAGTGAAAGTGTGACAAAAGCATCATTGGAACGGTGATAATGTGACCTAAGCAACATAGATACAAGGAAAGTGTGACTAAAGCACCATTGAAGTAGTGATAATGTGACCAAAGCACCACAGACACAGTAAAAGCATGACCAAAGCATAGGTGAAACATGATAATCCGACAAAAGCACCAAAGAAACTATATAAATGTGACCAAAGCACAATTGAAACAATGATAATGTGACCACAGCACCATGGAAAAAGTGAAAGTATAACCATAGCACCATTGAAACAGTGATAATTTGATAGAAGTGCCATAGACATTGTGAAAGGTAACCAAAGCACAACTAGAACGGTGATTATGTGACCAACGATCCATAGAAACAGTGAAAGTGTGATTAAAGTACCATTGAAACAGTGATCATAACACCTAAGCACCGTAGACACATTAAATATGTGACCAAATCACCATTGAAGCAATGATAATGTGACCTAAGCACCATAGACACAGTGAAAGTGTGACCACAGGACCATTGAAACAGTGATAACATGACATAAGCATCGTAGACGCAATGACCATGTGATAAAACCATTCTTGAAACACCAATAATGTGACCTAAGCACAATTAACATAGTCAATGTGTGACCAAAGGACAAGTGAAACAGTGACATTGTGACCTACGTACAATAGAAACAGTAAAAGTGTGACCAATTGACCATTGAAACAATTGATATGACCAAAGCATCATATACACATAAATGTGTGACCCAAATACCTTTGAATTGGTGTTAATGTGTCATAAGCACCATAGATACAGTGAACATGTGACAAAATAATCATTGCACTGGTGATAATGTGACCTAAACACCATAGACACAGTAAAAGTGTGACCAAAGCACCATCAAAACAATGATCATGTGACAAACACATCATATAGACAGCAAAAGTGTGACCAAAGCACAATAGAAAGAGTGATGACAAGACCTTAGCACTAAAGACACAGTGAGAGTGTTTCCAAAGCACCATTGAAATGGTCATAATGTGACCATACCATCATAGACACAATAACATGACCAAAGCATCATTGGAATAGTGATAATGTGACTTAAGCACCGTAAACACGGTGATCGTTTGACAATAGCACTTCTTCAGCCTTGATAATGTGACATTAGAACTATAGACACAATGAGTGTGACCAAAGCACCATTGAAATAGTGATAATGTGTTCAAAACATCATAAACACAGTGAAGGTGTGACCAAAGCACCATTGCAACAGTGATAATGTGACCAAACCACCATAGACAAAGCAAACGCGTAACCAAATCACCATTGAACTGTGATGATGTCACCACCAAAGTGTAATAGACATAGTAGAAGTGTGACCAAAGCGCCGTTGAAACAGTAACACTGTCATCTAAGGAACAGAGGTAGAATGAGAGTTTGACAAAAGCACCATTGAAACAACGATGATGTAATCAAAGCACTGTAGACAATGTGAAAGTGTGACCAAAGCACCATTGAAGTAGTGATAATGTGACCAAAGCACCATAGACATAGTGAAAGCATGGCCAAAGCATCCTTGAAACTGTGGTAGTGTGACCAAAGCACCATAAACACAATAGAAGTGACACAAAAGCAACTATGAAATAATGACAACGTGACCTAAGTATCATAGACACAGTGAACATGTGACCTACACAACATTGAGACAGTGGTAATGTTACATAAGCACCAAAGACACAGTTAAAGGGTGACCAAAGCACCATTGAAATAGTGAGAATGTAGCCAAAGTACTAAATACACTATAAATGTGTCACCAAAGCACTGTTGAAATAGTGCAAATGTGATCGAAGTACCATGGAGAGTGTGAAAGAAAGACCATAGCACCATTGAAACGGTGGTAATGTGACCAATCCACCATAGACATTGTGAAAGTATAACCAAAGCACTATTGAAACATTGATAATGTCACATAAGCACCATATACACAGTGAAAGTGTCACCAAAGAACCATTAAAAAGGTGATAATATGACCTAAGCACCATAGACACGGTGTAAGTGTGACCAAAGCACCATTGAATAAGTGATAGGGTAGCCATAACACCATAGACACAATGAAAATGACACCAAAGCAGCATTGAAACAGTGATAATGTGACCAGAGCATCATAGACATTTTGAAAGTGTGACCAAAGCACCATTGAAATAGTCATAGTGTGACAAAAGCACCATACACACGGTGAAACTGTGGCCAAAGCACCATTGAAACCGTTTAAATGTAACATAGGCAGCATAGACACGGTGAAATGACACCAAAGCACCAGTGAAACAGTAATAATGTGACCTTATTGCCGTAGACATAGCGAACGTCTGACACAAGCACCATTGAGACACTAATAGGGTGACCAAAGCACGTTTTAGATTCTGATCAATTGGCTGAAGTATAATAGACATTGTGAAACTGTGACCCAAGTACCATTGAAAGAGTGATTTTATGGCCAAAAAACCATACACACGGTGAAAGTATGACCAACGCACAATTGAAACAGTGACGATGTCACCTAAGCACCATATACACAGTGAAAGTGTGACCAACACACCATTCAAAACTTGATAATGTCACGGAAGCAACATGTAGAGAGTGAACGTGTGACCAAAGAACCATTGAAGCAGTGATAACATTACCTAAGCACCATAGATATTAGAACGTGTGACCAAAGCACTATTGAAACCGTGAGAATGTGATAAAAGCACCATAGACACAGCAAAGGTGTGACCGAAGCACCATTGAAACAGTGATAGTGTGACATAAGCACAATAGACATAATGAAAATGTGACCAATGCACCATTGAAAAAATTTATATGACCAAAGCACCATGCATACATAAATGTGTCAGCAAAACACCACTCAAACGGTGATAATGAGACCTAAACACCCTTTACACGGTGAAATTGTGACCAAAGCACCATTGAAACAGTGATAATGTGACCAAAGCTTCGTAGATACAATCAAGATGTGACCAAAGGTGTTAGAAAAGTACCCAAGTCCAACTCGGCTGGATAATTCTCTATCATCTACCCCTTGGCATCACTCATCTACCCACTCCCTCAAGACCAAAGGATGCATGAAATAATACTCCGGAATTTAACCAGAGATCCGTTCACGCCTCGTGCTCGGAACAACAAGGGGCCAGCATCCCCGCACGAACAGCGGGCCTACAGGCCATCGCTAGCAACAGGGCAAAACCAACGGCTGAGATATCTCAGACCGATAGACAACCGGCCACGTCCACGCACTGCGATCCTCCCTACGTGCCAAAGATCCGCTCTCCACATCCACGACCAACACTACGGAGAAGCCCAAGAGGGCAATCCACGGTGAAGCCTACGTTGTGGGACCCGCAAAGCAAGAAACAAGGAACTATGTGGAGCAACAAAGCCTTCCAAACCTCACACCGTGCTCTCCGTGGCTGAGGCTTCGCGCCTCGCATCGCCCACCCTAGTCCTGGTACTATATCTAGACCTAGGTAGTACTTAACTAGAAGTAGTAGACTCTTGTACCTTTGCCTCTACTATTCTCAATCATCGTTCATCTCTCATGTATCGGTCCAGTTTGTCTGTCATGCTAGCCTTCCCAGCTATGGCACTCGCTCACTCGCTTCCCTCACTTTCCTTTCCTTGCCCGCACTATATAGCTGAGACTTAGCCCGCTGCCTTGCCCGCTTCTTGCTAGTGTGGGAAACATCATCCTCATCTCAGCACCCGTATTTCAAGTATTGGGCCCATGCTTCTGCCATGACCATCGTTTCTTTTGCCCGCGCCTCGGTGCTGTGGCACTATTCCTATTCAGCCGTACCTTGCGCCTCGACACTGCAACCAAGTACGTTGCTCCATCACCTCCGCTCTGTCGCTCCTTCATCAAGTTATCAGCAATCTTTCGCTTGCCGACCTTCTTCCACCATCACTCTGTTCAGTCTGTGATGTCAGCAGGTTGACCGCAATGCGCAGCTTCGCCATAACTTCCATTTCCCCGCATCGGCACTTTTGAGACATTTGCTCAGCACTTCAGTCTCTTGACATCGTATCACAACAAAGGGAAAGAACCTACATCAGCTACCGCTCTCCTTTGCAATTCTGATGCCTGAAACGCCACGCCGAGCCCCGCCATCACCGATCAGACCACGCCGATGATCCAAACCAGCCAATTCACTGTTGCCTCCCTCCTGCAAGATCCATGACAATGTGTATGGTCACAACAACAAAGACATTGCAGCCAGTGCGCGTCGACCCCCTCCTGCCGCCTAAAATGCATCTGCTAGCAGATGTCTCCCGAGCAGCAGCAGATCGCCCTCCACAGCAGCAGTCCTTCTACACAAGCATTCGTCCATCAGTAGCAACAGCATCTCAGCAATCAGCAAATGTCATCTTCGCGACTGATCACCACCTGATGTCCTTAACCATGAGACTCTCTCAATAGAAGCAGGAGGCTCTTGGATATCTTCTTATTGGGCTCACAGCCTTTGTCGGCTACATCCCTCACCTAAACTACACCCTCACCCTCGATCTTGCCTGCTCTAGAATCAAATTACCATTGAAAGAGTTATAATGTGACCAAAGCATCATAAACACAGTGAAAGAAGGACCAAAGAACGATTGAAATGGTGATGATGTGACCAAAGCACCATAGACACAGGAAATTGTAGCCAAAGTATCATTGAAATAGTTATGATATGACCAGGGTATCATAGACACAGTGAAAGTGTGACCAGAGGACCATTGAAAGAGTTATAATTTGACTTAACACCTACACACACAGTGGAAGTGTGACCAAAGTATCATTGAAAAGGTGCTAATGTGGGAGCCCTATGTATCAACAAGAAAGGACAAAGATCTTCAATACTTAGTGGCACAGTGTGGCTACTTTGCACATCAAACAACCAAACTGGGCATATGTCACTGACCATGACCAAGGAATTTCAGCATGGGTGGTCAACGCTCACAACCCATAACACATGTCACAAATGGTCAGAGGGGGAAACAATGGTTTCAGAATATTAGATTTCAACTAGCAAGTACAACGACCTTTAATATGTAGTAGCACTGTTTGGCTACCATGCACAATGACCGACCAAAGTAGGCATATGTACTGCCTTTGACCAAAGAAATCCGGTGTGTGTGGTCAACGTTGACAAGTCATAATACGAGTCACAAATGGTCAGAGGGGGGAAGAATGGGTTGGGAATACCAGGTATCAACTAGCAAGCACAAGTACCTTCAATAAGTAGTGGCATGGTGTGGCTACCATGTACAATGGCCAACCAAACTAGGCATGTGTGACTGGCCATGACCAAATAATGTCAATATGTGTGGTCAACATTGACAACTCATAACAGGAGTCACAAATGGCCAGAGGGGGAAGCAATGGGTTGTGAAGACTAGTTATCGATTAGCACGTACAAAGACCTTCAATATGTAGTGTGGCTACCATGCACAGTGTCCAACCAAGGTATGCATATGTCACTGACCATGACCAAAGAATTTCACTTCATGTGGTGAACGTTGACAACTCAGAAAAAGATTCACATATAGTTAGAGGGGGTAACAATGGTTTGGGAACACTGGCTATCAACTAGAAAGCACAAAGACCTTTGGTACGTAGTGACACGGCGTGGGAACCATGTTCAGTGAGAAACCAACGTAGGCATATGCCACTAACCATGACCAAAAGCATTTCACAGTGTGTGGTCAACGTTGAAAACTCATAACATGAGTCACAAATGGTCAAAGGGGGAAACAATGGGTTGGGAACAGTAGAAAGTACAAAGACCTTTAACGAGTAGTGCCACGGTGTGGCTAGCGTGCACATTGACCAGCCTAAGGATGCATACGTTACTGACAACTCATGACACGAGTCACAAATGGTCAGAGGGAGAGACATTGGTTTGGGAACCCTATGTATCGACTATAAAGGACAAAGACCTTCAATACGTAGTGGCACGGTGTGGCTACCATGCACACCAAACAACCAAACAAGGCATATGTCACTGACCATGACCAAAGAATTTCAGTATGGGTGGTCAACGTTCACAACCCATAACACGAGTCACAAATGGTCAGCGGGGGAAACAATGGTTTTGGGATATTGGTTTTCAACTAGCAAGTACAACGACCTTCAACAAGTAGTAGCACGGCAAGGCTACCACGCACAATGAGCAACCAAAGTAGGCATATGTACTACCTTCGACCAAAGAAATCCATTGTGTGTGGTCAACGTTGACAACTCATAGTACAAGTCACAAATGGTCAAAGGGGGAAACAATGGTTTGGGAACACCAGGTATCAACTAGCAAGCACAGGGACCTTCAATAAGTAGTGGCACGGTGTGGCTACCATGTACAATGACCAACCAAAGTAGGCATGTGTCACTGACCATGACCAAAGAATGTCACTATGTGTGGTCAACTTTGACAACTCATAACACGAGTCACAAATGGTCAGAGGGGGAAACAATGGTTTGGGAACACCAGGTATCAACTAGCAAGCACAGGGACCTTCAATAAGTAGTGGCACGGTGTGGCTACCATGTACAATGACCAACCAAAGTAGGCATGTGTCACTGACCATGACCAAAGAATGTCACTATGTGTGGTCAACTTTGACAACTCATAACACGAGTCACAAATGGTCAGAGGGGGAAACATTGGGTTGTGAATAATAGTTGTCAATTAGCAGGTACAAAGACCTTCAATATGTAGTGGCACAGTATGGCTACCATGCACAGTGACCAACCAAAGTATGCACATGTCACTGACCATTACCAAAGAATTTCACTTCATGTGGTCAATGTTGAAAACTCACAACAAGAGTCACAGATAGTCAGAGGGGGTAACAATGGTTTGGGAACACTGGCTATCAACTAGAAAGCACAAAGACCTTCAGTACGTAGTGACACGGCGTAGCAACCATGTACATTAACAAACCAATGTAGGCATATGTCATTAACGATGACCAAAAGAATTTCACAGTGTGTGGTCAACGTTGAGAACTCATAACACCAGCCACAAATGGTCAGAGGGAGAAATAATGGGTTGGGAACACTAGTTGTCAACTAGCAAGTACAAAGACCTTCAACAAGTAGTGGCACGGTGTGGCTAGCATGCACAGTGACCAACCAAAGGATGCATACATCGCTGACTATGACCAAGGGAGTCCACTATGTGTGGTCAACATTAACAACTCATAACAAGTGTCACAAATGGTCAGAGGGAGAGGCAATCGTTCGGGAACCTTATGTATCAACAAGAAAGTACAAAGAACTTCAATACGTAGTGGCACGATGTGGCTACTATGCACACCAAACAACCAAACTAGGCATATGTCACTGACCATGACCAAATAATTTCAGCATGGGTGGTCAACATTCACAACCCATAACACAAGTTACAAATGGACAGACGGGGAAAGAATGGTTTCGGAATATTAGTCTTCATCTAGCAAGTACAACGACATTGAATAAGTAGTAGCATGATGTGGCTGCCATGCACAATGACCGACCAAAGTAGGCATATGTACTGCCTTTGACCAAAGAAATCTGCTGTGTGTGGTCAACGTTGACAAGTCATAATACGAATCACAAATGGTCAGAGGGGGAAACAATGGTTTGGGAACACCAAGTTTCAACTAGCAAGCACATGGACCTTCAATAAGTAGTGGCACGGTGTGGCTACCATGTACAATGACCAACCAAAGAAGGCATGTGTCACTGGCCATGACCAGAGAATGTCACTATGTGTGGTCAACGTTGACAACTCATAACACAAGTCACAAATGGTCAGAGGGGGGAACAATGGTTTTTGAATACTAGTTATCGATTAGCAAGTACAATGACCTTCAATATGTAGTGGTACAGTGTGGCTACCATGCCCAGTGACCAACCAAAGTATGCATATGTCACTGACCATGACCAAAGAACTTCACTTCATGTGGTCAACGCTGACAACTCAGAACAAGAGTCACATATAGTCAGAGGGGGTAATAATGGTTTTGGAACACTGACTATCAACTAGAAAGCACAAAGACCTTGTGTACGTAGTGACACGGCGTGGCAACCATGTACAGTGACAAACCTACGTAGGCATATGCCACTAACCATGACCAAAAGAATTTCAAAGTGTGTGGTCAATGTTGAAAACTCATAACACAAGTCACAAATGGTCAGAGGGGGAAACAATGGGTTGGGAACACTAGCAAGTACAAAGACCTTCAACAAGTAGTGGCACTGTGTGGCTAGCGTGCACAGTGACCAGCCAAAGGATGCATACGTCACTGACTATGACCAAAACAATCCACTATGTGTGGTCGACATTGACAACTCATAACACGAGTCACAAGTTGACAGAAGGAGAGACAATGGTTTGAGAGCCCTATGTATCGACTAGAAAGGACAAATAACTTCAATACGTAGTGGCGCGGTGTGGCTACCATGCATACCAAACAACCAAACTACACATGTGTCACTGACCATGATCAAAGAATTTCAGTATGCGTGGTCAATGTTCACAACCCATAACAGGAGTCACAAATGGTCAGAGGGGGAAAGAATGGTTTCGAAATATTAGTTTTCAACTAGCAAGTTGAACGACCTTCAATAAGGAGTAGCAGGGTGTGGCTACCATGCACAATGACCAACCAAAGTAGGCATATGTACTGCCTTTGACCAAAGAAATCCACTGTGTGTGGTCAATGTTGACACTTCATAATACGAGTCACAAATGGTCAGAGGGTGAAACAATGGTCTGGGAACACCAGGTATCAACTAGCAAGCACAGGGACCTTCAATAAGTAGTGGCATGGTGTGGCTACCATGTACAATGACCAACCAAAGTAGGGATGTGTCACTGACCATTATCCAAGAATGTCATTATGAGATGTCAACTTTGACAACTCATAACACGAGTCACCAATGGTTAGAGGGGGAAACAATGGTTTGTGAATACTAGTTATCGATTAGCAAGTACAAAGACCTTCAATATGTAGTGGCACTGTGTGGCTACCATGCACAGTGATTAACCAAAGGTTGCATACGTCACTGACTATGACCAAAGATATCCACTATGTGTGGTCAACATATTCAGCTCATAACAGGAGTCACAAATGATCAGAGGGAGAGACAATGGTCTGGGAATCCTTTGTATTGGCTATAAAGGACAAAGAACTTCAATACGTAGTAATACGGTGTGGCTACTATGCACACCGAACAACCAAACTAGGCTTATGTCATTGACCATGATCAAAGAATTTCAGTATGGGTGGTCAACTTTCACAACCCATAACACGAGTCACAAATGGTCAGAGGGGGAAACAATGGTTTCGGAATTAGTTTTAAACTAGCAAGTACAACGACCTTCAATAAGTAGTAGCACAGTGTGGCTACCATGCACAATGACCGACCAAAGTAGGCATATGTACTGCTTTTGACCAAAGAAATCCGCTGTGTGTGGTCAACGGTGACAACTCATAATACGAGTCACAAATGGTCAGATGGGGAAACAATGGTTTGGGAACACCAGGTATCAACTACCAAGCACAGGAAACTTCAATAAGTAGTGGCACGGTGTGGCTACCATGTACAATGACCAACCAAAGTAGGCATGTATCACTGACGATGACCAAATAATGTCACTATGTGTGGTCAAGTTTGGCAACTCATAACACGAGTCACAAATGGTCAGAGTGGGAAACAATGGTTTGTGAATACTAGTTATTGATTAGCAAGTACAAAGACCTTCAATATGTAGTGGCACAGTGTGGCTACCATGCACAGTGACCAACCAAAGTATGCATATGTCACTGACCATGACCAAAGAATTTCACTCCATGTGGTCAATGTTGACAACTCAGAACAAGAGTCACAGATAGTCAGAGGGGGTAACAATGGTTTGGGAACACTGGCTATCAACTAGAAAGCACAAAGACCTTCACAACGTAGTGACACGGCGTGGCAACCATGTACAGTGATAAACCAAAGTAGGCGTATGCCACTAACCATGACCAAAAGAACTTCACAGTGTATGGTCAACGTTGAAAACTCATAACACAAGTCACAAATGGTCAGAGTGGGAAACAATGGGTTGGTAACACTAGTTATCAACTAGCAAGTACAAAGACCTTCAACAAGTGTTTGCACGTTGTGGCTCGCATGCACAATGACCAACCAAAGGATGCATACGTCACTGACTAACCAAAGAAGTCCACTATGTGTGGTAAACACTGACAACTCATAACAGGAGTCACAAATGGTCAGATGGAGAGACAATGGTTTGCAAACCCTATGTATCGACTAGAAAGGACTACAGACTTCAATACGTAGTGGCATAGTGTGGCTACTATGCACACGAAACAACCAAACTAGGTACATGTCAATGACTATGATGAAAGAATTTCTGTATGGTTGGTCAACGTTCACAACCCATAACACGAGTCACAAATGGTCAGAGGGAGAAACAATGGTTTCAGAATATTCGTTTTCAACTAGCAAGTACAACAACATTTAATAAGTAGTGGCACAGTGTGGCTACCATGCACAATGACCGACCAAAGTAGGCATATGAACTACCTTTGGCGAAAGAAATCTGCTGTGTGTGGTAAACGTTGACAACTCATAATACCAGTAACAAGTTGTCAGAGGGGGAAACAATGGTTTGGGAACACCAGGTATCAACTAGCAAGCACAGGGACCTTCAATAAGTAGTGGCACGGGATGCATACCATGTACAATGACCAACCAAAGTAGGCATGTGTCACTGACTATGACCAAAGAATGTCACTATGTGTGGTCAACTTTGACAACTCATAACATGAGTCACAAATGGTCACAGGGGGAAAAGGGGTTTGTGAATACTTGTTATCGATTAGCAAGTACAACGACCTTCAATATGAAGTGGCACAGTGTGGCTACCGTGCACAGTGACCAACCAAAGTATGCATCTGTCACTGACCATGACCAAATAACTTCACTTCTTGTGGTCAACGTTGACAACTCACAACAAGAGTTACAGATAGTCAAAGGGGGTAACAATGGTTTGGGAATACTAGCCATCAACTTGAAAGCACAAAGACCTTCAGTATGTAGTGACACCGCATGGCAGCCATGTACAGCGACAAACCAAAGTGGGCATATGCCACTAACCATGACCAAACGAATTTCACAGTGTGTGGTCAACGTTGAAAACTCATAACAGGAGTCACAGGGTTGTGAACACTAGTTATCACCTTGCAAGTACAATGACCTTCAACAAGTAGTGGTACGGTGTGGCTAGCACGCACAGTGACCAACCAAAGGATGCATACGTCATTGACTATGACCAAAGAATTCCACTATGTGTGGTCAACATTGACAACCCATAACAAGAGTCACAAATGGTCACAGGAAGAGACGATGGGTTGGAAACCCTATGTACTGACTAGAAAGGATAAAGAACTTCAGTACGTAGTGGCACGGTGTGGCTACTATGCACACCAAATAACTAAACTAGGCATATGTCACTGACCATGACCAAAGAATTTCAGTATGGGTGGTCAACGTTCACAACCCATAACACGAGTCCCAAATGGTCAGAGGAGGAATAATGGCTTTGGAACATTAGTTTTCAACTAGCAAGTACAACGACCTTCATTAAGTAGTAGCACTATGTGGCTACCATGCACAATGACCGGCCAAAGTAGGCATATGTACTGCCTTTGACCAAAGAAATCCATTGTGTGTGGTCAATGTTGACAACTCATTATACGAGTCACAAATGGTCAGAAGGGGAAACAATGGTTTGGGAACACCAGGTATCAACTAGCAAGTACAGGAACCTTCAATAAGTAGTGGCACGGTGTGGCTACCATGTACAATGACCAACTAAAGTAGGCATGTGTCACTGACCATGACCAATGAATGTCACTATGTGTGGTCAACTTTGAAAACTCATAACACGAGCCGCAAATGGTCAAAGGGGGAAAAAGGGTTTGTGAATACTAGTTATCGACTAACAAGTACAAAGACCTTCAATATGTAGTGGCACAGTGTGGCTACCATGCACAGTGACCAACCAAAGTATGCATATGTCACTCACCATGACCAAAGAATTCCACTTCATGTGGTCATCGTTGACAACTCACAACAAGAGTCATAGATAGTCAGAGTGGGTAACAATGGTTTGGGAACACTGGCTATCAACTAGAAAGCACAAAGACCTTCAGCACATATTTACACGGCGTGGCAACCATATAGAGTGATAAACCAAAGTAGGCATATGCCACTAACCATGACCAAAAGAATTTCACAGTATGTGGTCAACGTTGAAAACTCATAACATGAGTCACAAATGGTCAGTGGGGGAAACAATGGGTTGGGAACACTAGTTATCAACTAGAAAGTACAAACACCTTCAACAAGTAGTGGCACGGCGTGACTAGCCTGCACAGTGACCAGCCAAATGATGCATATGTCACTGACTATGGCCAAATAAGTTCTCTATGTGTGGTCAACATTGAAAAATCATAACACAAGTCACAAATGGTCAGATGGATAGACAATGCGTTGGGAACCCTATGTATCGACTAGAAAGGACAAAGAACTCTAATACGTAGTGGCACGGTGTGGCTACTATGCACACCAAACAACCAAACTAGGCATATGTCACTGACCATGACCAAAGAATTTCAGTATGGGTGGTCAAAGTTTACAACCCATAACACGAGTCACAAATGGTCAGAGGGGGGAAACAATGGTTTTGGAATATTAGTTTTCAATTAGCAAGTACAACAACCTTCAAGAAGTAGTAGCATGGTGTGGCTACCATGCACAATGACCGACAAAAGTAGTACTGTCTTGACCAAAGAAATCTGCTGTGTGTGGTCAACGTTGACAGCTCATAATACGAGTCACAAATGGTCAGAGAGGGGATCAATGATTTGGGAACACCAGGTGTCAACTAGCAAGCACAGGGACCTTCAATACGTAGCGGCACGGTGTGGCTACCATGCACAATGACCAACCAAAGTAGGCATGTGTCACTGACCATCACCAGTGTTTGAAAAAGGACAGCCGTCAGATCATATTGATCCACAGCTCTACTGGGCTCGGCACAACATCAACAAAACGAAAAACAAGAGGGCCAAGAGTGACATCGTCATCACTCTCTCGACCCCCCTGTGGCCGGGCATGTATGGCTATGGGCAGGCCTCTTTAGGCATCCCACTGATCCATCCATCCGCGGCCAAACTTCCTCTACTCATCATGTTGGAGCTCTGGAGAGCTGATAGTACATCTGCACCGGCAGCCATATATATCGGCATGTGTCGGATCAACAGGATGGGTGGTATGGGAAACGAGGCGAGAGTGCGAGCGTGAGCTCCTCTCGACTTTGAGGCCGCTGACGTGGCATGGACCAAGTAACTGCTGAAGAAATGTATCTTTCTAAAAAAGGATCCTGTGGTCAGGAATCCGGCAAAGGAGCTTTGGATTGATCGACACCGTTGGTATCGAGAGATACGGTCGGATCATCGTCGTGAGCCAAGAGCCCGAGCCATATTGATGGTCATGAAGAAGCTACCGCAGATCCGGACGATTTCGTCTGTGGATCGCATTGAGGGTGCAGGGCACCCGCCAACCTCAGTCTGCCAATGATCGGACATCATCGAGCGGTGTGCGGGAGATCCTGTGAAGACACAAGGAGACCGGACTGAGTCAACACTTGTTCTTCTTTACTTCTAGCTAGTGTAGATAGATAAGTAGCTGTAGTTTTGGATTGTACTATTACTTTGTCTGTGTGTAATCATTTCAAGCAAGCTTGGTACCATTGGAAAGCTTGTGAGACAAGTCCTGTATCTGTGCCTTCAGTTCATACTCTTGAATCGCACAGTCAGTGACATTGCCAAGGCAAGAGTGCCAGTGTGTGTAAGCGGTTATTCTTAACTGAGAAGTCATCACCAACACATTCAGCACAGTACCAGAGAATTGAACTATCACAGTACCTCATCTGAAGGTTCCTAAAGGTTCTGCTTATGTAAATTCCAACATTTGGTATCAGAGCAAGTGACACCACGCATGCAACCATGGCGGCAACAATCAACAATGGATACAATTTCAAGGTGGCGCCGTTCGACGGCGATGACTATCATACCTTCACTTTGAACATTGAGATGATATTCCTAAACAAGGGACTATGGGGCGTCGTCTGCGTTCCACCTACTGACACATTACCTGCAGGAGCGTCACGTGAAGAACAAGTCAGCTGGAAACGACGCTGGGAGCAGGCCTTCTCTATCCTCGCGCTCAATCTAACTGAGCAACTCAAGTTCATCATCAGATAAAACAACCCAACTAACTGTCCTAGGAAAGCCTGGAAGGCCTTGAAAAGTTGCTATGAAAGGACAAGCGATGTTGAGTTGGGAAGCCTAATGACAGAGTTCCATACTCAACAAATGGAAGAGGGAACACGGCTGGAATACCATGTGTCTTACCTCAAACATCCGGCCAGCCGTATTTCTTCTATGGGAGAAGTCATTTCTGAAAGGGTTCTGGTACTAACCCTTTTTCGTGGACTACCTGCCAGATTCAAAGATACCATCAACCGACTTCAGACTTTCCAGAAACAGGGGAAGTCTTTTGATGCACAACTTGCAGAGCTCCGGACAACACTACAGCAAGCTATTTGAGCACAAGGAAGAGCCGCAGGTGGGGCACCTGGTGCCGCTACTGGAGCAGCACGAGCAGCAGCAGCAGCGCCACTTGGAAGCCAACCATGTTCTCTAACTCTAGAGAAGGCTGTCGAGGAACTCATGATGGTTGTAGAACAGTATGTCAAAGACAACGGAGGTGAAACCGGCTTTGTGACTAAATACCAAGGACAAAGGACGAAGAAGTTTGGGGCCTATGGGAACGGCAGCCAGGGATCCCCGACTCATTTTAACAACAGAGATCAACCAACTCCACACTCACCAAGGGGTTTTGTTCCACCAACAGATCGAGTGTGCTGGACATGCAAGCTGAAGGGACACATTGCGATGGACGGCCCCAAACGACGTCCACATTTCACTCGCCACTATGAAGCTCGCCAACCTCATCTAGAAATGCTCACCACCTACATGTCCACTGTGGCTGCTTTCCTTACAGGGTCTACCAAAGCACAGGAGTCATGAGATGAAGAGGACAATTTTCAGCCAAATCTCCTATCTGAAGGACCAGCCTTGGATGACAAAGACATGACAGCCTCGCAGCCAGAGCATCAAATCTACGGTTCAACAACAGAAGAGACAGCACATCACACCCTGACAGAAGAAGAAGTTGTGACCAAAGAATTGGCTATTTGCTCTGTTGACAACGCCCTTCTTCTGGTCACCGGGATTCTGGCATGGATCATGGACTCTGGCTGCACCAAGCATATCCCCTGCAAGAAATACTGGTTCATCAACTTCAAACGTTTTCTGACGCCACGAGAAGTCCGCCTTGGTGACGGACGGACCATCCCTGCCTATGGGCAAGGAACCGTCAAAGTTGACATCAAGTGCAAAGGAAAGCCAGCCATACAAACTTTTGAAGATGTACTCTACGTACCAGACCTTGTAGCAAATCTTCTCTTAGTGACAAAGCTCAACGACAAGGGCTTCAAATTTGTATTTGACACTGATAACAACTGCAAGGTGTACAACCAGACATCCCAACTGGTAGCAGTGGCCACTCGCATGGGCAACCTGACTGTCCTTTACACCACTGAACCCTCACGACATCCAAAAACACAAGAAATGGCGTTTGTGGCTTCCTCGTCTATATCAGCCAAAACAACGACTCAGTCCACCATAACAGAACTCTGGCACAAGTGACTGGCACATGTCTGTTATCCTACTCTAACCAAAATGGCTATGTATTCAATTGCCCACGACCTACCAGACAGTCTGCTGCAAGACCGAGAAGCACCAATGTGTGACGAGTGTATCACCGGCAAATAACACAGAGCATCTTTTCACTCACTTCCGTCACATGGGACCCACAAGTGTCTGGAACTCGTGCATATGGATCTCAGCTACATCAAGGAAGGATATCTCTCCAACAAGCACTACTTTCTGGTCAGCTTGGATGACTACTCACGTATGGTCTGGACCCGGATTCTTCGCTTCAAGTCTGACGCAATTGAAGAGATCAAAACCTGGGTTTGACGGGTTGAGAAGGAGACCAGCTTGACAACCAAGGAGATTCCAACTGACAACGGGACAGAGTTTGTCAATCGCAGCCTCAAAGCCTTCCACGATGAAAGAGGTATTCAACATTAAACTACAGTGCCATATACTCCACAACAGAATGGCGAAGCAGAGAGGATGAATCAGACTCTTCTTGAAAGAGTCCAAACTATGCTTCATACAGCTGGCCTCTCATCCGCGTTCTGGGCTGAAGCTCTTCATACTGCAGCCTACATCACGAACCACCTTTCCACAACTAAGCTGCCTGTAGGTGCATCCACACCCTATGAAGTATGGAGAGGGAACAAGCCTTATCTGGGCCACATTTCTATCTTCGGGTACACAGCGCATGCCTGGGTGGGTCCAGAAGAACGCTCCAAGTTGGACCCATGATCCAAAGTGTGTATTCTTCTTGGGTATGACACACGAGACATCTATCATCTCTGGGATCCAGAGTCCAAATGTGTGATTTGGAGCAGACAGCCTATCTTCGATGAAAGCTTCTTCAACAGAGCAAGAGATACAACACCACCAGCAGTCACGCCTACCGTCTACATTGAAACGACACCACCACCTATGCAGAAGTTCTCCATTGACCCAACACCTGACGACCACGCTGGTGGCCTCCTGTAGTTCCAGAAGAACATCACCCTGCTCCTACTGCCTCACAGAAAGATGCCTCCAGCACTCCGTCACAATCTGGACTCCGGCGATCAGCCAGACTCACAAGACCGCCGTCATTCCTTCAGCTTGGTTGTCTGTCCACAAACGACATTTCCGCAGACAACGACCTTGACCATACGGCACTACTCACACAAGTAGTGGATCCCACCAGCTTCAAAGATGCCATGCGCCACCAAGATGCAGACGAATGGCGTCAAGCAGCTCAAGAGGAGCTCTCTCGGCTTGAAACGCAGCATAGATGGGATCTCGTTCCTCGACCACCCAACACACATATCGTCACATGTAAGTGGGTGTTAAAGACCAAACTGACCAGTGCAGGTACACCAGATCGCCACAAAGCACGCCTTGTTGCGCGAGGATTCAACCAAGTTCTCGGAGTGCACTACCAAGACACTTTTGCACCGGTGGCCAAGTACTCCTCTATCACGGTGATTCTCTCCCTGGCCGCAAGCAACAAATGGCATCTCCATCAAATGGATGTCAATAGCGATTTTCTCAACAGAGACCTGAAAGAAGTTATCTACATGACTCAACCAGAGGGGTTCGTCTCCCCAGAGTATCCCGATCATGTATGCAAGCTCAACAAATCCCTGTATGGGCTAAAGCAAGATCCACGACAGTGGAACCCTAAGATCCACGACTCCAACGTCCAAGGACTCCAACGTCTCCTCTCTGACCACTCTGTGTATTTCTGCGGCGGATTAAACCTGCTCGGCGTTATTCTCTATGTGGATGATCATATCTTGTTTGGACCGTCCCTCCCTGTTCTGGACACTCTTAAACAACAGCTCTCTCGTCAATTTGAGATGACAGACATGGGACCTCTCACATACTATCTTGGGATTCAGATCACCCATGACGTTCTAGACGGTCATGTGACACTCATGCAGGCCACCGATGAACAACGTGTGGCTGACAAGTTCGGGATCGGTGCATCCACTCCTCAGGCCACTTAACTCTCCAAGGACCATTGCCTCACCCAACCAGTGACGGCAGCAACATCATTGGCCCCCTTGGACAATGAAGATGCTTTTCCACGCATGGTGGGCTCCCTACTGTACGCTTCTATGGCTACCAGACATGACCTCTCCTTCACTGTTGGTCTCCTCAGCCAAGGCTGCCAGCGCCCGACTACTGCTCATATCGTGGCTGGAAAGCGTAGCATTTGCTATCTTCATGGGTCTGCTTCCCTGGCTATCCGCTACGCCTTCGGTAACAATGTTCTTCAAGGTTTCTGGACGCTGATCTCTCTGGTGATCACACCACCAGCCGCTCCACCTCTGGGTACGTCTTTCTACTCAACGGTGGACCAGTCAGCTGGCGCAGCAAGAAGCAGTCTGTGGTCGCCCTCTCCTCAACTGAAGCTGAATACATTGGTGTGAGCGAATGCACAAGGGAGGCGGTGTGGCTCCGCATGCTTCTGAGCGAGCTTGGCTTTGACCAACTTGAGCCTACGCCCATCCACTATGACAACGAGGGGGCTATCGCTCTTTCCGAAGATCCCGTTCTTCATGCCCGCACCAAGCACGTCTGTCGGCAATACCACTATGTTTGCGACGCTGTTGCAGAAGGAGAAGTCATCCTGCACTACCTTCCCACTGTCGGGAAAACTGCTGACATCTTCATTAAAGCCCTTTGCTGACCGCCACACTCATATCTGTGCCCGCATGGGTCTTCTCCCCTCATCCTAACTTTCTCTCAGTACTGTTCTTCTTCTTCTCAGTTCTTCCCCACTGCCGCTTCTTTCCCGGCTTTCTCTTTTCGTCCCCCCCCCCCCCAGATGAGGTGTTGGGACGGACGAATAATGCCTTTGGTGAAGCCATCATGGCTTCCTGCTTCCGTGTTCCCCAAATGCAGCGTTGGCACGGACGCGGGTTGCGTCCAACCGTTTTTCACCTCCTCTTGCTTCTGCCTGTCGCTACTCTCTCTCTCTCTCTCTCTCTCTCTTGCGCTTTGCCTTCCTTTTGCACCTCGATCCTCGCATAATGCCAACACCCTCTCCTTGTGCTCTGCTTTGCCGCTTGACCCACGCCGCTTCAAACTGCATTTTCTCTCCGTCTATAATCCTCTCATTCGCTCTCTCCTCTCGGACCCCCATGGGTGGGCTGCCCCCTATTCAGCTCACCCTGCGGGCCGGGTTTGGGGGAGGGGGCCCACTCCCTCCTATCCGGGCAGCGTGCACAGCTAGGACCACGCTATTTCTCAGTTGTCGGGGCGTGGCCCGGGCTAAAACGTTGTCTCTGGCCCACTGTCCACCCTGCGTCTTGCTGCTCCGGTCTTCTCTTTTCTCTCTCAGGCGAGGCTCGGGTGGCCCCGGGGGGGGGGGGGGGGGGGGGGGTTT
>SZWC01000008.1:0-13683 GCA_023375785.1 Penium margaritaceum | reverse complement strand
TCGTGCATCGTGCCTCGTGCCTCGTGCCTCGTGCCTCGTGCCTCATGCCTCATGCATCGTGCCTCGTGCCTCATGCCTCGTGCCTTGTGCCTCGTGCCTCATGCATCGTGCCTTGTGCCTCGTGCCTCATGCATCGTGCCTCGTGCCTCGTGCCTCATGCCTCGTGCCTTGTGCCTTGTGCCTCATGCCTCGTGCCTTGTCCCTTGCAACTCATGCCTCCCGCCTTGTCCCTCGCGCCTCGTGCCTCACGCCTTGGGCCTCGCGCCTTCGGACTCGCGCCTTGGGCCTTGCGCCTAGTGCCTCGCGCCTCGTGCCTCGTGCCTTGGTCCTCGCGCCTTGCACCTCGTGCCTTGCGCCTCGTGCCTTGCGCCTCGTGCCTCGCGCCTCGTGCCTCGCGCCTCATGCCTCGTACCTTGTGCCTTGTGCCTTGTGCCTCGTGCCTCATGCCTTGTGCCTTGTGCCTCATGCCTTGTGCCTCGTGCCTCGTGCCTCGTGCCGCGTGCCTCGTGCCTCGTGCCTCATGCCTCGTACCTCGTGCCTCGTGCCTCGTGCCTCGTGCCGCGTGCCTCGTGCCTCGTGCCTCGTGCCTGGTGCCTCGTCCCTCGTGCCTCGTGCCTCGTGCCCCGTGCCTCGTGTCTCGTGCCTCGTGCCTCGTGCCTTGTGCCTTGTGCCTTGTGCCTCGTGCCTCGTGCCTCGTGCCTCGTGCCTCGTGCCTCGTACCTCGTGCCTCCTGCCTTGAGCCTTGCGCCTTGCGCCTTCTCCTTGCGTCATGCGCCTTGCGCCTTGCGCCTTGCATCGTGTGCCTTGCGCCTTGCGCCTTGCGCCTCGCGCCTCGCGCCTTGCGCCTTGCGCCTGTGCCTTGGGCATTGTGCCTTGGGCATTGCGCCTTGGGCATCGCGCCTTGCGCCTCTTGTACCTTGTGCCTGGTGCCTTGTGTGTCGTGCCTCGTGCCTCGTGCATCGTGCCTTGTGCCTTGTGCCTCGTGCCTCGTGCCTCGTACCTCGTGCCTCGTGCCTTGTGCCTTGCACCTTGCGCATTGCGCTTTGCGCCTTGCGCCTTCTCCCATGCCCCTTGCGCCTTGCGCCTTGCGCCTTGCGCCTTGTGCCTTGTGCCTTGAGCGTTGCGCCTTGCGCCTTGCGCCTTGCGCCTTGGGCATTGCGCCTTGGGCATTGCGCCTTGCGCCTCTTGTACCTTGTGCCTTGTGCCTCGTGCCTCGTGCATCGTGCCTCGTGCCTCGTGGCTTGTGCCTCATGCCTTGCGCCTTGCGCCTTCCCCCTTGCCCCTTGCGCCTTGCACCTGCGCCTTGCGCCTTGCTCCTTGCGCCTTGCGCCTTGCGCCTTGGGCATTGACTTTGAGCATTGCGCCTTGGGCATTGCGCCTTGCGCCTCCTGTACCTTGTGCCTCGTGCCTCGTGCCTCGTGCCTCGTGCCTCGTGCCTCGTGCCTCATGCCTTGCGCCTTGCGCCGTGCGCTTTTGCGCCTTCCCCCTTGCCCCTTGCGCCTTGCACCTGCGCCTTGCGCCTATCGCCTTGGGCATTGCGCCTTGAGCATTGCGCCTTGGGCATTGCGCCTTGCGCCTCTTGTAACTCGTGCCTCGTGCCTCGTGCCTCGTGCCTCGTGCCTCGTGCCTTGCGCCTTGCGCCTTTCCCCTTGCCCAATGTGCCTTGCACCTGCGCCTTGCGCCTTGCGCCTTGCACCTTGCGCCCTGCGCCTTGCGCCTTGTGCCTTGTGGCTTGCGCCTTGTGCCTTGTGCCTTGTGCCTTGTACCTTGTACCTTGTGCCTTGTGCCTTGCGCCTTGTGCCTTGCACCTTGTGCCTTGTGCCTTGTGCCTTGTGCCTTGTGCCTTGAGCCGCGTGCCTTGCGCCTTGCGACTTGCACATTGCGCCTTGCGCCTTGCGCCTTGCGGCCTTGTGCCTTGTGCCTTGGGCCTTGGGCCTTGGGCCTTGTTCCTTTGGCCTCGGGCCTTGAGCCTTGGGCCTTGGGCCTTGGGCCTTGGGCCTTGGGCCTTGGGCTTTGGGCATTGGGCCTTGGGCCTTGGACCTTGTGCCTTTGGCCTTGTGCCTTTGGCCTTGTGCCTTGGGCTTGGGCCTTGGGCCTTGGGCCTTGGGCCTTGGGCCTTGGGCCTTGGGCCTTGGGCCTTGGGCTGTGGCCCTTGGGCATTGCGCCTTGGGTATTGCGCCTTGCGCATTGCGCCTTGGGCATTGCGCCTTGGGCCTTGCGCCTTGCGCCTTGGGCCTTGTGCCTTGGGCATTGCGCCTTGGGCATTGCGCCTTGCGCCTTGCGCCTCTTGTTCCTCGTCCCTCGTGCCTGGTGCCTTGTGCCTGGTGCCTCGTGCCTCGTGCCTCATGCCTTTTGCCTCGTGCCTCGTGCCTTGCGCCTTGCGCCTTCTCCCTTGCGCCTTGCGCCTTGCGCCTTGCGCCTTGCGCCTTGCACCTTGAACCTTGCGCGTTACCCCTTGCGCCTTTCGCATTGCGCCTTGTGCCTTTCGCCTTGCGCCTTGCACCTTGGGCATTGCGCCTTGGGCATTGCGCCTTGCGCCTTTCGCCTATTGTGCCTTGTGCCTCGTGCCTTGTGCCTCGTGTCTCGTGCCTCGTGCCTCGTGNGTGCCTTGCGCCTTGCGCCTTGCGCCTTGCGCCTTGCGCCTTGCGCATTACGCCTTGCGCCTTGCGCCTTGCGCCTTGCGTCTTGCGCCTTGCGCCTTGCGCCTTGCGCCTTGCGCCTACCCCCTTGCCCCTTGCGCCTTGCCCCTTGCGCCTGGTGCCTTGCGCCTTGCGCCTTGCGCCTCTTGTGGCTCATGCCTCGTGCCTTGTTCCTCGTGCCTCGTGCCTCGTGCCTCGTGCCTCATGCCTTGCGCCTTGCGCCTTGCGCCTTGCACCTTGTGCCTTGTGCCTTGCGCTATGCCTTGTGCCTTGTGCCTTGTGCCATGCGCCTTGTGCCTTGTGCCTTGTGCCTTGTGCCCCGTGCCTCACCTCTTGCGCCTTGCGCCTTGCGCCTTGTTGCCTTGAGCCTTGGGCCTTGGGCCTTGGGCCTTGGGCCTTGGGCCTTGAGCCTTGGGCCTTGGGCCTTGGGCCTTGGGCCTTGGGCCTTTGGCCTTGGGCCTTGGGCCTTGGGCCTTGGGCCTTGGGCCTTGCGCCTTGGGCCTTGGGCCTTGGGCCTTGGGCCTTGGGCCTTGGGCCTTGGGCCTTGGGCCTTGGGCCTTGGGCCTTGGCCCTTGGGCCTTGGGCCTTGGGCCTTGGGCCTTGGGCCTTGGGCCTTGGGCCTTGGGCCTAGTGCCTTTGGCCTTGGGCCTTGGGCCTTGGGCCTTGGGCCTTGGGCCTTGGGCCTTGGGCCTTGGGCCTTGGGCCTTGGGCCTTGGGCCTTGGGCCTTGGGCCTTGGGCATTGGGCCTTGGGCCTTGGGCCTTGGGCCTTGCGCCTTGCGCCTTGCGCCTTGCGCCTTGGGCCTTGCGCCTTGCGCCTTGGGCCTTGTGCCATGTGCCGTGTGCCTTGTGTCTTGTGCCTTGTGCCTTGTGTCTTGCCCCTTGCGCCGTGCGCCTTGCACCTTGCGCCTTGCGTCTTGCGCCTTGTGCCTTGGGCCTTGTGGCCTTGTTCCTTGCGCCTTGCGCCTTACGCCTTGCGCCAAGGGCCTTGCGCCTTGCGCCTTGCGCCTTGCGCCTGGGGCCTTGCGCCTTGCGCCTTGCGCCTTGTGCCTTGCGCCTTGCACCTTGCGCCTTGCGCCTTGTGCCTTGCGCCTTGCGCCTTGCGCCTTGCGCCTTGGACATTGTGCCTTGTGCATTGCGCCTTGCGCCTTGCGCCTTGCGCCTCTTGTGCCTCGTCCCTTATGCCTCGTGCCTCGTGCCTTGTGCCTCATGCCTCGTGCCTCGTGCCTCGTGCCTCATGCCTCGTGCCTCCTGCCTCGTGCCTCATGCCTTGTGCCTTGTGCCTCATGCCTCGTGCCTCGTGCCTTGTGCCTCATGCCTCGTGCCTCGTGCCTCGTGCCTCATGCCTCGTGCCTCCTGCCTCGTGCCTCATGCCTTGTGCCTTGTGCCTCATGCCTTGTGCCTCATGCCTTGTGCCTTGCGCTTTGCACCTTGCACCTTTTGCCTTGCGCCTTGTGCCTTGGGCATTGCGCCTTGGGCATTGCGCCTTGCGCCTTGCGCCTCTTGTGCCTCGTGCCTCGTGCCTCGTGCTGTTGACATGGTGTGCCCCTTGCCATGAGTGTCGTTGATCGTACTCTGTGGGTTGACAACTGAGGAGTGGTCGAACACATAATCTGACTTTAGATTTGGATTCCTTGGATTTTTCCAAGCAGGATCGAGCTTTGAATCGCTCGATTTGAGAGAGTATGTAGAAAGCTAGCCTAGCCCGAAAATCGGGTGTTAAGCGAGTGGAATCTGGCACCCGCCATAGGTGGCGGGATAATCCACCGCCAGTGATCCTAGTTCGTCTCCAATGAGCTCCAAAGGCACATGGGCCATGAAGGAATGAATGTGGATGGTCCCCTGGACCAAGGCATGCCCCTCCCCACGTTGGGATGACAGGAAGGGCGCTTTGACAGACCACCGTTGAAGCGCCTCCCGTCGCTCCCGTTCGTGGGCATGATGGGCGGCTCGGCTCCACCAAGGGTTACTTCGACGGCCTTAGCAGGGGCTCTACTGCTCCGATTTGGGCGTGCTTGGATGCGTTGGAAAGCTAAGATCACAGGCTATAAGAATCTGATGTAATATCTTTATGCTAAGTATCAAAAACGTGTTTTGATTCAGATCTACTGAATGCGACGAGTTCTGCCCACTCTTGCCCGTGATCCTTCTGCTCCACACTCTTCACCATTGGTGCCCATTGGCTGCCCAAACCTTGGTAGCGTGAACCACTGAGAGCTAGGAATCCTTGAGGGTGTCTCCAAACCCACTAGAGCCAACACGTGCATCGTGCCACGTGCCACGTGCCTCGTGCCTTGTGCCTCGTGCCTCGTGCCTCGTGCCTCGTGCCTCGTGCCTCGTGCCTCATGCCTTGTGCCTCGTGTCTCATGCCTTGTGCCTCGTGCCTCGTGCCTTTGCCCTTGCGCCTTCCGCTTTGCGCCTTGCGCCTTGCGCCTTGCGCCTTGCGCCTTGCGCCTTGCGCCTTGCGCCTTGAGCCTTGCGCCTTGTGCCTTGCGCCGTGGGCATTGCGCCTTGGGCATTGCGCCTTGCGCCTTGCGCCTCTTGTTCCTTGTCCCTCGTGCCTCGTGCCTCGTGCCTCGTGCCTCGTGCCTCGTGCCTCGTGCCTCGTGCCTCGTGCCTCATGCCTTGTGCCTCGTGCCTTGTGCCTTGCACCTTGTGCCTTCCCCCTTGCCCCTTGCGCCTTGCGCCTTGCACCTTAACCCTTGTGCCTTGCGCCTTGCGCCTTGCGCCTGACGCCTTGCCCCTTGCGCCTTGCGCATTGCGCCTTGTGCCTTTCGCCTTGCGCCTTGCACCTTGGGCATTGTGCCTTGGGCATTGCGCCTTGCGCCTTGCGCTTCTTGTGCCTTGTGCCTCATGCCTTGTGCCTCGTGCCTCATGCCTCCTGCCTCGTGCCTCGTGCCTCGTGCCTTGCGCCTCGTGCCTCGTGCCTCGTGCCTCGTGCCTTGCGCCTTGCGCCTTGCGCCTTCCCCCTTGCACTTTGCGCCTTGTGCCTTGCGCCTTGCGCCTTGTGCCTTGCGCCTTGCGCCTTGCGCCTTGCACCTTGCGCCTTGCGCCTTGGGCATTGCGCCTTGGGCCTTGCGCCTTGCGCTTTGCGCCTATTGTGCCTCGTGGCTCGTGCCTCATGCCTCGTGCCTTGTGCCTCATGCCTCATGCCTCGTGCCTCGTACCTCGTGCCTCGTGCCTCATGCCTTGTGCCTCGTGCCTTGTGCCTTGCGCCTTGTGCCTTGCACCTTGCGCATTGCGCCTTGCGCCTTCGGCCTTGCGCCTTCCCTGTTGCCCCTTGTGCCTTGTGCCTTGCGTGTTGTGCCTTGCGCCTTGCCCCTTGCGCCTTGCGCCTTGCGCCTTGCGCCTTGGGCATTGCGCCTTGCGCCTTACGCCTCTTGTGGCTCGTGCCTCGTGCCTCGTTCCTCATGCCTCGTGCCTCGTGCCTCGTGCCTCGTGCCTCATGTCTTGCGCCTTGTGCCTTGCGCCTTGCGCCTTCCCCCTTGCCGCTTGCGCCTTGCACCTGCGCCTTGTGCCTTGCACCTTGTGCCTTGTGCCTTGCGCCTTGTGCCTTGTGCCTTGTGCCTTGTGCCTTGCGCCTTGTGCCTTGCGCCTTGTGCCTTGCACCTTGTGCCTTGTGCCTTGCGCCTTGTGCCTTGTGCCTTGTGCCTTGTGCCTTGCGCCTTGTGCCTTGCGCCTTGTGCCTTTTGCCTTGTGCCTTGTGCCTTGTGCCTCACGCCTTGCGCCTTGCGCCTTGCGCCTTGCGCCTTTTTGCCTTGGGCCTTGGGCCTTGGGCCTTGGGCCTTGGGCCTTGGGCCTTGGGCCTAGGGCCTTGGGCCTTGGGCCTTGGGCCTTGGGCCTTGGGCCTTGCGCCTTGTGCCTTGCGCTTTGCGCAAGGCGCAAGGCGCAAGGGTGTCTCCAAACCCACTAGAGCCAACACGTGCATCGTGCCACGTGCCACGTGCCTCGTGCCTTGTGCCTCGTGCCTCATGCGTCGTGCCTCGTTCCTCGTGCCTTGTGCCTCATGCCTTGTGCCTCGTGCCTCATGCCTTGTGCCTCGTGCCTCGTGCCTTGCGCCTTGCGCCTTCCGCTTTGCGTCTTGCGCCTTGCGCCTTGCGCCTTGCGCCTTGCGCCTTGGGCATTGCGCCTTGGGCATTGCGCCTTGCGCCTTGCGCCTCTTGTTCCTCGTCCCTCGTGCCTTGTGCCTTGTGCCTCGTGCCTCGTGCCTTGTGCCTCGTGCCTCGTGCCTCGTGCCTCATGCCTTGTGCCTCGTGCCTTGTGCCTTGCGCCTTGTGCCTTCCCCCTTGCCCCTTGTGCCTTGCGCCTTGTGCCTTGTGCCTCGTGCCTCGTGCCTCGTGCCTCATGCCTTGTGCCTCGTGCCTTGTGCCTTGCGCCTTGTGCCTTCCCCCTTGCCCCTTGTGCCTTGCGCCTTGCGCCTGAACCCTTGTGCCTTGTGCCTTGAGCCTTGCGCCTGACGCCGTGCCCCTTGCACCTTGCGCATTGCGCCTTGTGCCTTTCGCCTTGCGCCTTGCACCTTGGCCATTGCGCCTTGGGCATTGCGCCTTGCGCCTTGGGCCTCTTGTGCCTCGTGCCTCGTGCCTCGTGCCTTGTTCCTCGTGCCTTGTGCCTCGTTCCTCGTGCCTCGTGCCTCGTGCCTCGAGCCTTGTGCCTCGTGCCTTGTGCCTCGTGCCTTGCGCCTTGTGCATTGCGCCTTCCCCCTTGCCCCTTGCGCCTTGCCCTTGCGCCTTGTGCCTTGCACCTTGCACCTTGCGCCTTGCGCCTTGCGCCTTGCACCTTGCGCCTTGCGCCTTGCGCCTTGCGCCTTGCGCCTTGCGCCTTGCACCTTGCGCCTTGAGCTTTGCGCCTTGCGCCTTGCGCCTTGCGCCTTGCGCCTTGGGCATTGCACCTTGGGCATTGTGCCTCGTATGCCTTGTGCCTCGTGCCTCGTGCCTCGTGCCTCGTGCCGTTCGCCTTGCGCCTTGCGCCTTGCGCCTTGCGCCTTGGGCATTGCGTCTCGGGCCTTGCGCCTTGTGCCTTGCGCCTCTTCTGCCTCGTGGCTCGTGCCTCATGCCTCGTGCCTCGTGCCTTGCGCCTTGTGCCTTGTGCCTTGTGCCTCACGCCTTGCGCCTTGCGCCTTGGGCATTGCGCCTCGCGCCTTGCGCCTTGTGCCTTGCGCCTCTTCTGCCTCGTGGCTCGTGCCTCATGCCTCGTGCCTCGTGCTTCGTGCCTCGTGCCTCGTGCCTCGTGCCGTTCGCCTTGCGCCTTGCGCCTTGCGCCTTGCGCCTTGGGCATTGCGTCTCGGGCCTTGCGCCTTGTGCCTTGCGCCTCTTCTGCCTCGTGGCTCGTGCCTCATGCCTCGTGCCTCGTGCTTCGTGCCTCGTGCCTCGTGCCTCGTGCCTCATGCCTTGTGCCTCGTGCCTCATGCCTTGTGCCTCGTGCCTCGTGCCTTGCGCCTTGCGCCTTGTGCCTTGCGCCTTCGGCCTTGCGCCTCCTCCCTTGCCACTTGCGGCTTGCGCCTTGCACCTTGTGCCTTGCGCCTTGCCCCATACGCCTTGCGCCTTGCGCCTTGCACCTTGGGCATTGCGCCTTGCGCCTTGCGCCTCTTGTGGCGCGTGCCTTGTGCCTCGTTCCTTGTGCCTTGTGCCTCGTGCCTCGTGCCTCGTGCCTATTGCCTTTTGCCTTGCGCCTTGCGCCTTGCGCCTTAACCCTTGTGCCTTGCACCTTGAGCCTTGCGCCGGACGCCTTGCCCCTTGCGCCTTGCGCATTGCGCCTTGTGCCTTTCGCCTTGCGCCTTGCATCTTGGGCATTGCGCCTTCGGCATTGCGCCTTGCGCCTTGCGCCTCTTGTGCCTCGTGCCTCGAGCCTCATGCCTCAGGCCTCGTGCCTCGTGCCTTGTGCCTCGTGCCTCGTGCCTTGTGCCTCGTGCCTCGTGCCTCATGCCTCGTGCCTTGCGCCTTGCGCCTTGCGCCTTCCGCTTTGCCCCTTGCCCCTTGCCCCTTGCGCCTTGTGCCTTGCGCCTTGCGCCTTGCGCCTTGCGCCTTGTGCTTTGTGCCTTGCGCCTTGCGCCTTGCGCCTTGCGCATTGCGCCTTGCGCCTTGCGCCTTGCGCCTTGAGCCTTGCGCCTTGCGCCTTGCGCCTTGCGCCTTGGGCATTGCGCCTTGAGCATTGCGCCTCGTGTGCCTTGTGCCTCATGCCTCGTGCCTCGTGCCTCGTGCTGTGCGCCTTGCCCCTTGCGCCTTGCGCCTTGCGCCTTGCGCCTTGCGCCTCGTGTGCCTTGTGCCTCATGCCTCGTGCCTCGTGCCTCGTGCTGTGCGCCTTGCCCCTTGCGCCTTGCGCCTTGCGCCTTGCGCCTTGCGCCTTGGGCATTGCGCCTTGGGCCTTGTGCCTTGCGCCTTGCGCCTCTTGTGCCTCGTGGCTCGTGCCTCATGCCTTGTGCCCCGTGCCTCGTGCCTCGTGCCTCGTGCCTCGTGCCTCATGCCTCATGCCTTGTGCCTCGTGCCTCCTGCCTTGTGCCTTGCGCCTTGCGCCTTGCGCCTTCCGCCTTGCGCCTTCCCCCTTGCCCCTTGCGCCTTGCGCCTTGCGCAGTGTGCCTTGCACCTTGCCCCTTGCGCCTTGCGCCTTTGGCATTGCGCCTTGCGCCTTGCGCCTCTAGTGGCTCGTGCCTTGTGCCTCGTTCCTTGTGCCTCGTGCCTCGTGCCTCGTGCCTCATGCCTTGCGCCTTGCGCCTTCCCCCTTGCCCCTTGCACCTTGCACCTGCGCCTTGCGCCTTGCGCCTTGTGCCTTGTTCCTTGCGCCTTGCGCCTTGTGCCTTGTGCCTTGTGCCTTGCGCCTTGTGCCTTGCGCCTTGTACCTTGTGCCTTGTGCCTTGTGCCTCGTGCCTCACGCCTTGCACCTTGCGCCTTGCGCCTTGCGCCTTTTTGCCTTGGGCCTTGGGCCTTGGGCCTTGGGCCTTGGGCCTTGGACCTTGGGCCTCGGGCCTTGGGCCTTGGGCCTTGGGCCTTGGGCCTTGGGCCTTGGGCCTTGGGCCTTGGGCCTTGGGCCTTGGGCCTTGGGCCTTGGGCCTTGGGCCTTGGGCCTTGCGCCTTGTGCCTTGCGCCTTGCACCTCGCGCATTGGACCTTGCGCTTTGCGCCTTGCGCCATGCGCCTTGCGCCTTGCTGATACCCCCAATTTTGCCGCGCACAATGCTACTTCCACGCCTCCTAATTCCGCGTTTACCCTGCTCCGCGACTTTGACGTTCTACGACTCCGCTGTCCACTTCTCCGCTACCTCTCCTGGACTTCCGCGGATGCTTCGCACCATCTAGGTCCCAGTCGTAGGCAGTGCTCCGCGGCTCCCTCCTTGCCAGCACGAGAGCCCGCCACCTCGTGGCCTCTGAATCCTTCGCCCGCGGAACCCCGTTCCGCGGTCGTGTGCAAGGTCGCGGAATCGCCAAGAGCACTCCTTGCCCAACTTGTGTTCCCTGGTGACGACAGCACTCAGTGGTATCTTAGGTTGCTCTCAGGAGGGGTGGATTGAGCAGTAGGTTCCGCGTGCACTCAGAAGATATGAGTTTATCCTCCGCGGAACAACTCCGCGGAGAGCACGGTTGCAAGTTCCTCAACTTGTGCGGATCTTTATGGATGGGGCGTGGGTGTGAACCAATACAAGCATTCGCGCGGATTGATGAGACAGAGGGACTCTTGAGCTCATCAGCGGGAAAATAGACTTGCATTAACCCAAGTCACAAGAGATTAGACAAAGGGGAGGCAAGTTCGGTTACTTGGCCAGATTCTCTTCATCCCTCCGCTACACTACTGCTTTATATCCACCAAGACTAGCTCTCTAAGACACCTCCCATCACTCTTTTCTTAATTTCAGTCTCCGCGCGGCGCGCTACATGCGCCACGGGTCTTGTCCTTGACACATACACACATTCTTCACTACTATATTCCCTTGTTCTGCCACTACATCTTCCTCTAGTCCGCGGCTTGAACGCTCGCGGTCTTTTATTCTTCGTTGAATCTTCGTCTTCGCGCGGTGCGTCTTCCCGGTCCTCCTGCTTGATTATCGCTGCCCATCTTGAGTTCTCATTGGTCGAGCTTCCCTTGACGCCTGGTCCCGCCGTCGTGCATCTGTGCACGTCCGCCACTTCAGTTTTTCCGCGGCTCGACCCATGTTCCCTTCTTACCGCGGATGCTCATCCTACTCTTCCTCCCTTTCCTGTTCTTCCGCGGCCATTCTTGCCTCCTGGCGGTAACTTTTCCCGCCTTTCCCCGATTGCTTCTGGATTCCGCGCCACCCCACGCTCTACCGCAATTCCATCGCGGGAGCCAGCATGCCTTGCGCGTTCTCTGACACTTCGCGGTTCCCCTGTTATCCTCCTCCGCGGATCAATGGCCGCGGAACCTTCGTTCCGCAGATCTGTGGATGACGGTGATTTCTCCTCCGCGGATATCTCCTTTCCTCAGCGGAGATGCGGTGGATCCTCTCCTGACACTGATGCCCCCAACCCCCTTTCTCCAAGACTCTGTCCCAGAGTTTCCTTACTGCAACAGGCGAGTGAACTTTCCTTGGGGAGCTGGCCGCTGCCGCTGTTGACAAGGGCGGCAGTAGGTTTCCACTTCTCCACCTTCACGCCGATACCGCGCGGAGCACCTGGCTCTAGCGGTGATATCTTCCGCGCCCAGTCTCTTCTTGCAGGTAGAGCAGTGGGGAATCCGTTCGTATGTCCTACAGCTGGTGCAGCGGTACACCGTCAGCCCTTTCTCATTCCGGCCCACCTCTGTGGCACACTGTACGTGGGCCCATCCTCCGCAGTGCTCACAATGGCACGCCGTCCCTGTGACAACCCCGATACATCCGTCTCCGCAGCACTGCAGTCCAGAGTTCTCCATGCCCCAGTTCGCTTTTCTGGGCCGTGCCAAGCATTGGTGGCATGTCCATACTCCCTCTTTGCCCCTCTTGCCACAGCGCAGATGGCACATTTTCAAGCACATGCCACATCCCTTGCCGAACTCCGCCATCCCTTTGTGGCAGGCTGCGCAAGCAGATTCTCGGGTCTCCGCGATGAAGCTGAGGTAGCAGTCTGCCTCGAGGAGCTCATTGCCCACACACTGGTGGAATTGGCCTTTCCAGGCGGAACTGCCGGCCACCAGGCACTCGCGGTACACCAACCTTGTGCAGACAGCACAGTTTTCCCCGTCCGGCACGGTCTTTAGGCATGTAGGGCATGCCGCAGATTGGTGCCCTTCCATTCCCGGTTCCTCCTCTTCCTCTGATTCTTCCTCTTCCTCTCCCTCATTCACTCGCGGTGCCCTGCAAACACCTCGTTGCCTCTCAACCTCCTCTCTGCACCTCCTGCACACCGCATCCCCACTTTGTCCTCCGCGCCCATCACAAGGTGGGGCCAAGCAACCGGTGCAGATCTTGCGCAGGCACCCGCCACAGTCATGCACCTCCACTCCCCACCACTGGCCGCATTGAGCGCATTTCGTTTCTTCCAGTTCCCTCCTCCTTTTCTCTTCCACCGCGACCCGTCCCTCCGCCTGCCACTGCTTCATTGTGGCCCCATAAACGGAGCGCGGACCTCTCCTCCGCTCTAGAGACCCTTCTTCCTTCTCCTCCTCTTCCTCCTCCTCCTCTTCTGGATCCCACCTCCCGCGGGGCGGCGCTCCCCCAGCGCCGGGTCCTGCTCCCTCTACCTCATCCTTTCTCTTCGCGGCCTCCTGTTCAGCAGCCTCCTTCAGGCATCGCAGGCAAGTTCGATTTTGTCCGATGCAGGTCTTGGAGGCTCCGCCGGCGTACTGATGCGCTAGGTTCCCGCATACCCGGCACACCACCTTTAGGAGTGGTTCAGCAGGGAGGATTTCTCCACACCACACACACGGGCCCATGTAGTCAGCCAGGGCCTTTGGGCTCATTGGCACCCTTGTCTGCAGTGGTCCTTTCTGGGGTGGCTGCTGGGATACTCCCGCTGGGGTCCGCTCGGGTTATAGTTCGGTTCTGCCTTCGGCCCCTCTTTTCCTTGGTCCCGCAGCTTTCCCTGCTCCCAACCAATCCCAACCACTCAGAACCACTTGCAACCACTCGCAACCACTTGCAACCACTCGCACCCACTCGCAACCACTTGCAGCCAATCCCAAACACTCACAACCACTCCCAGCCACTCACAACCACTCGCAACCACTTGCAACCACTTGTAACCACTTACAACCACTCGCAACCACTCGCAACCACTCTCAAACAACTCGCAACAACTTGCAACCACTCCCAACCACTGGCAACCACTGGCAACCACTCACAACGTCTTGCAACCACTGAAAACGACTCACAACTACTCCCAACCACTCGCAACCACTTGCAACCACTCACAGCCACTCGCAACGACTCGCAACCAATCACAACTACTCCCAACCACTCGGAAACACTCACAACCACTCACAACAACTCGCAACAACTCGCAACCATTCACAACCACTCGCAACCACTTGCAACCACTCGTAACCACTCGCAACCACACGCAACTACTCGCAACCACTCGCAACCGCACGCAACTACTCGCAACTTCTCGTAACCACTTGCAACCACTTGCAACGACTCACAACTACTCGCAACCACTTGCAACCACTTGCAACCACTCACAACTACTCCCAACCACTCCCAACCACTCACAACCACTCACAACCACTCGCATTGACTCGCAACGACTAACAACCACTCGCAACCACTTGCAAGCACTCGCAACCACTCGCAACCACTTGCAACCACTCGCAGCCACTCGCAACCACACGCAATCACTCGCAATCACTCGTAACCACTTGCAACCACTTGCAACGACTCACAACTACTCGCAACAACTTGCAACTTCTAGCAGCCACTCGCAACCACTCGCAGCCACTCACAACCATTGGCAACCACTCGCAACCACTTGCAATCACTCGCAATCACTCGCAACCACTCGCAACCACTCAAAAATACTCACAAGCACTCGCAACCACTTGCAACCACTTGCAATCACTCGCAACCATTCGCAACCACTCGCAACCACTCGCAACCACTCGCATCGACTCGCAGCCACTCGTA
>SZWC01000007.1:1127082-1143999 GCA_023375785.1 Penium margaritaceum | reverse complement strand
AGTTGTGCCAGAGTTGTGCGAGAGTTGTGCCAGAGTTGTGCCAGATTTGGGCCAGAGTTGTGGCAGACTGTGCCAGAGTTGTGCCAAAGATGTGCCAGTGTTGGGCCAGAGTTGTGCCATAGTTGTGCCAAAGTTGTGCCAGAGGTGTGCTAGAGTTGTGCCAGAGTTGTTCCAAAGTTCTGCAAGAGTTGTTCCAAAGGTGTGCCAGATTTGTTCCAGAGTTGTGCCAGAGTTGTGCAAGGGTTTTGTTAGAGTTGTGCCAGAGTTGTGCCAGAGTTGTGCCAGAGCTGTGCTAGATTTGTTCCAGATAAGTGCCAGAGTTGTGCCAGCGGTTTTCCAGAGTTGTGCTATAGTTGTGCCAGAGTTGTGCCAGAGTTGTGCCAGAGTTGTGCCAGATTTGTGCCAGAGTTGTTCCAAAGTTGTGCAAGAGCTGTGCCAAAGCTGTGCCAGATTTGTTCCAGAGGTGTTCCAGAGTGTGCCAGGGGTTTTCTATAGTTTTGCCAGCATTGTGCCAGGTTCGTGCCAGAGTTGTGCCAGAGTTGTGCCAGAGCTGTGCCAGAGTTGTGCCAGAGTTGTGCTAGAGTTGTGCCAGAGTTGTTCCAAAGTTGTGCCAGAGTTGTTTGAATGTTGTGCAAGAGTTGTGCCAAATCTCTGCCAGAGTTGTTCCAGAGCTGTGCCAAAGTTGTGCAAGGGTTGTGCTAGAGTTGTGCCAGAATTGTCCCTGAGTTGTGCCACATGTGTGCCAGAGTTGTGCCGGAGTTGTGCCATAGTTGTGCCAGAGTTGTGCTATATTTGTTCCAGAGAAGTACCGGATGTGTGCCAGAGTTTCGCCAGAGTTGTGCCAGAGTTGTGCCAGAGTTGGGCAGGAGCTGTGCCAGAGTTGTTCCAGTGTTGTGCCAGAGGTGTGCCAGAGTTGTGCCAGAGTTGTGCCAGTGTTGTACCAGAGTTGTGCCAAAGTTGGGCCTGAGTTGTGCAAGTGTTTTGCCAGAGTTGTGCTAGAGTTGTACCAAAGATGTGCCAGAGTTGTGCCAGAGCTGTGCTAGAGTTGTGCCAGAGATGTGCCAGAGTTGTGCCAGAGTTGTGCAAGACTTGTGCCAGAGTTGTGCCAGACTTGTGCCAGAGTTGTAGTAGAGTTGTGCCAGAGTTGCGCCAGAGTTGTGCCAGAGTCATGCCAGAGTTGCCAGAGTTGTGCCAGAGTTATGCCAGAGCTGTGCCAGAGCTGGGCCAGGGTGTTGGCAGAGATGTGTCAAAGGAGGCATATGTCACTGACAATGACCAAAGAATTTCAATATGGGTGGTCAACGTTCACAACCCATAACAGGAGTCACAAATGGTCAGAGGGGATACCAATGCTTTTGGAATATTAGTTTTCAACTAGCAAGTACAGCGACCTTCAATATGTAGTAGCACGGTGTGGCTACCATTCACAATGACCAACCAAAGAAGGCATATGTACTGCCTTTGACCAAAGAAATCTGTTTTGTGTGGTCAACGTTGACAACTCATAATACGAGTCACAAATGATCAGAGGATGGAATGATGGTTTGGGAACACCAGGTATGAACAAGCAAGCACAAGGACCTTCAATAAGTAGTGGCACGGTGTGGCTACCATGTACAATGACCAACAAGAGTAGGCTTATGTCACTGACCATGACCAAAGAATGTCACTGTGTATGGTCAACTTTGACAACTCGTAACACGAGTCACAAATGGTCAGAGGGGGAAACAATGGTTTTTGAATACAAGTTTTCGACTAGCAAGTACAAAAACCGTCGATATGTAGTGGCAAAGTGTGAATACCATGCACAGTGACCAACCAAAGTATGCATATGTCAATGACCATGACCAAAGAATTTCACTTCATGTGGTCAACGTTGACAACTCACAACAAGAGTCACACTTAGTCAGAGGGGGTAACAATTATTTGGGAACACTAGCTATCAACAAGAAAGCAAAAAGACCTTCAATACGTAGTAACACATCGTGGCAACCATGTACACTGACAAACCAAAGTAGGCATATGCCACTAACCATGACAAAAAGAATTTCACGGTGTGTGGTCAACGTTGAAAACTCATAACACGAGTCACAAATGGTAAGAGGGGGAAACAATGGGTTGGGAATTCTAGTTGTCAACTAGTAAGTACAAAGACCTTCAACAAGTAGTGGCACGGTGTGGCTAGCGTGCACAGTGACCAACCAAAGGATGCATACGTCACTGACAATGACCAAAGAAGAACACCATGTGTGGTCAACATTGACAACTCATAACACGAGTCACAAATGGTCAGTGGGAGAGACAATGGTTTGGGAACCCTATGTATCGACTAGAAAGGACAAAGAACTTCGGTACACGGTGGCACGGTCTGACTACTATGCACACCGAACAACCAAACTAGGCATATGTCAGTGACCATGACCAAAGAATTTCAGTATGAGTGGTCAACGTTCACAACCCATAACACGAGTCACAAATGGTAAGAGGGGGAAACAATGGTTTCGGAATATTCGTGTTCAACTAGCAAGGACAACGAACTTCAATAATTTGTAGCACGGTTTGGCTACCATGCACAATGACCAACCAAAGTAGGCATATGTACTGCCTTTGATCAAAGAAATTCGCTATGTGTGGTCAACCTTGACAACGCATAATACGAGTCACAAATGGTCAGAGGGGGGAACGATGGTTTGGGAACACTAGGTATCAACTGGGAAGCACATGGACCTTCAATAAGTAGTGGCACGTTGTGGCTACCATGTACAATGACCAACCAAAGTAGGCATATGTCACTGACCATGACCAAAGAATGTCACTATGTGAGGTCAACTTTGACAACTCATTACACAAGTCACAAATGGCCATAGGAGGAAACAATGGTTTGTGAGTACTAGTTATTGGCTAGCAAGTACAAAGACCTTCAATATGTAGTGGAACAGTGTGGCTACCATGCACAGTGACCAACCAAAGTATGCATATATCACTGACCATGATCAAAGAATTTCACTTCATGTGGTTAGCGTTGACAACTCACAACAAGAGTCACAGATAGTTTGAGGGGGTAGCAATGGTTTGGGAACACTAGCTATCAACTAGAGAGCACAAAGACCTTCAATACGTAGTGACATGTTGTTGCAACCGTGTACAGTGACAAACCAAATAGGCATATGCCAGTAAGAATAACCAACAAAATTTCACAGTGTGTGGTCAACGTTGAGAACTCATAACATGAGTCACAAATGGTCAGAGGGGGAAACAATGGGTTGGGAACACTAGTTATCAACTAGCAAGTACAAAGACCTTCAACAAGTAGTGGCACGGTGTGGCTAGCATGCAGAGTGACCAAGCAAAGGATGCATACGTCACTGACTTTGACCAAAGAAGTCCACTATGTGTGGTCAACAATGACAACTCATAACACGAGTATCAAATGGTCAGAGGGAGAGACAATGGTTTGGGAACCCTATGTATTAACTAGAAAGGACAGAGAACTTCAATACGTGGTGGCACGGTGTGGCTACTATGCACACCAAACAACCAAACTAGGCATATGTCACAGACCATGGCCAAAGAATTTCAGTATGGATGGTCAACGTTCACAACCCATAACACGAGTCACCAATGGTCAGAGGGGAAAGAGTGGTTTCAGAATATTAGTTTTCAAATAGCAAGGACAACGACCTCCAATAATTAGTAGCACAGTGTGGCTACCATGCACAATGACCAACCAAAGTAGGCATATGTCACTGACCATGACCAAATAATGTCACTATGTGTGGTCAACGTTGATACCTCATAACATGAGTCACAAATAGTCAGAGGGGAAAACAATGGATTGTGACTACTAGTTATCGACTAGCTAGTACAAAGACCTTCAGTATGTAGTGGCACAATGTGGCTACCATGCACAGTGACCAACCAAAGTATGCATATGTCACTGACCATGATCAAAGAATTTCACTTCATGTGGTCAACGTTGACAACTTACAACAAGAGTCACAGATAGTCAGAGGGGGTAACAATGGTTTGGGAACACTATATATCAACGAGAAAGCACAAAGACCTTCAATAGGCAGTGACACGGCCTGGAAACCATATACAATGACAAACCAAATTAGGCATACGCCACTAACCACGACCAACAGTATTTCACAGAGTGTGGTCAACGTTGAAAACTCATAACACGAGTCACAAATGGTCAGAGGGGGAAACAATGGGTTGGGAACACTAGTTATCAACTAACAAGTACAAAGACCTTCAACAAGTAGTGGCACGGTGTGGCCAGCGTGCTCAGTGACCAACTAAAGGATGCATACGTCACTGACTATGACCAAAGGAGTCCACTATGTGTGGTCAACATTTAAAACTCATAACACAAATCACAAATGGTCAGAGGAGAGACAATGGTTTAAGAACCTTATGTATCGACAAGAAAGGACAAAGAACTTCAATACGTGGTGGCATGGTGTGGCTACTATGCACACCGAACAACCAAACTAGGCATATGTCACAGACCATGACCAAAGAATTTCAGTATGGGTGGTCAACGCTCACAACCCATAACACGAGTCACGAATGGTCAGAGGGGGAAACAGTGGTTTCAGAATATTAGTTTTAAACATGCAAGGACAACGACCTTCAATAATTAGTAGCACGGTGTGGCTACCATGCATAATGACCAACCAAAGTAGGCATACGTACTGCCTTTGATCAAAGAAATCCGCAGTGTGTGGTCAACGTTGACAACTCATAATACAATTCACAAATGGTCAGAGGGGAGAATGATGGTTTGGGAACACCAGGTATCAACTAGGAAGCACAAGGACCTTCAATAAGTAGTGGCACGGTGTGGCTACCATGTACAACAACCAACAAAAGTAGGCATATGTCACTGACCATGACCAAAGAATTTCACTTCATGTGGTCAACGATGACATCTCACAACAAGAGTCACAGGTAGTCAGAGGGGGTAACAATGGGTTGGGAAAACTATGAAACAACTAGAAAGCACAAAGACTTTCAATAAGTAGTGACATAGCATGGCAACCATGTACAGTGACAGACAACGTAGGCATATGCCACTAACCATGACCAAAAGAATTTCACAGTGTATGGTGAACGTAGAAAACTCATAACACGAGTCGCAAATGGTCGGAGGGGGAAACAATGGGTTGGGAACACTAGTTATCAACTAGCAAGTACAAAGACCTTCAACAAGTAGTGGCACGGTGTGGCTAGTGTGCACAGTGACCAACCAAATGATACATACGTCATTAACTGTGACCAACAAAGTCCACTATGTGTGGTCAACATTGACAAATCATAACACGAGTCACAAATGGTCAGAGGGGGTAAAAATGGTTTTGGAATATTTGTTTTCAACTAGCAAGTACAACGACCTTCAATAATTAGTACCAAGGTGTCGCTACCATGCACAAAGACCGACCAAAGTAGGCATATGTAGTGCCTTTGACCAAAGAAATCTGCAGTGTGTGGTCAACATTGACAGCTCATAATACAAGTCACAAATGGTCAGAGGGGGAGACGATGGTTTTGGAACACCAGGTATCAACTACCAAACATAAGGACTTTCAGTAAGTAGTGGTACGGTGGGGCTACCATGTACAACGACCAATAAAAGTAGGCATATGTCACTGAACATGACCAAGGAATGTCACTAAGTGTGGTCAACTTTGACAACTCATGATACCAGTAACACATGGTGAGAGGGGAAAACAATGGTTTGTGAATACTAGTTATCGACTAGCAAGTACAAAGACCTTCAATATGCAATGGCACAGTGTGGCTCCCATGCACAGTGACCAACCAAAGTATGCATATGTCACTGACCATGACCAAAGAATTTCACTTCATATGGTCAACGTTGACAACTCACAACAAGAGTCACAGGTAGTGAGAGGGGGTAACAATGGTTTGGACACTCAAGCTATCTACTAGAAAGCACAAAGACCTTCAATACGTAGTGACGCGGCGTGGCAACCATGTATAGTGACAAACCAAAGTATGCATATGCCACTAACCATGACCCAAAGAATTTCACAGTGTCTGGTCAACGTTGAAAACTCATAATACGAGTCACAAATGGTCAGAGGGGGAAACAATGGATTGGGAACACTAGTTATTAAGAAGCAATTACAAAGACCTTCAACAAGTAGTGGCACGGTGTGGCTAGCATCAACACTGACCAACCAGAGGATGCATACGTCACAAATTATGATCAAAGAAGTCCACTCTGTGTGGTCGACATTGACAACTCATAACACCATTCACAAATGGTCAGAGGGAGAGACAATGGATTGGGAACCCTATGTAGCGACTATAAAGGAAAAAAAACTTCAATAAGTAGTGGCACGGTGTGGCTACCATGCACACCAAACAACCAAACTAGGCAGATGTCACTGATCATGACTAAACAATTTCAATATGGGTGGTCAACGTTCACAACCCATAACACGAGTCTCAAATGATCAGAGGGGGAAACAATGGTTTTGGAATATTAGGTTTGAACTAGCAAGTACAACGACCTTCAATAAGTAGTAGCACAGTGTGGCTACCGTGCACAATGACCGACCAAAGTAGGCATATGTACTGCCTTTGACCAAAGAAATCCGCCGTGTGTGGTCAACGTTGACAACTCACAATACGTGTCACAAATGGTCAGAGGAGGAAATGATGGTTTGGGAACACTAGGTATCAACTAGCAAGCACAAGGACCTTTAATAAGTAGTGGAACGGTGTGGCTACCATGTACAATGACCAACCAAAGTAGGCATATGTCACTGACCATGACCAAACACTGTCATTATGTGTGGTCAACTTTGACAACTCATAACACGAGTAAAAAATGGTCAGAGGGGGATACAATGGTTCATGAATACTAGTTTTTGACTAGCAAGTAGAAAGACCGTCGATATGCTGTGGTATAGCGTGGCTACGATGCACAGCGACCAACCAAAGTATGCATATGTCACTGACCATGACCAAAGAATCTCGCTTCATGTGGTCAAAGTTGACAACTCACAATGAGAATCACAGATAGTGAGAGGGGGTAACAATGGTTTGGGAACACTAGCTATTAACTAGAAAGCACAAAGACCTTCAATACCTAGTGACTTAGCTTGGCAACCATGTATAGTGACAAACGAAAGTAGGGATATGCCACTAATCATGACCAAACGAATTTCACTGTGTGTTGTCAACGTTGAAAACTCATAACACGAGTCACAAATGGTCAGAGGGGGAAACTATGGGTTGAGAACACTAGTTACCAACTAGCAAGTACAAAGACCTTCAAAACGTAGTGGCACGGTGTGGCTAGCGTGCACAGTGACCAACCAAAGGATGCATACGTCACTCACTATGACCAAAGGAGTCCACTATGTGTGGTCAACATTGACAACTCATAACACGAGTCACAAATGGTCAGAGGGAGAGACAATGGTTTAAGATCCCCATGTATTGACAAGAAAAGACAAAGAACTTTAATATGTGGTGGCACGGTGTGTTTACTATGCACACCGAACAACCAAACTAGGCATATGTCACTGACCATTACCAAAGAATTTTAGTATGGATGGTCAACGTTCACAACCCATAACACGATTTACAGATGGTCAGAGGGGGAAACAATGGTTTCAGAATATTAATTTTCAAGTAGCAAGGACAACGACCTTCAATAATTAGTAGCACGGTGTTGCTACTATGCACAATGACCGACCAAAGTAGGCATATGTACTGCCTTTGACCAAAGAAATCCGCTGTATGTGGTCTACGTTTACAACTCATGATACGAGTCGGAAATGGTCAGAGGGGGAAATGATGGTTTGGCAACACCAGGTATCAACTTGCAAGCACAAGGACCTTCAATAAGTAGTGGCACGGTGTGGCTACCATGTACAATGACCAACCAAAGTAGGCATATGTCACTGACCATGACCAAAGAATGTCACTATGTATGGTCAACTTTGACAACTCATTACACGAGTCACAAATGGTCAGAGGGAGAAACAATGGTTTGTGAATACTAGTTATCGACTAGCAAGTACAAAGATTTTCAATATATAGTGGCACAGTGTCACTACAATGTACAGTGACCAACCAAAGTATGCATATGTCACTGACCATGACCAAACAATTTCACTTCATGTGGTCAATGTTGACAACTCACAACAAGAGTCACACATAGTCAAAAGGGGTAACAATGGTTTGGGAACACTACCTATCAACTAGAAAGCACACAGACCTTCAATACCCAGTGACACGGCGTGGCAACCATGTACAATGTCAAACCAAAGCAGGCATATGCCACTAACCATGACCAAAAAAATTTCACAGTGTGTGGTCTACATTGAAAACGCATAACACGAGTCACAAGTGGTCACAAGGGGAAACCATGGATTGGGAGCACTAGTTATCAACTAGCAAGTATAAAGGCCTTAGACAAGTAGTAGCACGTTGTGGCTGGCGCGCACAATGACCAACCAAAGGATGCATATGTCACTCTCCATGACTAAAGAAGTCCTCTATGTCTGGTCAACATTGACAACTCATAACACGAGTCACAAATGGTCACAGGGAGAGACAATGGTTTGGGAACCCTATGTATCGACTAGAATGGACAAAGAACTTCAATACGTGGTGGCACTCTGTGGCTACCTTGCATACCGAACAACCAAACTAGGCATATGTCACTGACCATGACCAAATAATTTCAGTATGGATGCTCAACGTCCACAACCCATAAAACGATTCACAAATGGTCACAGGGGGAACCAATGGTTTCGGAATAATGGTTTTTAACTAGCAAGGACAATGGCCTTCAATTATTAGTAGCATGGTGTGGCTACTATGCACAATGACCGACCAAAGTAGGCATATGTACTGCCTTTAACCAAAGAAATCCGCTGTGTGTGGTCAACATTGACAACTCATAATACGAGTCACAAATGGTCAGAGGAGGGAACGATGGTTTGGGAACGCCACGTATCAACTAGCAAGAACAAGAACCTTCAATAAGTAGTGGCATGGTGTGGCTACCATGTACAATGACCAACCAAAGTAGGCATATCTCACTGACCATGACCAAAGAATGTCATTATGTGTGGTCAACTTTAACAACTCATAACACGAGTCACAACTGTTCAGAGGGGGAAACAATAGTTTGTTTATACTAGTTATTGACTAGCAAGTACAAAGACCTTCAATATGTAGTGGCACAGTATGGCTTCCATGCATAGTGACCAACTAAAGTATGCATATGTCACTGACCATGACCAAAGAATCTCACTTCATGTGGTCAACGTTGACAACTCACAACACGAATCACAGATAGTCATAGGGAGGAACAATGGTTTGGGAATACTAGGTATCAACTAGTTAGCACAAAGACCTTCAATACGTTGTGACACGGCGTGGCAACCATGTACAGTGACAGACCAAAGTATGTATATGCCACTAACCATGACCAAACGAATTTCACAGTGTGTGGTCAACGTTGAAAACTCATAACACGAGTGGCAAATGGTCAGAGGGGGGAACAATGGGTTGGGAATGCAAGTTATCAACTAGCAAGTACAAAGACCTTAAAAAAGTAGTGGCACGGTGTGGCTAGCGTGTACATTGACCAACCAAAGGATGCATACGTCACTGACTATGACCAAAGAAGTGTCGTTTGTTTATGCCCCTTTGGCCACTGCTATAGCTTACTAGACAGGTTGGGCATGCACTGCTCCCTTGGAGTAAGTCCCCCATATATGGTTCATGGTCCAATTCCAGGCGAGACACCAGCAGTGTAGCGCAATGGATAGCACGTTCGACTTAGAGACAACAGGTCCTGTGTTCGAGCCTTGGTGAGAGCACGAAGGTTTTTGACCTTCCTACACAGAGGACATTTCCTAGACAGTTCTTCATGAATGAGGAGGATGTGCCACTTGGCTGTCAGTGGATTCGCCAATTGGCGAGCCGGTGAGGTGGTGAGGAGTGGCCACCCCCAAAAGTGCCACTACCCACACACCTTAGATCCAAGGCCTAGGACTATATATACAAGGCTCATTCCTCATTGTAAACATACAATCTGGCCTTAGATGCTCCTCACAGGGTTGTCCAACTAAGGAACAGTATAAAGAGGGCACTGGTTGCTCTAAGCCACAGGAGTTAGTCTTTGACTAGCACCTCGCGTGAAAGTGACCAAGTGTTAAGTGGACACAGTTGCTAGCAAGTGATTGCCTAGGAGCTCTCAGTGTGGAAACGTGGTCCTGAGGGTAATATCTTCTCCTAGCTGAAATGCTAGGAGCGGACAGCAGGTGCTATTGTGTCGGCCCTGTTTTCTAGTCCGTTCGCCTCACGCTGGTTGACAAAGGGTTATGGGCCCACACTGAACAGCTGTAATGCACGCTTCACTCAACTTTGGTACACTCTCTCCAAGTGCGCACACCGGCTCCATTAGCTCCATCAACTCCATCAGCTTCATCACCTCCAACGGCTGAATATGCACTCAGCACACAGGGACCAAGGACAAGCTCTACCCTTGGAGGCACGACCCTTGTGTCCCAACTAGGACAAGCTCTGCCCTTGGAGGCAAGACCCTGGGTGTGTTGGTGTAGATATCTTCTCTGTCTGCAGGTGAACATCGGCCGGAGGGGTAAGCAACAAATCTGCATCCTAAAACCAGTAGCAGATATCAGCTAACACCAGCCTACATCAGCCTCAACGCAACAGAATAACGGGAAGCAGATAAGGGCAACAAAAATGGTTGACCCATCAGGAGGAGTGGGGGCTGCCGCAGGGTAGTCTTCAAACTCAACAGTGGCTACCGCAGGACAGACCACTCGAGCAAATATTAGTGCTATGTCACTCCCACAAGGTCTTGGACCCTTGGGAGGAATCCCCATTTTTAAGCGGATTGACTTCCCCCGTTGGAGATGGCAGTTCGAGCTGGCGATAGAAGTGCGCGGCTTCATCAAGCTATTGAAGGGAAAGGAGCAGTTTCCCGCGGACGGCACACCCAAGCATGAGGCATGGATGGATCGAAATCATATTGCCATGTCATTCCTCAGCAACGTGATAGCCAAAACGTATGTTCCCATCATTGCGGGGCTCACACTGGCTTCGGCTGCTTTCGACAATCTCAAACGTGTGCACCAATCCACCTCCCTTGCAAACGGATTATTCATCCTACAACGGCTGATCAGCATGCGGGTGAATGAGGTGGAGTCTATCCCTGATTTCTTACAGGAGTTTGAAGGACTCCTTGGCAAGGCTCGCCAAATAAACTGAGACCTTGATGAAAAGATGCAGGCCATGATCCTCCTCATGGCCCTACCATTGAGCTGGAGCCCAATGATCACCGTCATGGGTGGTCTGAAGGAGAACGATCTGACGTACACGGCGGTGTCCGAGTACGTGTAAAACAAGGCCGCGCGTCGCAGAGGCAGTGAGGCTAACTTCTCAGCCTATGCCGCACGCTACAATGGCCGCGGAAGCAAAGGGTCGGCCTCTGGTCAGAACGGCGGCAGCGGAAGCGGTGGTGGCGGAGGCAACAATGGCGGCAAGGCTCCCAAGTGACAGGACAACTGCCACAATTGTGGCAAACCTGGGCACTGGGCAAGAGAGTGCAGATCGCCAAAGAAGGAAAACGGCGGGAGCAGTGGGAGCAAAGGCAGAAAAAAGGGTGGCAAAGAGGCCACCAACATGATGGCTCAGAGCACACCTCCAGCAAAGGGAGCGGCTCTGCTCAGGCCAGGAGCCTTCGGACTCGACTCCGGCACCTACCATCACTCTAGCCATGACCAGGCTGGATTTGCCTCCGTCAGCCCCACTGAGCGGCAGTTCAGATGCACAAACGGCAGCATTGTGAACGCAAAGGGTGTGGGAGACAAGGTGGTGAGCATCAGCCTGAACGGTGAGGAGAAGGATCTGCAGCTGCGTGATGTGGTCTACGTGCCCTCGTTTGTGGCAAACCTCCTGTCCGTGTCAAAAATCACGGATAATGACATGACGGTGTTGCTCACGTAGAAGAAGGCGGTCATCATCAAGAACGAGGACATCAAGGTCCTCTACGCCAAGAAAGACCTCGTTGCTCAGGTTCCTTGAGTCGATGGGCTCTACGTGTTGCAGACAACCACGCCAGAGAGCTCAAAAGACGAAGATCGTGCAGGTGTGGCAGAGGTAATGATATTGGTACCAACGCAGTAGAACACACCAGCGGGTACTCAAAAGGTACCCCCTGCTGCAAAGGACGAAGACGCTGGGCTGTGGCATAGACGCTTTGGGCACATTGCAAACAGCACACTGCAAGTCATGTAGCAACAGCAGCTCGTCCGTGGCAAGGAGGGGTGCAAGAAGAATGCGACTGGGTGTGGCAACCTGTGTGAACCTTGCCTCCAAGGCAAGACCAAGTGAAAGCGCTTTGAGTGCAACGGTTGCCGCGCAGAAGCAATCCTTGACCTGATTCACACCAACGTGTGTGTACCTTTCCACACGGCGTCGAACGGTGGCCGTAAGTACTTCCTCACCTTCATCAACGACCACAGGCGCAAGGTGTGGATCTACGTTCTCAAAACCAAAGGAGAGGTCAGATAGAAGTTGCTGGAGTTTGTCGCCATGGTGGAGCTGCAGACTGGAAAGAAGGTCAAGGCACTGCGAATCGGCAACGGCGGAGAGTATGAAGCATGCAAGGGCTGGTTGCGGCAACACGGGATCAACCTCCAGCCTACAACGCCCTACACACCGCAAAGCAATGGTGTGGCCGAGCCGATGAACCATACCATCCTTGGCATGGTGCGTAGCGTGCTCTTTGATGCAAAACTCCCACCGCGCTTCTGGGCGCAAGCTGCAAGAACGGCATGCTACCTTGTCAACCTGACTCTTGCAGCTGCTTTGGGAAGGCATGGCAAGAAACAGAGCAAGCAGCAGATGACGCCACTAGAGGTGTGGTCAGGGAAGAAGCCGGACGCCTCACACCTGCGAGATTTTGGTTGCACCGCATGGGCAAAGGTCCAGGCGGGAGAGGGTGGCAGGAAGCTGGTTGCAAGAGCACAAAGTGCGTGATGGTGGGATACGAGACCGCCCACAAGACCTACCATCTGTGGGATCTGATAGCAAGAAGGCTTATCACCAGCCGGGACGTGACCTTCGATGAGAGGACACTAGGCAAGGGAGAGCCGATTGATCCCACGCAAGCTCCAAAACAGGGAGAGTGGTTGGTGTTGCTGGAGTCAGGGGATCAATCTCCTGAAAACTGGCAAGTGGTGCCGGACCGGCAGGCCACAGAGAAGAGTCGTGTGGCAGGGAGAGCGGCTGCGCAGGCTGACGCAGACGCGGGCTCCGACACGGATTCGGAGACGTCCGAGGCCTCTGAGACAAGCTCGGAGGCTGGTGGCTCTTCACCAGAAAAAGATTTAACTTCAGGGTAGCCTGCACCATAGGAACAGCAGCACAGCAGAGATAAAGCACCTGTAATGCCGCGCCGTGGCACACGGCAAAGAAAACAAACACCACAGTATGACGCTGACACTGGAGGCTGGATTGGATTGAGCTGGTCCTGTTTGGCTCAGGGAGAGCAGCTCACTGTGGCAGAGGCGCTGACAAGGCGTGGGTGCTGATGGACAGACCCCCGGACGCTCACGTGGTGGGCTCTAAGTGGGTGCTTAGGCTGAAGCGGAAGCAGGATGGCAGCATCGATACGTACAAGGCGAGGGTCGTGGTGAAGGGATTCTCACAGCGCGCACGGTCTGAGTACGATGATACTTTCGCACCAGTCGTCATGTTTGCCTCGATCAGGTCCCTGCTGGCGGTCGTTGCTGCCAAAGACCTGGAGATCCATCAGATGGATGTTAAAGCAGCTTTCCTTTACGGGAAGTTAGACAAAGAGGTGCTCATGGAAGTGCCAAAGGGGGTGGATGCACCCGCAGGAGAGGTGTGTCGGCTAGTGAAGGCGTTGTACGGGCTGAAACAGGCCCCACGGATCTGGTACAAGGAGATGGACAGCTTCATGGCTGAGGTCTCCTTCGCGCACTGCAAGAATGATCCCAGTGTCTATGTGCGGGAGGACGGGCGAGGCTTGCTTCTTGTGGCGTTGTACGTGGATGACCTGATCATGTGTTCTTCCTCACACGAGGCCCTTGTGGGCCTGAAGGAGCAGCTCAGCAGTAGGTTCAAGGTGAAGGACATGGGTCCTCCCAAGTACTACCTTGGGATCGCCGTCCAGCGCAACCGCAAAGCAGGCACCATTGAACTCAACCAGACCAAGTACATCATGGACGTCTTGAAGCGCTACAACATGGAGGATTGCAAACCCATCAGCATCCCCATGGCCTCCGAGTGCAAGCTCTCCTCCTCCATGGCCCCAAGCAACAAGGCAGAGCGACGGGAAATGTAAGATATCCCGTACCAGTCCACCATCGGGAGCCTCATGTACGTGATGGTGGTGACGCGATCTGACATTGCTTATGCGGTAGGTCAGGTGAGCAGGTGTGTGGCTAACCCTGGGCCACAGCACTGGCAAGCCGTTAAGCGGATCTTCTGCTATCTCAAAAACACACCACACATGGGACTTCAGTTTGGAGGTCTTGAAGGATCAGACTCACTGCGACTCACGTGCTGCAGCGATGCCGACAGGGGAGGGCGGATTGACGACAGGAAGTCCACCTCGGGCTTTCTCAACGGTGGTACAGTCTCATGGGCGAGCAGGAAGCAGGACTGCGTCTTGCAATCTACTACTTAGGCGGAGTACACCGCACTCTCAGAAGTGTGCAAGGAAACACAGTGGCTTTGCAGCCTGCTCAACGAGATCAAGACACCACAAGAGGAAGCAACTGTCATCCGCGTGGACAACCAGAGCGCCATCGCTATGGCGGAGGACGACATAATTTCCCGACGTACAAAGCACATCGACATTTGGTACGGCTACTCACGCGAACTTGTCGCCAAGGGTGTCGTGGAACTAGAGCACATCGAAACCAAGAAGATGCTTGCGGACTGCTTGAAGAAGCCCCTTGATTGCGACTTGCATGCTGCAGGCGTTCAATGAATCGGCATGGTGGATGCAGGAGATGGTGACTAAATACCAAGATAAGTGAGGTACACAAACACAATGCAGAGCAACGGCTTCATGCGAAAGGACATTACCATGGCACGTGGCCAGAGGTGCAAGGGAGAGATTGTTGTTTGTTTATGCCCCTTTGGCCACTGCTATAGTTTAGGGGACAGGTTGGGCATGCACTGCTCCCTTGGAGTAAGTCCCCCTAATCTGGTTCGTGGTCCAATTCCAAGCGAGACAACAGAAGTGTAGCGCAATGGATAGCACATTGGACTAAGAGACAACAGGTCCTGCGTTTGAGCCTTGGTGAGAGCAGGAAGGTTTTTGACCTTCCTGCACAGAGGAAGTTTCCTAGACATTTCTTCATGCATGAGGAGGATGTGCCACTTGGCGGTCAGTGGATGCGCCAGTTGGCGAGCTGGTGAGGTGGTGAGGAGTGGCCACCCCCAAAAGTGCCACTACCCACACACCTTATATCCCAGGCCTAGGACTATACGTACAAGGCTCATTCCTCATTCTAAACATACAATCTGGCCTTAGATGCTCCTCACAAGGCTGTCCAGCTTAGAAAGAGTATAAGTGGACACAGTTGCTAGCAAGTGATTACCTAGGAGCTGCTCAGTGTGGAACCGTGATCCTCAGGGTGATATCTTCTCCTAGCTCAACTGTTAGGAGCGGACCGCAGGTGCTATTGCGTCAGTCCTGTTTTCTAGTCCGTTCGCCTCGGGCCGGTTGACAAGAAGTCCACTATGTGTGGTCAACATTGACAACTCATAACACGAGTCACAAATGGTCACAGGGAGAGAATGGTTTGGGAACCCTATGTATCGACTAGAAAGGACAAAGAACTTCAATACGTGGTGGCACGGTGTGGCTACTATGCACACCAAACAACCAAACCAAGCATATGTCACTGACCATGACCAAAGAATTTCAGTATGGATGGTCAACATTCACAACCCATAACACGATTCACAAATGGTCAGAGGGGGAAACAATGGTTTCAAAATATTAGTTTTCAACTAGAAAGGACAGCGACCTTTAATAATTAGTAGCACGATGTGGCTACCATGCACAATGATCGACCAAAGTAGGCTCATGTACTGCCTTTGACCAAAGAAATCCACTGTGTGTGGTCAACATTGACAACTCATGATACAAGTCGCAAATGGTCAGAGGGGGGAACGATGGTTTGGGAACACCAGGTATCAACTAGCAAGCACAAAGACCTTCAATAAGTAGCGGCACGGTGTGGCTACCATGTACAATGACAAACTAAAGTAGGCATTTGTCACTGACCATGACCAAAGAATGTCACCATGTGTGGTCAACTTTGACAACTCATAACACGAGTCACAAATGGTCAGAGGGGGAAACAATGGTTTGTGAATACTAGTTATCAACTAGCAAGTACAGAGACCTTCAATGTGTAGTGGCACAGTGTGGCTACCATGCACTGTGACCAACCAAAGTATCCTTTAGTTGCAATCACCCCAAATTCATGCACTACTACATCTGTGTACACCATATGTTTTTCTTTACACGTAGATTCCAAGTACCTTCCTTGTACTCTCCCATGCATTTGGCAAATTTCATAGAATTTTCATATCCCTACTGGAGGATAAAGTAACATAATGAAGAACCTTCCGTGTAAGTTCTTACGCGTTAAGAGCTTTTCAAAGAATCCCGGTTGTGTACATGATGTCCTGTCACTTCTATGAAGTTTATCCTCCTTGTACACAAGTGTACTTTTGTTTTTCATTGTCATGTTAACTTCTATGAACTCCCTTTTACACTCCCCTCATAAACTTTCCACTGGCCTAGGAGGGAGGAGAAAATGGGGGGGGGGGGGGGCCAAA
>SZWC01000007.1:1104292-1120815 GCA_023375785.1 Penium margaritaceum | reverse complement strand
ATGTGTGGTCAACATTGACAACTCATAACACGAGTCACAAATAGTCAGAGGGAGAGACAACAAATTGGGAACCCTATGTAGCGACTAGAAAGGACAAAGAACTTCAATAAGTAGTGGCACGGTGTGGCTACTATGCACACCGAACAACCAAACTAGGCATATGTCACTGACCATGACCAAAGAATTTCAGTATGGGTGGTCAACGTTCACAACCCATAAAACAATTCACAAATGGACCGTGGGGGAAACAATGGTTTTGGAATATTAGTTTTCAATTAGCAAGGACAACGTCCTTCAAAGGTTAGTAGCACGGTGTTGCTACCATGCACATTGACCGATGAAAGTAGGCATATGTACTGCCTTTGACCAAAGAAATCCGCTGTCTGTGGTTAACGTTGACAACTCATAATACGAGTCACGAATGGCGAAAAGGGGGAACGATGGTTTGGGAACACCAGGTATCAACTAGCAAGCACAAGGACCTTCAATAAGTAGTGGCACGGTGTGGCTACCATGTACAATGACCAACCAAAGTAGGCATATGTCACTGACCATGACCAAAGAGTGCCAATGTGTGTGGTCAACTTTGAAAACTCGTAACACGAGTCACAAATGGTCAGAGGGGGAAACAGTAGTTTGTGAATACAATTTATCGACTAGCAAGTACAAAGACCTTCAATATGTAGTGGCACAGTGTGGCTACCATGGACAGTGACCAACCAAGGTATGCATATGTCACTGACCATGAAAACATAATTTCACTTCATGTGGTCAACGTTGACAACTCAGAACAAGAGTCACAGATAGTCAAAGTGGATGTCAATGGTTTAGGAACACTAGTTATCAACTAGCAAGTACAAAGACATTTTGATACGTAGTGACACGGCGTGGCTAGCTTGCATAATGACCTACCAAAGGATGCATACGTCACTGACTATGACCAAAGAAGTCCACTATGTGTGGTCAACATTGACAGCTCATAACACGAGTAAAAAATGGTCAGAGGGAGAGACAATGGTTTGGGAACCCTATGTATCAACTAGAAAGGACAAAGAACTTCAGTACGTGGTGGCAGGGTGTGGCTACTATGTACACCGAACAACCAAACTAGGCATATGTCACTGACCATGACCAAAGAATTTCAGTCTTGGTGGTCAATGTTCACAATCCATAACACGAGTCACAAATGGTCAGAGGGGGAAACAATGGTTTTGGAATATTACTTTTCAACTAGCAAGGACAACAAACTTCAATGCTTAGTAGCACAGTGTGGCTACCATGCACAGTGATCGACCAAACTAGGCATATGTACTTGTTAGTCGATAACAACTTGTTTGGTTGTTCAATGTGCATAGTAGCCACACCGTGCCACCATGTACTGAAGCTCTTTGTCCTTTCTAGTCGATACATAGGATTCCCAAACCATTGTCTCTCCCTCTGACCATTTGTGACACTTGTTATGAGTTGTCAATGTTGACCACACATGGTGGACTTCTTTGGTCATAGTTGGTGACGTATGCAGACTTTGGTTGGTCACTGTGCACGCTAGCCACCCCGTGCCATTACTTGCTGATGGTCTTTGTACTTTCTAGTCGATAACATGTGTTCCCAACCCATGGTTTCCCCCTCTGACTATTTGTGACTCCTGTTATGAGTTTTCAACGTTGACCACACACCGTGGAATTCTTTTGGTCATGGTTAGTGGCATATGCCTACTTTGGTTTGTCACTGTACATGGTTGCCATGTTGTGTCACTACGTATTGAAGGTCTTTGAGCTTTTTAGTACATAGCTAGTGGTCCCGAACCATTGTTACCCCTTTGACTATCTGTGACTCTTGTTGTGAGTTGTCAACGTTGACCAGATGAAGTGAAAATCTTTGGTCATGGTCAGTGACATATGTATGCTTTGGTTGGTCACAGTGCATGGTACCCACACTGTGCCACTACATATTGAGGGTCTTTGTACTTGCTAATCGATAACTAGTATTCACAAACCATTGTTTCCCCTTCTGACCATTAGTGACTCGTGTTATGAGTTGTCCATGTTGACCACACATAGTGACATTCTTTGGTCATTGTCAACGACATATGCCTACTTTGGTTAGTCATTGTACATGGTAGCCACACGGTGCCACTACTTATTGAAGGTCCTTGTGCTTGCTAGTACATACCTGGTGTTCCCAAACCATCATTCCCCTCTCTGACCATTTGTGACTCGTATTATGAGTTGTCAACGTTGACCACACACACTGCGGGTTTCTTTGATCAAAGGCAGTACATATTCCTACTTTGGTCGGTCATTGTGCATGCTAGCCACACCGTGCTACTACTTATTGACGGTCGTTGTACTTGCTAGTTGGAAACTAATATTCCAAAATCATTGTTTCCCCCTCTGACCATTTGTGACTCGTGTTATGGGTTGTGAACGTTGACCATCCATATTGAAATCCTTTGGTCATGGTCAGTGATATATGCCTAGTTTGGTTGTTTGGTGTGCATAGTAGCCACACTGTGCCACTACTTATTGAAGTTCTTTGTCCTTTCTAGTCACCACATAGGGTTCTGAGAACATTGTTTCTCTCTATCTGACCATTTTTGACTCGTGTTATGAGATGTCAATGCTGACCACACATAGTGGACTTCTTTGGTCATAGTCAGTGACGTATGCATCCTTTGGTTGGTCACTGTGCACGCTGGATACAGCGTGCCACTACTTCTTGAAGGTCTTTGTACTTGCAAGTTGATAAATAGTGTTCCCAATCCATTGTTTCCCCCTCTGACCATTTGTGACTCGTGCTATGAGTTTTCAATGTTGACCACACACTGTGAAATTCGTTTGGTCATGGTAAGTGGCATATGCCTACTTTGGTTTGTCACTGTACATGGTTGCAGCGCCGTGTCACTACGTATTGAAGATCTTTCTGCTTTCTAGTTGATAGCTAGTGTTCCCAAAGCATTGTCAACCCCTCTCACTATTCGTGACTCTTGTTGTGAGTTGTCAACGTTGACCACGTGAAGTGGAATTCTTTGGTCATGATCAGTGACACATGCATACTTTGGTTGGTCACTGTGCATGGTAGCCACGTTGTGCCACTGTGTATTGAAGGTCTTCGTACTTGCTAGTCAAGAACTAGTATTCACAAACCATTGTTTCTCCCTCTGACCATTTGTGAATCGTGTTATGAGTTGTCAAAGTTGACCACACATATTGACATTCTTTAATCATGGTCAGTGACATATGCCTCCTTTGGTTGGTCATTAAACATGGTAGCCACGCGGTGCCACTACTTATTGAAGGTCCTTATGCTTGCTAGTTCATACCTGGTCTTCCCAAACCATCATCCCCCCTCTAACCATTTGTTACTGGTATTATGAGTTGTCAACGTTGATGACACACAGCGGATTTCTTTCATCAAAGGCAGTACATATTCCTACTTTGGTCGGTCATTGTGCATGGTAGCCAAACCGTGCTACTACTTATTGACGGTTGTTGTACTTGCAAGTTGAAAACTAACATTCCAAACCCATTGCTTCCCCTCTGACCATTTGTTACTTGTGTTATGGGTTGTGAACGTTGACCACTCAGATTGAAATCCTTTGGTCATGGTCAGTGACATATGCGTAGTTTGGTTGTTCGGTGTGCATAGTAGCCACACCGTGCCACTACTTATTGAAGTTATTTGTCCTTTCATGATGTACGTTGCTGTTCTTGCCGCCTCCGCCCAATACCGTTGTGTAAGGCCGGCGTCGCTCAACATGGATCGCACCATGTTAAGGATTGTGCGATTCGCTCTCTGTGCGACGCCATTCTGTTGTGGGGAGTGTGGAGTTGTTTTCTGCCACTCAATCCCCTTGCTCTGCATCTACCCCAGGCACCCCGCATATTCACTGCCGTTGTCACTCCGGAGTGCCTTCACCTTCAACTCTGTTTGCCGCTCCACATCAGCCACAAACTCCTGCATGCACGCAAGGACCTCACTCTTCCGCTTCATTGGGTAGAGGTAGAGTTTCCGGCTGTGGTCATCGATGAAGGTGAGGAAGTAGCGAGCTCCGCCGNAAGGATTGTGCGATTCGCTCTCTCTGCGACGCCATTCTGTTGTGGGGAGTGTGGAGTTGTTTTCTGCCACTCAATCCCCTTGCTCTTCATCCACCTAAGGCACCCCGCATATTCACCGCCATTGTCACTCTGGAACGCGTTCACCTTCAACTCTGTTTGCCACTCCACATCAGCCACAAACTCCTGCATGCACGCAAGGACCTCACTCTTCCGCTTCATTGGGTAGAGGTAGAGTTTCCGGCTGTGGTCATCAATGAAGGTGAGGAAGTAGCGAGCTCCGCCAATGGAGCTCTCAAGCGGTCCACACACATCTGTGTGTACCACGGCCAGTTTTGCCGATGCACGCGTCCCCTTGGCGACAAACGGCTGCCGAGTTGATTTTCCAATGATGTATGGCTCACACACGGTCTCCTTGGTTCCATCAAGGCCGCTGATTTGGAGATCCCGCACCACTTCCCTCTTAGCCATCTCCTTTACGGTCGATGGAGAAATGTGGCAGAGTCGGCGGTGCCATAGGTCCAGGTCTCCTCCATCTTTCGTTGCAAGATTGGCGGCGTTGGACCCCACCAGGCTGCTGAGGATCTTTGCGCGTAGCAGGTACAAGTCGTCCTCCCTCTTGGCATGCGCAATCACCTCACCTTTTCCCTCTTTGCGGACGACGGCCTCCTTCTTTGTGAAGAGCACCTCAAGTCCCTTGTCGGTAAGGTGGCTGACGGAGAGCAGGTTTGCCCCAAAGTTGGGTATATGCAGCACATCGTAGATTGTGCTCGTGATAGGTTTGCCATCCACAATTGACTCAATGCGGACGTTACCCTCACCGGCGGCCACCACTGTTTTTCCATTGGCCACTGTCATGCGTCTCTCCGAGACGCCATAGGTGACAAATACCGTCCTGTTGCATTGCGTGTGGCGGCCTCATCCGGAGTCGATGACGGCAAATCCCGGATCCTTTAAGTTGGTGGAGTTGTACGCCATAAGGGCGTGCTCATCTTTCTTCCCGCCCCGCTGCGACCGATCTGTTTTCTTCTTGGGACAGTTGCGCGCGTAGTGGCCCTCCTTGCTGCAGTTGAAGCACTCCCCCTTCTTGTCACCCTTCTTGGTGCCCTGTTTGGCACCCTTCCACTTGTCGCCTTGGCCTCCACTTTGAGGATGAACTGTGTAAGCTGAACTTGATGCCGCTGCACTCTCTCGACCGCCACGTTGCATCCACTCATTGCGCACGTACTCAGCAATCTTTGGGTACTTCAGCTCGTCGGAAGGCTAGCCACCAAGGACTGTGATCATGGGACTCCAACTGTCTGGCAAGGCCAGAAGGAGGATCATAGCTTGCAACTGAGGGTCGACCACCCAATCCGCGGCCACGTACTCTGCTGCGAGCGACTCAATCTGCTGCATGATCTCCATGATGTTGTCGCCTTCGTTGGCTCAGAGGGTGACGAGCCGTTTGAAGATGAAGAGCTGATTGGCAAGGTTGCTTGACTGGTAGATGGAGCAGAGTTTTGACCATGCGTCTTCGGCCAGGGTGCATCCTTGGATGTGCCCAAGTTGTGGTGGGCATAACGCGGACACAAGGAGCGCCAACGCCTTTTTGTTGCGCTTCTTGTATGCCTCTTTCACCTCAGCAGTTGTAGTCTCCGGCGGAGCAGTCTCAACACCCTTTACAAGCTCAAGCAGTCCCTTGTCGTCGAGGAAGACCTCAAACTGCCACTTCCACAAGGCAAAGCCTGTCCCATCAAACTTAAAGACAGCACGACTGCTCTCTTGCTCGCTGGTTGCCATGTCTTGCTGTTGGAAGCGTGAAATCAAGCTGGCTTTGAACCCCTTAGAGGTGTGGGCCCCATTAAATGTGCCCCTGCCATGGATGCCGTTCGCCGTTTTCCTGGTTTGACAACAAGAGAGTGGTTGGATGTCTGATCTGATTACAGATTTGGACCCCGTGAATTTCGCCATGCAGTTTCGAGCTTTCAGTTGCTCGATTGGGTTGAGAATTCAGAAAGATAGCCCCATCCGAAGTTCAGGTGGTAGGTGGGTGGAATCTGGGTTCCGTCATTGGTGACGGATTAATTCCACCACCAGTCATCCAAGTTCGACTTCAATATGCTCCAAAGGCACATGGGCCATGAACAAAAGGGATGTGGATGGCCTTCTGGACCAGGGCGAGCCTCCTCCCACGTTGGGATGACAGGAAGGGCGCTTCGACAGGCCACCGTCGAAGCGCCTCCCGTCACTCCCGTTCGTGGGTATGGTGGGTGGCTCGGCTCCACCATGGCTTACTCTAACGGCCGTAGCAGGGGCTTTACTGCTCTGTTTTGGGCATGCTTGGATGCGTTGGAAAGCTTAGATCACAGAGTATAAGAATCTGATGTAATCTCACCAAAACAACTAACCATTGATGATTCCCAGCCTTTCTCAGTTTCCACAATCTGTATTCTGCCTGAATTCTGCTCACTTGGTGGTGTGGCGACCCAAAGCACACACCTCCCTTGGAAGTCTCTTTGCACTAAGCAGTCGTGGACACTCAGGCAGTTCAGGGCACGCCAGGACAGCATTCGTGACAGAGGGTTATGGGCCCACTGCTCTGACCTGCATACCAAGACGCTCACGGCTTCCGCAAACGCACGGGAGTGTCGTCCCGGGCGACTTCGCCATCGCACGTTGAGACTGTCCATTGCAGAAGTTCAACATGGCGCAGAAGACAGAGTCCTCGCCCATCCAAAAGTACATGGGCGGCCCAGGCTTTGGGCTGTGGCGGTGGCATTTTGAGATCTACCTCGCGCACAAGGGACTGCTGGAGCTCATGAAGGGCACGGAGGTTCAAGATGCGAGCGCAACGAACGAGGAGAAGACGGCCTTTGCAAGAAAGAACACGGAGGCGCTAATGCTCCTATTGTCGGCGCTGCATGAATCTCAGTGGGGCTATATCCATGGCTGCAAGCTGGCAGCCGACGCGTGGAAGAAGCTCTGCTCCATCCACTAATCAATATCCCTAGCCAACAAGATCTTCGCAATGAAGCGACTCTTGACGGTGAGGATCGAGGAGGGTGAGGGCGTCATTTCCGCCATGCAACAGATCGGGTCTCTTGCCTCACAATGCAATGATGTGGGTTGGAAGATTGACACGAAGATGCAAGCAATGGCACTCCTCATGGCTCTACCCGACAGTTGGGGTCCTCTCATCACCGTGCTGGGAGGTTGGGAGGAGGATAAACTCACCTACGGCGCAGTCGCCGAGTACATCCGCAACGAGGTACACCGTCGGAGCGGTGGCGAGACCTCGTCATCCTCCACTGCCCTGATCACCAGAACGCAGGGTGGCAGCAGCAGCGGCAAGCGAGACGGCGGCAAGGGCGGCGGCAAGAAGGGCGCCAAGAAGGGTGCATGCCATAACTGTGGCAAGGAGGGCCATTGGGCCAAGGAGTGCTCGGAGGAGGCGCAGTCTGGCGGCAAAGGTGCCAAAGGCAAGAAGGCGCTCCTCAACGGTACGAAGAACCACGACCTGAAGGGCGCCAACCGGCGGTGCCTCGACTCAGGTGCGGAGGAGCATACCCAAGTTGAGAAGGTGGGGTTCATCAACTACACCAAGTCTGCCAAGTCCATGGTGACCGCCAACGACAAGGTCGAACCTGCGGCCGGCCAAGGTGATGTGGACGTAGAGGTGGTGGTTGGTGGTAAAAAGGCGCACTGTGCACGCTAGCCACACCGTGCCACTACTTGTTGAAGGTCTTTGTACTTGCAAGTTGATAACTAGTGTTCCCAACCCATTGTTTCCCCCTCTTACCAGTTTTGACTCGTGCTATGAGTTTTCAATGTTGACCACACACTGTGACATTCGTTTGGTCATGGTAAGTGGCATATGCCTACTTTGGTTTGTTACTGTACATGGTTGCCACGCCGTGTAACAACGTATTGAAGATCTTAGTGCTTTCTAGTTGATAGCTCCTGTTCCCAAAGCATTGTTACCCCATCTCACTATCTGTGACTCTTGTTGTGAGTTGTCAGTGTTAACCACGTGAAGTGGAATTCTTTGGTCATGATCAGTGACACGTGCATACTTTGGTTGGTCACTGTGCATGGTAGCCATGCTGTGCCACTAACTATTGAAGGTCTTTGTACTTGCTATTCAATAACTAGTATTCACAAACCATTGTTGCACCCTCTGACCATTTGTGACTCGTGTTATGAGTTGTCAAAGTTGACCACACATAGTGACATTCTTTGGTCATGGTCAGTGACATATGCCTACTTTGGTTGGTCATTGTACACAGTAGCCACATCGTGCCACTACTTATTGATGGTCCTTGTTCTTTCTAGTTGATACCCGGTGTTCCCAAACCATCGTTTACCCCTCTGACACTTTGTGACTTGTATTATGAGTTGTCAATGTTGACCACTCTCAGCGGATTTCTTTGGTCAAAGGCAGTACATATGCCTACTTTGGTTGGTCATTGTGCATGGTAGCCACACCGTGCTACTACTTATTGAAGGTCGTTGCACTTTCTAGTTGAAAACTAATACTCCAAAACCATTGTTTCCCCCTCTAACCATTTGTGACTTGTGTTATGGGTTGTGAACGTTGACTCCCCATATTGAAACTCTTTGGTCATGATCAGTGACATATGCCTAGTTTGGTTGTTTGGTGTGCATAGTAGCCACATTGTGCCACTACTTATTGAAGTTCATTTTTCTTTCTAGTCACTACATAGGGTTACCAAAGCATTGTCTCTCCCTTTGACCATTTTTCACTCGTGTTATGAGTTGTCAATGTTGACCACACAGTGGAATTCTTTGGTCATAGTTTGTGACGTATGCATCCTTTGGTTGGTCACTGTGCACGCTAGCCACACCATGCCACTACTTGTTGAAGGTCTTCGTACTTGCAAGTTGATAACTAGAGTTCTCAACCCATTGGTTCCCCCTCTGACCATTTGTGACTCGTGGTATGAGTTTTCAACGTTGACCACACACTGTGAAATTCTTTTGGTCATGGTTAGTGGCATATGCCTACTTTGGTTTGTCACTATACATAGTTGCCACGCTCTGTCACTACATATTGAAGGTCTTTGTGCTTTCTACTTGATAGCTAGTGTTCCCAAAGCATTGTTACCCCCTTTGACTATGTGTGACTCTTGTTGTGAGTTCTGAAAGTTGACCACATGAAGTGAAATTCCTTGGTCATGGTCAGTGACATATGCATACCTTAGTTGGCCGTTGTGCACGGTAGCCACACACTGCCACTGCATATTGACGGTCTTTGTACTTGCTAGTCGATAACTATTATTCACAAACCATTGTTTCCCCCTCTGACCATTTGTGACTCGTGTTATGAGTTGTCAAAGTTGACCACACATAGTGACATGTTCGGTCATGGTTAGTGATATAAGCCTACATTGGCTGGTCATTGTACATGGTAGCCACACCGTGCTACTACTTATTGAAGGTCCTTGTGCTTCCTGGTTGATACCTGGTGTTCCCAAACCATCGTTCCCCCCTCTGACCATTTGTGACTCGTATTATGACTTGTCAACGTTGACCACACAGTGCGGATTTCTTTGCTGAAAGGCAGTACATATGCCTACTTTGGTTGGTCATTGTGCATGGTAGCCACACCGTGCTACTACGTTTTGAAGGTCATTGTACTTGCTAGTTGAAAACTAACATTCCAAAATCGTTGTTTCCCCCTCTGACCATTTGTGAATCGTGTTATGGGTTGTGAACGTTGACCACCAATATTGAAATTCTTTGCTCATGGTCAGTGACATGCCTAGTTTGGTTGTTTGGTGTGCATAGTAGCCACACCGTGCCACTATTTATTGAAGTTATTTGTCCGTTGTAGTTGCTACATAGGGTTCCCACTGCATTGTCTCTCTTTCTCTCTGACCATTTGTGACTCGTGTTATGAGCTGTCAGTGTTGACCACACATAGTGGACTTTTCTGGTCATTGTCAGTGACGTATGCATCCTTTTGTTGGTCAGTGTGCACGCTAGCCACGCCGTGCCACTGCTTGTTGAAGGTCTTTGTACTTGCTAGTTGATAACTAGTGTTCTCAACCCATAGTTTTCCCTGTGACCATTTGTGACTCGTGTAACGCGTTTTGAACGTTTACAACTCTCTGAAATTCTTTTGGTCATTGTAAGTGGCATATGCCTACTTTGGTTTGTCACTCTACATGGTTGCCACGCCGTGCCACCACGTATTGAAGGTCTTTGTGCTTTCTAGTTGATAGCTAGTGTTCCCAAATCATTGTTACCCCCTCTGACTATCTGTGACTCTTGTTGTGAGTTGTCAACGTTGACCAGATGAAGTGAAAATATTTGGTCATGGTCAGTGACATATGCATACTTTGGTTGGTTGCTGTGCACGGTAGCCACACTGTACCACTGCATATGGACGGTCTTTGTACTTGCTAGCTGATAACTAGTATTCACAAACCATTGTTTTCCCCTCTTACCATTTGTGACTGTTGTTATGAGCTGTCAAAATGGACCACACATAGTGACATTCTTGGTCATGGTCAGTGGCATATGCGTACTTTGATGGGTCATTGTACATGGTAGCCACACCGTACCAATACTTATTGAAGATCCTTGTGCTTGCTGGTTGATACCTGGTGTTCCCAAACCATCGTCCCCCCCTCTGACCATTTGTGACTCGTATTATGAGTTGTCAACGTTGACCACACACAGCGGATTTCTTTGGTGAAAGGCAGTACATATGCTTACTTTGGTCGGTCATTGTGCATGGTAGTCACACCGCGCTACTATATATTGAAGGTCGTTGTACTTGCTAGTTGAAAACTAATATTCCAAAATCATTGTTTCCCCCTCTGACCATTTGTGACTCGTGCTATGGGTTGTGGACGTTGATCACCCATATTGAAATTCTTTGGTCATGGTCAGTGACATATGCCTAGTTTGGTTGTTCAGTGTGCATAGTAGCCACACCATGCCACTACATATTAAAGTTCTTTGTCCTTTCTAGTCGCTAGATAGGGTTCCCAATCCATTGTCTCTCCCTCTGACCATTTGTGACTTGTGTTATGGGCTGTCAATGTTGACCACACATAGTGGACTTATTTTGTCATAGTCAGTGACATATGCATCCTTTGGTTGGTCACTGCGCACGCTAGCCACACCGTGCCACTACTTGTTGAAGGTCTTTGTACTTGCTAGTTGATAACTAGTGTCCCCAACCTATTGTTTCCCCCTCTGACCATTTGTGACTTGTGTTATGAGTTTTCAACGTTTACCACACACTGTGAACTTCTTTTGGTCATGGTTGGTGGCATATTCCTACTTTGGTTCGTCACTGTACATGGTTGCCATGCCGTGTCACTGCGTATTGAAGGTCTTTGTGCTTTCTAGCTGATAGCTAGTGTTTCCAGACCATTGTTACCCCCTCTAACTACCTGTGACTCTTGTTGTGAGTTGTCAGCGTTGACGACATGAAGTGAAATTATTTGGTCATGATCAGTGACATATGCCTACTATGGTTGGTCACTGTGCATGGTAGCCACACTGTGCCACTGCATATTGAAGGTCTTTGTACTTGCTAGTCGATAACTAGTATCCACAAACCATTGTTTCCCCCTCTGACCATTTGTGACTCGTGTTATGAGTTGTCAAAGTTGACCACACATTGTGGACTTCTTTGGTCATAGTCAGTGACGTATGCATCCTTTAGTTGGTCACTGTGCGTGCTAGCCACACCATGCCATTACTTGTTGAAGGTCTCTGTACTTGCTAGTTGATAAATAGTGTTCCTAACCCATTGTTTCCCCCTCTGGCCACTTGTGACTCGTGTGATGAGTTTTTTACGTTGACCACACACTCAAATTCTTTTGGTCATGGTTAGTGGCATACGCCTTCTTTGTGTTGTCTTTGTACATGGTTGTCACGCCGTGTCACTACGTTTTGAAGGACTTTGTGATTTCTTGTTGATAGCTAGTGTTCCCAAAGCATTGTTACCCACTCTCACTATCTGTGACTCTTCATGTGAGTTTTCAAAGTTGACCAGATGAAGTGAAATTCTTTGGTCATGGTCAGTTACATATGCATACTTTGGTTGGTCACTGTGCATGGTAGCAACTCTATGCCACTATATATTGAGGGTTTTTATACTTGCTAGTTGATAGCTAGTGTTCACAAACCATTATTTCCCCCTCTGACCATTTGTGATTCGTGTTATGAGTTGTCAAAGTTGACTACACATAGTGACATTCTTTGGTCATGGTCAGTGACATATGCCAACTTTGGTTGGTCATTGTACATGGTAGCCACACTGTGCCACTACTTATTGAAGGTCCTTGTTCTTGCCAGTTGATACCTGGTGTTCCCAAACCATCGTTCCCCCTCTGACCATTTGTGACTCATATTTTGAGTTGTCAACGTTGACCACACACGGCAGATTTCTTTGGTCAAAGGCAGTACATATGCCTACTTTGGTGGGTCATTGTTCATGGTAGCCACACCGTGCTACTACTTATTGAAGGTCGTTGTACTTGCTATCTGAAAACTAATATTTTCAAACCATTATTTCCCCCTCTGACCATTTGTGACTTGTGTTATGGGTTGTGAACGTTGACCACCCATCTTGAAATTCTTTGGTCATGATCAGTGACATATGCCTAGTTTGGTTGTTCGGTGTGCATAGTAGCCTCATCGTGCCACTACGTATTGACATTCTTTGTCCTTTCTAGTCAATACACAGGGTTCCCAGACAGTTGTCTCTCCCTCTCACCATTTTTGACCCGTGTTATGAGTTGTGAATGTTGACCACACATAGTAGACTCCTTTGGTTATAGTCAGTGACGTATGCATCCTTTGGTTTGTCACTTTACACGCTAGCCACACCGTGCCACTACTTGTTGAAGGTATTTGTACTTGCTAGTTGATAACTAGTATTCCCAACCCACTGTTTCCCCCTCTGACCATTTGTGACTCAAGTTATGAGTTTTCAACGTTGACTACACACTGTGAAATTCCTTTGGTCATGGTTAGTGACATATGCTTGCTCTGGTTTATCACTGCTCATCGTTAGCACGCCATGTCACTATGTATTGGAGGTCTTTTTGCTTTCTAGCTGATAGCTAGTGATCCCAAACCATTGTTACCCCCTTTGACTATCTGTGACTCTTGTTGTGAGTTGTCAACATTGACCATATGAAGTGAAATTCTTTGGTCATGGTCAGTGACATATGCATACTTTGGTTGGTCACTGTGCATGGTAGCCACACTGTGCCACTACATATCGAAGACCTTTGTACTTGCTAGTCAATAACTAGTATTCACAAACCATTGTTGCCCCCTCTGACCATTTGTAACTCGTGTTATGAGTTGTCAAAATTGACCACACATAGTGACATTCTCTGGTCATGGTCAGTGACGTATGCCTACTTTGGTTGTTCATCGTACATGGTAGCCACACCGTGACACTACTTATTGAAGGTCCTTGTGCTTGCTAGTTGATACCTGGTTTTCCCAAACCATCGTTCCCCCCTCTGACTATTTGTGACTCGTATTATGAGTTGTCAACGTTGACCACACACAGCAGATTTCTTTCTTAAAAGGCCGTACATATGCCTACTTTGGTCGGTCGTTGTGCATGGTAGCCACTCCGTGCTACTGCTTATTGAAGGTCGTTGTACTTGCTAGTTGAAAACTAATATTCCGAAACCATTCTTCCCCACTCTGACCATTTGTGACTCGTGTTATGGGTTGTGAACGTTGACTACCCATACTGAAATTCGTTGGTCATGGTCAGTGACATATGCCTTGTTTGGTTGTTTGGTGTGCATAGTAGCCACACCGTGCCACCACGTATTGAAGTTCTTTCTTCTTCGTAGTCAAAACATAAAGTTTCCCAAACCATTGTCTCTCCCTCTGACCATTTGTGACTCATGTTATGAGTTGTCAATGTTGACCACACATAGTGGACTTCTTTGGTCATAGTCAGTGACGTATGCATCCTTTGGTTGGTCACTGTGCATGCTAGCCACACCATGCCACGACTTTTTTAATGTCTTCGTACCTGCTAGTTTATAGCTAGTGTTCCCAATCTGTTCTTTCCCGCTCTCACCATTTATGACTCGTGTTATGAGTTTTCAACGTTGACCACACAGTGAAATTAGTTTGATCCTGGTTAGCAGCATATGCCTACTTTGGTTTGTCACTGTACATGGTTGCAACACCATGTCACTACGTATTGAAGGTCTTTGTGCCTTCTAGTTGATAGCTAGTGTTCCCAAACCATTGTTTCCCCCTTGCACTATGTGTGACTATTGTTGTGAGTTGTCAATGTTGACCAAATGAAGTGAAATTCCTTGGTCATGGTCAGTGACATATGCATACTTTGGTTGGTCACTGTGCATGGTAGCCACACCACACCACTACGTATTGAAGGTCTTTGTGATTGTGAGTTGATACCTGGTATTCCCAAACCATCGTTCTCTCCTCTGACCATTTGTGACTCATATTTTGAGTTGTCAACATTGACCACACACAGCAGATTTATTTGGTGAAAGGCAGCACATATGCCTACTTTGGTCGGTCATTGTGCATGGTAGCCACACCGTGCTACTTCTTATTGAAGGTCCTTGTACTTGCTTGTTGAAAACTAATATTCCGAAACCATTGTTTCCCCCTCTGACCATTTGTGACTCATGTTATGGGTTGTGGACGTTGACCAGCCATATTGAAATTCTTTGGTCATGGTCAATGATATATGCCTAGTTTGGTTGTTTGGTGTGCAAAGTACCACACCGTGCCACTACATATTGTATTTTGTTGTTCTTTCTAGTTGCTACATAGGGTTCCCAATCCATTGTCTCCCCTTCTGACCATTTGTGACTCATGTTATGAGTTGACCACACATAGTGGACTTCTTTGGTCAAAGTCAGTGCATATGCATCCTTTGGTTGGTCACTGTGCTCGCTAGCCACACCGTGCAACAACTTCCATCCCAACTTCCAACCCAACTTCAAACCCAACATCAAACCCAACTTCAAATCCAACTTCAAACCCAACTTCCAACCCAACTTCCAATACAACTTCCAACTTAAATTCCTACCCAAAGTCCAACCCAACTTCCAACCCAACTTCCATCCCAACTTCCATCCCAGCTTCAAACCCAACTTCCATCTCAACTTCCATCCCAACATCCAACCCATCGTCCAACCCAAGCTCCAGTCCAACTTCCAACCCAACATCCAACACAACTTCCAACCTAACTTCCAACCCAACTTCCAACCCGGCTTCAAACCCAGCTTCCAACCCAACATTCAACCGAGTTTCTAACCCAACTTCCAACCCAACTTCCAGCCCAACTTCCAGTCCAACTTCCAACCCAACTTCCATCCCAGCATCCATCCCAACTTCATACTCAACTTCCAACCAATCTGCTTACCCAATTTCCAACCCAACTTCCAACCCAACTTCCAACCCAACTTCCAACCCAATTTCCAACCCAACTTCCAACCCAACTTTCATCCCAATTTTCATCCCGAATTCAAACCCAACTTCCATCCCAACTTCCATCCCAACATCCTACCCAACTTCCAACCCAACTTCCAACCCATCTTCCAACCCAATTTCCAACCCAACTTCCAACCCAACTTCCAACCCAACTTTCAACCCAGCTTCTGACCCATCAGACCCAACTTTCAATCCAGCTATCAACCCAACTTTCATCCCAACTTCCAACCCAACTTCCAACCAAACTCCCAACCCAACTTCCAACCCAACTTCCATCCCAACTTCCAACAAAACTTCCAACGCAACTTTCAACCCAACTTCCAACCCACGTTCCAACCCAACATCCAACCCAGCTTCTAACCCAACTTTCAACCCAACTTCCAACCCAACTTCCAACCCAACTTCCAAGCCAACTTCCAACCCAACTTCCAACCCAACCTCCAACCCAACTTCCAACCCAACTTCCAACACAACTTTCAACCCAACTTCCAACCAAGCATACAACCCAGCTTCCAACCCAACTTTCAACCCAACTTTCAAACTAACTTTCAACCCAACTTCCAACTCAACTTCCAACCCAATGTCCAACCCAACTTCCAATCCAACTTCCAACTCAACGTCCAATCCAACTTCAAACCCAACTTCCTACCCAACTTCCATCCCAACTTCTATCCCAACTTCAAACACAACTTCCATCCCAACTTCCAACCCAACATCCGACCCAACTTCCAACCCAACTTCCAACTCAACTTCCATCCCAACTTCCAACCCAACTTCAAACCCAACTTCCAACCCAATTTCCAATACAACTTCCAACCCAGCTTCCAACCCAACTCTCAACCCAACTTCCAACCCAACGTCCAACCCAAATTCCAACCCAACTTCCAACCCAACTTCCAGCCCAATTCCCAACCCAATGTCCAACCCAACTTCCAACCCAACTTCCATTCCAACTTCCAACCCAACTTCCAACCCAACTTCCAACCCAACTCCCAA